>CM061051.1:1726859-1847886 GCA_030762985.1 Adelphocoris suturalis | reverse complement strand
GGACTGAAGTTACTCAGGGTTATGATGTTACATCTTCTGAATGCTGTCCAAGGCTTTAAAACATATTTTACTCCTGATATTTTGTGTTGATGGATAAATGAAGCTGCATGGAATGCAGCCGGATCGAACCACCACGCTAGGACGTGACACCAGCTGAAATGAAGGTGTTCATTCAATTCTGATGGCGACAGCATATCATCCCTAAAATAAAATTCGAACGATGCGGGTTCAAGAGAGCGGTACATTCAACATACGGTCGCTCTGACAAAATAGAATACCCAATCGAATCTGTGGCCAGTTTCAAGAAAACGATATTAGCACATTTCCAGCTAAGTACTCAGAAAACTGTGTTTGATCAGATGGAACGACAACACCATAGCTACCCTAGCTGTCAACAAAATGCAACGGACTGGTTTCATTGACAAGAAGAAAAGATTAATAAATATAAACTGTCCTGATACAGTTGTGCTTGATAACTGTTTTGTAGGAAGGGTGGATACATTTGATGAAAATCTTGTTTCTTTGCTTCTTACTTGGGTAAATGTGGTGGCACATCTTATTTATTTTTGGGATGGATGCAGCCGGTCAAAATAGATGGCAAATTATGAGAAATATCTGAGCAGGATGGTCTTCCAACCTATGTAGAGTTTCATATGAGCTGGCATGCAAGCGTATTTCTTCAAAGAAGGAATCCCCACTAGCAGGGCACGTTATATTTCTTCTGAGCCCTATGTCCTGAACATATAACCCGAGCTACTCAGAAGCTTCTTCAGGCCACAAAATCATTTCCTGTAGGCAAAGATGTAGTGTGTGCCACAAAAACGCACGACATTTTTTGCAAACATGTAGTCTGAGCATACACATCCACTGGTTAAACATTTCACGAAAGTACTCACGTATGAAATCACTGATAGATTATATTTTACTTTACAAACATTTGTAAATCACAAGATTGGAAGACTATGTACATTTGAACATGTTCTGTTTTGATGTGAACTGTTTGCTGCAAGAAAATCCGTCATTTCCGAAGCAAGACAGAGGTACCCAAACCCAGTGTACTCTCCAGAGTGCGGTATTATATCTTTCCCCCACCATTGCAAAAAATATGAAGAAAAAAAATTATTTTTACTTAATTAAGTCCTAAATGATGGGGAACAGGTGGAAAGTTGAAAATTCCTCTTCTGGTGTGCCTATGAGAACTAGAGGGTTGCCTTGAGCTCAACAAAACTCGTTCATTTGTTCCAGGATGAAAGCACGCAGACCCTTTGGGAGTTTGCAGTTTCACAATGAAGAGAGTCAAAACATCATAGTGACGGATATTAAATGGAGCCCCAAATATTATGATATGTTTGCAGTCTCATTTGGAACATGTGAGTAATACTACCTACATGGTGGCAGATTTGGGCCAAAAGCTGTTGAAACGTAATGGGTTTGCCACACACCAAAATAGTATCTATCTTCATATAAATTTCATCTATATAGTAGGTACCTAGTCGAAATCGTTGGGTGGTCATTCCAGACGATAAGTCTCCTTAGGATTGAGATAAAAATTCCGTTCCTCCGCCAAAAAAAAGGAAGCTTTTCAAATGAAAGGGTGACTTAGTTGACCAGCACTTTTTGATCACACTAAATTGCGCAAATTTCAAAAAATGTGCGGAAAAAATCACTAAAAAACTGCTGAAAAATTGTGAAATTTATTTTTTTTAGCAGACTATTACTCAAATAAAGTTAATTACTATAAAATAAAGCATAACTATAAACTATAAAATAGAGCATTGAAAAATTTATGTACCAAATTATGCTGAAAATTGTAATTAAATTTCATTGACATTTGCTAAAGAAATCTATAACACTGCAGAAAAGATAAAAATCCTAAATATCTTTTGGAAATAGCAGATTATTACTTAAAATTCGTTTTTTGTCTCAATATTATTAGTTGACAATTTCTTGCGCTCAAAAAGCTCAAATTCCAAAACAATTTTTCATTACCTATACAATACGATGATTTACGAAAATTCGCTCACACGATCATGCTTCATGATTGGAACTTTTTCGATTTATGTTTACTGAAGTGATCTTTTCAAGTATTATTTCAATTTTATATCTTGTTATTTTTGTCCTTCTTCATTGTTTTCGTCCACCGACGTCCAGCTGCTATCCAAATTACTTGTTCCCGCGTCTTGATCGTCTTGATCGTTTCCGTCGTCTTGACTTGGTCTTGAGTCCACGAACGCCTTCTTTCTCCGTAGTACGTCTTGCACATATTGGGCAACCGTTTCCCACTTCGTGCTGCTTTCCAGCATGATATTCACCACTGTCGTGGGCGTAAAAAACTCCTCGGGACAAACTCTCTCGGCCACTCGAGTGGCCATCGCACCAGCAGAACATGTGGTCAGCGTCATCCCAGTCGGAATCCCCATACGGACACTCGGGGCTCGGCGCCCAATTCATTCTAAACAAGTAGGCCATAGATAGGCCGTGACCAGTAAGGAATTGGCTCAGGAAATAATCACATCCCCATGTCCCCTGGCCACCCAGCTCCTCAAGTCAAGGATGAGACACCTTGTCCATCTTCCCTTGTGTCCAACTGTCCACTCGTCCTGCCTTGCATTCAACGTCTTTTCCCGCTCCTTCTTCTTGGCCCTACACTGGCGACATCATCCCGCCTCTCGTAAAGGGCTCTTTGCTCCGCGATTAATAAGTGGATCAGCACAACACTAGTGACCACGGGTATCGCTTCTTCTAATACCGTGCGATATGAACAGGCAACTCATAGCACGCACGCTACTCTACGCTGCACTGCTGCAAGTGGTTTCCTGTAGCTATCTCGCTTCACCGCATTGCCCCATATCTCCGCTCCATATAACAGAATGGAGTGGATCACTGCCATAAACAAACGCCTCATAGGCTGCCTGGGGCCGCCAGTGTTTGGCATTATCCTACTGAGGTTGGTCACTGTGTGAGACGCCCTTTGTGCCGTGCGCTTTATATGGTCTCTGTATTTCAGCTTGGAGTCAACATAGACCCCGAGATATCTGTCGGAAGGCCGCGTCATAATCTCCTCCCCTACCACCATCAATGGTACAGCTGTGGGGACTCTTCTGCTTGTGACCAAGACCAGCTCAGTCTTATTGGCGGCAAGGGACAGGTATAAGGACGGCTTCATCATCGGCATAACAGATTGAGTGCATCTTCTCAGGCAGCTGAAGACACAGCAAGCCGTTATAGCTCATATTCCGCAGCAGTGGGCCAAGGATAGAGCCGTTAGTGACCCCGGACGTCAGGGGCCTCCGTCTTGTTCCGTCCACTGACTCGTAGAGCCAGATCCACGAGGGTCCACGGGAGGGGGGGGGGGATATCCTTCATATAGTGCCTCAGCATCCTCACCAAGTAGGGGGGGGGGGGGGGGCCTGAAATCGACCTCGAAAGCCTTGATTATATCAAGCCACCTGGCTGAATTAAACGCATTGGTCACGTCCAGCGTCACCAACGGTCCCATCGGTCTCGAGTGGTGGTTTCCCCTCATTGTCTTCTGTAGGCCATTCACCATTTCTTGAATGGCCCCCACCGTGGAAATACCTATGTATGTCTATTAAGGTAAATTTTCAATCCTCTCCGCCATGCCACACCCCGCCGTGCTGTGGTCTGCACATCCCCGTAAATAATAGGAATAGACCAAACCGAACGAAACTTATTTTCGCCCTTGACAAGGCGCTTCCCGTCCCGACTATAGTGTGGGCTTGCCAACAAACAGTGTTAAGAATCCTAACGTACGATCCATCCGATGCGTGCTATCCACCAATGCAGACTAGAGTGTCCCTAGTACCTTCAGACGACTAAGTAGGAATATAACAATAAGACTTTAAATCCAGGATGAAAAGGACTCATCCAACATATTTTATTTTAGTTTCATTACCTAGTTTTCAGAACTGTTTTTTAGCAAACATATATATTTCTGTGAAATTATTTACAAAGATGATTGTATTGTGACATTTTTTTCTTAATTATTTTTTACCATTTTCATTACTGTGCTTCATACTATGTGTAAGTAATAGATTTGTTTTTGTTCTTCCGCAAATGTATGATATTCGGATTCTTACAATTCTTCCCCTGTACCTACTCTCCATGTATGAGGAAGATATGTACTTCCCACCGATCTCGGCAAATTTTTTCATATTGATTAGGTACTCCCATTTGCATGATGAATAGCTCCGCAAAACTGATTCTATAAACAATATCTAGATGCCTACCTATTTATTTATTTCAACTCGTTAGTCTATATATAACTAGTAGATAGGTACACCTACATTTTGTTCCTTTCAGATAATGTTCTCGCCTATAAGACCAAAGGTATAGTTTGCATCTACACTCTGAAAAATCCCTCGCACCCAGAATACAAATTCAAATTCAAAACAGGAGCTCAGACGGTTGATATTCACGACAAAGAGCCTTATTTCATCGCAATAGGACTTTACAATGGCATGGTTGCCGTAACTAACATAAAAAATGGAAATCGAACCATAAAAATGGAAAGCGATTTGAATCGTAAACACATCGGCACAGTTTGGGAGGTATGCAAACAATATTTAATTCAACCTGTTTCATAAGTCCTACTAGGAAACTAACAACACGTAGGTAGGTAGGTACATCTATATGCGGAAAGTTAAAATATCCAGAATATAAATATGGCGACAACTGTAGTCTAGATCTCGGTGTGATCTAAGCTCCCTCCAAATTCAAAATACGACCAAACGGTTTATTCAACTTTTCTCATCCAATAATTGAACGATTTTAATGATTCTTGCAGCGTTCGTTCTATTTTTAAACCTCTAGGTCCCACAAACCTCGCAATTTGAAAGTAAAATTGTTAATTCTTATAGGAAATTTTACGCTGATTCCGAATATACCACATGTTAGTATGCTGAAAAAATTATTTCGCACAACAAATCGCAAAAAACAGGCTATTTTGACATTTCTGACTACATTTTTGAAAATTTCAACCCGAAGATGTAATCCGATCATGCTGGCCAACGAACTTGAACTTTCGTTTTGTGTCCTTAACATTTTAAAATTTGTTTGAAGTTTCTAGCACAATTCTACGGACAGTTATCGTCTGGAATGACACATACATATATATACATACATACATACATACATAAAAAGTCCAGTCATGCAGCATGACCCCATGAGCGAATTTTTGAAGAATATTACCGATTTTTACAACCAGCGAACGGCATTATTTCGATTTTTGACTGATTTTTCAACTTTGAAATTTTTGAAAACTTGATACATATTCTTATAGGACATTTTACGCTGATTCCGAATATACCACATGTTAGTATGCTGAAAAAATTATTTCGCACGACAAATCGCAAAAAAACAGGCTATTTTGAAATTTTTGACTACATTTTTGAAAATTTCAACCCGAAGATGTAATCGATCAAGCTGGCCAACGAACTTGAACTTTCGTTTTGTGTCCTTAACATTTTAAAATTTGTTTGAAGTTTCTAGCACAATTCTACGGACAGTTATCGTCTGGAATGACACATACATACATATATACATACATACATACATATATACATACATAAAAAAATGCGTTAAACTTCAGAATATGATTCAGAATAGCCTAAAACGGATTTCTGCATAATTTTTTTTCAAAAATTCACATTCTACAAATTTTGAGGCGAGAGCAATAGCTTAATTTCCTTCAAAAATTCGCTAAAAATTGGATTCCTCAGTAAACCTCTAATTTCCATTACTGCTGTGAGTGGATTTATGTGGGTATTCTATTCTGAACTCTCTATTCTATGTAAGATGGTGAGCAGCCTCTCATTTCCGCAGGTAAGATGGTGTGACGATCCAAGGGATCGACAACTCGGTTTTTATTCCGCTGGATCTGACGGTAAAATTTTCAAATGGCTCGTTCAAGGCCAGGAACTATCGATGATTCCTGTTATAACACTTTCCTTGGAACAGGAAACAGTTATTGAACCAACGAGAACCAACTTGAATGGTGACTGAACTTAATACAAAATACGATTGAGGCAACCTCTTTAGGAGTCGTACTTTTCCCCATCTTCTAAACTGATAATGTTAAAACTTGAAAGAGTTAAATGTTTTTTTTTTTTTTTTTTTTTCGTTTCAGCAAATGCTCAGTGTATTGCATTTGAGCCCGACAACTATGAGATATTTCTAGTGGGGACTGCTGAAGGTTTAATATACAAGTGCAGCATCTCTTATTCTTGCTCCTATCTTTACATTTACAAAGCACATGATCTTCCAGTATATCGGATCTCCTATAACCCTTACGCTGCGGACATTTTTGCATCATGCAGTTGTGACTGGAGGATAAAAATTTGGGAGAACTGCAAGCCGTAAGCACCATAATTAGGCTAATTCAGACTTAGGGACCTGCATAAGACGAATTAGGTCTGTATGTTGTTAAGAAACCCATAAATAGTGTAAACAAACCCAGTAAGAGAAATGAAATAGAATTTAAATAGTGAGAAAGAGAAAAAAGTCCAGTCATGCAGCATGACCCCATGAGCGAATTTTTGAAGAAATCTTCGACATTTCAGTCGCTATTGATCGTGTAGAGAAATTTTAGTTTATGATTTTGATAGACAAACATGGAATCAAATTATTAAAAATAATTAGGAGGTACTCATACTTTATTATTATTAAACTAATCTTGTAGATTTAAAAACAAATGTAGGTAAATATTTTTCGATTTCGATGGAGGGAGGCCTTGAGATTAATGTTACTGACGGCCGAGCGGAGCGAGGCCTTGGGTCTGCGTGCTAGTACGTACATAAATAGAACTTCTTCATAATTTCATGGCTGATATATTCTAAGCCACAGTCAGTATTAAAGCTACATCAAGTCCTAAAACAGTTGAGCGTAAAACATTAAAGAGAGCGACCGAGAGAATCGGAGGACGGAATATTTCACAGAGTAAACTCATCAGTTGTGATTACATTTTTTTTTTTTTTTTTTTTTTTTTTTTTTTTTTTTTTTTTAACAAGCACCATGGTTCTAGGATTGGTTATACAGGGATACTTCCATAAGAGTAGTTCAATCTGAATTTGGATAATGTTTCATGCAAATATTACCGATTTTTACAACTAGCGAACGGCATTATTTCGATTTTTGACTGATTTTTCAACTTCGAAATTTTTGAAAACTTGATACATATTCTTATAGGAAATTTTACGCTGATTCCGAATATACCACATGTTAGTATGCTGAAAAAATTATTTCGCACAACAAATCGCAAAAACAGGCTATTTTGAAATTTTTGACTACATTTTTGAAAATTTCAACCCGAAGATGTAATCCAATCATGCTGGCCAACGAACTTGAACTTTCGTTTTGTGTCCTTAACATTTTAAAATTTGTTTGAAGTTTCTAGCACAATTCTACGGACAGTTATCGTCTGGAATGACACATACATATATACATACATACATACATACATACATACATGTATATATACATACATACATTCATAAAAAAATGCGTTAAACTTCAGAATAGCCTGAAACGGATTTCCGCATAAAATTTTTTCAAAAATTCACATTCTACAAATTTTGAGGCAAGAGCAATAGCTTAATTTTCTTCAAAAATTCGCTAAAAAAACTAGTTTGTTTCTAATCTGGACAGCTTTTCCTATCGTTCCCCATGCATGGAAATGGTTCACCATAAGGCTCGCTGCATACGAGCGGCAAAGAACGCAGTGGCGACGCCAAACCAACGCAACGCCGACGCAACTCTCACTGCAGACGGGCGGTAAGCAGATGGCGTACTCACCGCGTCCTCACCTCTCCATGGAAGTTAGTAGGTCGAGGAACAAGAGAGTAGCCTTAGCTTTTATGACATACAATTTTTTGAGTAATCCTGAAGGTTGAGGGAGAAAAAGGAATTATTGGTGCCACCTTCTGATGAACTCTAGGCTGTTAAAAGGAGAATTTTCCTCATTATTTATAGGCCTGCAGGAAAATGAGGTTAAATTTTTTAATTACCTTCGGTAGTGAGGAAGCAATAAGAAATAAATAAAATAATGATAATAATAAAATTGAATTAAATTAAATTATTTTTAACCAAAAAAATTTTTTTTAAATAGTTTAAAAAATAATTATTCATTTTATTAATAAAATTTTAAAAAATGATGATAATAATAAGACAACTGTTCCAGATTTTTTCATCCATTGCAATAGCTCGTTTATCTTCGAATATTTGCTACAGAAATTCTAGAAAAAGAAAACTAATCAATTAATCAACAAAAATTAATTAATGAAGCTTACCAAAATGTTATTTATCTGCCTTTCACTTCTCTTCTAATGCTGGCTCGGTCAAAATCTTGATCCACGAAGCTTGTTTTATATGTTTATCGTGATATAGGAAATTCGCACTTCACATCCCATAGCTCTCTACACTTCTTTACTACATCGATCAGCAATTCCACGATGATTTCCTCCATATTTGGATGTTAACGCGAGGGTAAAACTACGGCATTGTCCTACATGGCTCCTCCGCGAGCGTCAAGCCGTGCGTTAGAAACGAGCGTTGGCGCGTTGACGCGTCACGCCAGGCGGGAGAAAAAAAATTGTGTCCTACGTGGAAACGCAAAAACGCTTTGTAGCTTAACGAGAATCACCTGTTCTGTTCTCATCGCCTGTGTTTTCATCTTCATTTTTTCAATTTGATTTTGCATTCATGCTCGATCAACAACTTTGAGCTGCTGACCAGCTCAACGACTCTTTCGTATTTTTTAGCTGTAAATAATAAAAAAAGGAGACCGGCCGAGGAAATACTTGAAAGCCGGAGCGAGTTCGGTGAATTTCATCACTTACACTCCAATAATCTTGAAAGAGTTTCTGAAGATTTTGTGTGATAATCTTCCATAATGAGGTTTTATCATACATATAAAAAATACCTTTCAATTATCACTAATTTCAGTGATTAATTTAGATCAGTGATAATTTAAAGGTCTTTTTTGTATGCTAAAACCTACTTATACTCCAAATTGAGGGAAAGTTAATAACACTTTAAATCATATGCAAGAATGACAGTAAAAACCTTCGATTACATCGTGAACAAAATTAAGCAAGAATTTTACCATTTATATTCAACAAGAATTTTAATTCGTTACAATGATTTAAAAAAAAAAAACAACAAATATTTGGTAGAATCCAAAAGTTTATTGGTATGGCAGAATAGTAGAAACTGCAAGAACGATTCCCAGAAAAATATCTCAAATTTTAAAACAATCAAACATAAAAAATATGCTCTGAACAATTATTAAAATTTACTCACATGAGTATGACTCAACCCTTCGTATTTTGTTTTTACCATTGTCTTGAAGCACTAGACAATATATTGTAATTTGCTTCGAAACTGGGCATCTCCCGATAAAGGTGTATTAATAAATGTAATAAATGTACAACTGGCCGTTTCTGTATCAGCTCCAATCACCGAACTCCATTATCACAGAAGAAAACGTTCGGAAAAAAATATGAAAACAAGTTCAAAATGTTGAAAGAGGTTAGAGAAACATCATATAAACGCGTTTGACGCGCGGCGAATGCGATAAAAATCAAACATATTGGAAAATCGAACGAAGCGTTCAACGCCGTCGCGTTGCCGCGCGGGTAGGGTCACGTGACAACTTTCGCAAATTTCATTGGTCCGCCATTTGAACGCCTGAACGCATTGACGCGTGCGGCAAATCCACGTAGGACACTGCGTACGCTCGTGTGCAGGCATACGTTAGAACCTAGGTAATGCTTCAACGCAAGAGCGGGCGAAGTATGCAGCGGTGACGCGGCGTTGTAGCAGGCCCGGTGTTCGCAAAACTCAACGCGGCGGTGACGCAGCGGCACCTCCGAAAAAAAACCGCTCGTCTGCAGGCTTCCATTTCAAGGTACTGCTACAACGCTCAACTCAACGCGACGCAGGAATGTCGCTCGTGTGCAGCGAGCCAAGCAATGCCGGTATGCCTGTATACGAAATCTGTATTCATTCAAGTTTGTTGTTCCAGAGAACCTCTATATATTTTTGATCTCTACTGCTCAGTTATGGATGTACAATGGGCACCTTATTCCAGCACGGTGTTAGCTGCCACTACTGCAGATGGGAAAGTTAATTTATTTGATTTGAATATAAATAAAAATCAACCAATATGCGTTCAAACTATTTGTTATCCAGAAAATAGTTACACAACAAGACTGCGATTCAACAATAAACTCCCAGTACTTATTGTTGGCGATAGTGGGTAAGCACATAGTTTAATTCCAAACATTTTATTGGTACTTACGTATTAACGCCACCGCAGCTACCTACCTATATGTCCAACTAATCTAAATTTTTACTAAGGGATTGACTACTTGGTGTTACGCATTTTTGAGATCAGAGCTAGCGTGCATCCAGACCAATGTAGATTTTAAAAAACGCAAAATCTGTAGCTGCGGTGGCGTTAATACGTAAGTACCTTTTGATTTTTGATAACGTTAGGACTTTTCGAGAAAATTGTCCTCATATGTATGATTCTCAGTACCAGTGCAAGGATGTAATTTAAAAAATAAATTATCTGTTCAATTGCTCAAAGAACTTAGTAAATGGCCCCACTCCTTTACTGTTGAAACTTCAAGCCGTAAGTCAACAAATTTTGAATTTCATCAGATGTAGTGAACCAAAATTCTCATAGTTCAAAATTACGAAAACTTTTTATATCAGCAGTCTATAGGTATATAAGATGCATTTTTATTTTTTTTATTTTTCATTTAAGCATATGAGATTAATTTTAAATTAACTTTTACAATAAAGTGACTTACCTACCTCATTTTTTACAAGAAATCGCTTTAACAGCTTTGCTAAGCGGATTTAAACTAAGGTTCCTACCTACCTCAACATTCAAGAAATTTTAAATTAGGAAGAGGGCAACATTTTTAAAACAAATTTCTTTATATTTGAATCAGATAGGTACCTAGGTACCTACTTGTTAGGTGTAGGTACCTAGGTACTAATTAAGCGCTTAAAATCTAAATTATTAAGATTTTGTGCATAAAACAATAATTGATGGTTGTTAAGGTTCCTTTACTTAGCTTAGAGCAAGTTTCTGAGTCATATTCGGCGTTCTATCTCTTATTCATGTTCTGTTGAAGGGGTTACTTGGTGTCAATGAAGGTTTCACCTAACTGCAGAATACCAACTAAAGCAACAAAGAAAAACATTTATATTGATCCCAAACAACTGGAAGTCATGAAATTGGAAAGAGTTCTATCTTTTGTCAGAGAACCGTCAGCACTCAATGAGCCCCTCGATGCTGAGAATAAAATGCAGAATTCGGAAAAACAGTAGAGGTATAATCTGGTGAAATCAAAACTAAAATAAATAATGATTAATTTTTATTCGAGCCAATTGATTTATAAATCCTACATGTATCTATTCATTAGTGGAGAGTTTGGCCGTTGCGGCAGGATGAAGCAGTTTACCAAAGACGTACCTACGCATGCAGGGATTTGGAGGCTTATGTTCCCAACAATACGACAATATGACATCATTATGACTGTTCCCGCTAGGGACGTGGTCAAGAAACGATTACGAGAGTTTAAAATTATATTCTTATAAGGATACAAGGAAACAGAGTATATAAAGAGAACTCAGAACGCGAACCGAAATATATTGTTCATCAACCATCATTTTTTTCTGTTCAATCACCTGACTCAATCACTTGTTCCCTGCAGCCTCCTTAGTGACCGGAGGGGCGCCGCTACCTACTACTTAACCCCATGCAGAGTGAGGCAATGGCGCGCGACCAAACAATGACATTTAGGGTATAATGCGAATATGCACCAAGAAATTTCAACGCATTCTAGCCAATGGTAACAGCTAGATTCTAGTTTGGTCTAATTCCTTACTCCATATCAAGAGAGCTGCATAAATAAGGTGACATGCTCACTGAGCAACACCCCCCGCTCAAAGCTCCAAATATAGCGTAAAGGGCCGATTACACGAGCAACAAAAGTGTCGCAACTCCAAAAAAATTGCACTAGAAAAGTTGTGCGCAACACAAAGCAATAAAATTGCCTCGTGTTGCGTCAAGATATTGCAAGGAATTAATTGCACTGTATTGCACCAATAAAGTTGAGCAATAGAAATTGCTCAATTGTTTCGTTTACACGGGCGACTACAGTTTGCGCCATGGACGGTGAAGAGGTGGTCGTCGCTGCTGCTGCCAACCAAAGGAAAAAGTGGGGAATTTGGCAGCGCCAGTTTCTGAGCCAGAGAGAATGTGGGTTGGCTCTCACCTCTGAAATTCTTTCACGTCAATATTTCCTCATAAGGCCATGCTGCACATATAAACTCCTATCTTTCCTACGTTAAAATTCTCTCATGAGGCAATGCTGAACCTCACCAGTGCAGTTTCACGTCAATATTTGCTCATAAGGCCATGCTGCACACAAACTCCTATCTTTCCTATGTTAAAATTCTCTCATGAGGCACTGCTGCACCCCATCAGTGCAGTTTCACGTCAGTATTCGCTCATAAGGCCATGCTGCACCCCATCAGTGCAGTTTCACGTCAATATTTGCTCATAAGGCCATGCTGCACAAATAAACTCCTATCTTTCCTACGTTAAAATTCTCTCATGAGGCAATGTTGCACCCCATCAGTGCAGTTTCACGTCAATATTTGCTCATAAGGCCATGCTGCACAAATGAACTCTCAATGTGATTGGCTGTTATGTTCCCTCTCCCGACCCAAGGCCGAAAAATTGCCGCAATAGTGCAATAATTTTCCAAACCCCTTGGACTTCATTTCAACACGATGCAACAGTTGCCGAAAGGGCTCGTGGGCCTGAAATGTTGTACAACTCCCGTCAATTAATTGCCTGCAATCTTCGGCAACTTTTTCGAGGAGAGAATAGTTGTCCAACTTTTTTGAAATAGTTGTGCAATACTTTTTTCTGCAATTATTGCCGGAAAAAATCGCGCGAGGTGAGGGAAGGTCAGGGATGTAATTAATACCTACTGTCCAGCCGTAATGAGAATGCCGAGGTGACCTGTCCCCACCCTACCGCCCTGAGCAGCCAAACTCCGCTACTACCCTTTCACCAAGTTTGCGGCACCCCTTCCTTCCCCATCCACTACCAAATGATTACGTCGTATAGAATTACGTCGTATACTAATTACGTTTAAATGCCATAAATTTGAACGTTAAAAATTTTGGCGCACGCAAAAAGTGCTCAAATTTCAAAAAATGTGCTAAAAAACCGCTAAAAATGGCGAAAAAAAACTAAAAATTTATCTCATTTGCTGAAAATGATTTTTAAAAGTTTAAATGCCATAATTTTGAACATTCGAAATTTCGGCGCGCGCAAAAAGTGCTCAAATTTCTAAAAATGCGCTTAAAAATCACTAAAACCGTTAAAAACGACAAAAATTCACTCACATGGTAATGCTGCATGACTGGAACTTTTGCTTTCAAATGTCATTTTCTCCTCTAATTTGCAGGTATAATAAAAAATCACCATACCGACCGTTTAAAAAAAAACTGCTATGAGGAATTTCTTGTCGGAAATGAGCTTTAGAATTGACTCCAGAAGTTTGTAAAACTTTGTGTTCACACTGTATATGGAGAATATTTACCTCAATAAATTAATGTAATATAATACCTAAATTCCTTTACTATATCAAGTAAATGAGTCATCTTGTTTGTCAACGAGAGAGTAGAAAATAATGAGACAACGGCGAGAATCAACGGTATCAGTACTTGACAGTGAGACCGGTAGTACATTTAATTAATTTACATTACATTTATTAATTATTAATTTAATTAATTACATTTAATTTAATTAATTGGTGTTTTCCTTCGTCCGTCGCTCAAGGTGGACGCGGGGGGAAGGGTTCCCTCTCTCTACCTGTGCCTCGGCTTTCTCATCGCGGACAGACAGTACGATCTTCAGTAGCTCACTGGAATCCAAAGCTATGATTTTTGAGTTATGCCTTTTTGTGCCAGAATATGAAAATACATAGGTACCTGTAGATTAAAAATGCAATTGATATGCTACCTATCTACCAACAAAACTAGTACCTACTAACAAAACAACTATGCAAAATTCCTACGCCGTTTTATTTGTGTGTTTATCCAGATTAGAATAAATCAAGTATTTTCGAGAATTCTTAAGATATTTGTTCTTAATTCCCAATGGTTTTCGTTAATACCGCTTGCCCTTGGTAAAGAGTTTTGTAGAAGGAAGTAACTTTGATATATATACATCAATCTAGGAGATCTCACGTAGGTACAAATTAAGCCTCCATAGACCTTCTTTATAACATAGACCCATGTTTTTAGTGATACCTGTAGTTATTTGGGAGACAAGCGATCAATGATTATAAATCAGTTTATTTCCGCACAATAGGGATGTTTAATTTTGACCATCAAATCATTGTAGGATTACAAAGAAAATAATTACTTCAACCCCAAATAGATATAGGGTACTAGATTTTCAAAAAAGTCCGCTTTCTATTCAAATAAAGTATGAAAAATCCACGAGTAACTAACTGACTGAACTAAACAAGCTGGTAATTTCTAAAATGAAGTGAAAATTTGAATGATAAATGAATCATAAAATACGCAATACCATTAACAGGTAGGTACGCCAACCACTTTTCTTTCTAAACCGTCTACATTTTTGGATAAAAAAGACGACTTCAGGAAGCAAACAACTAAATGCCCTTTTACACGAGCGATTTTTTTCCGGCAATAATTGCAGAAAAAAGTATTGCACAACTATTTCAAAAAAGTTGGACAACTATTCTCTCCTCGAAAAAGTTGCCGAAGATTGCAGGCAATTAATTGACGGGAGTTGTACAACATTTTAGGCCCACGAGCCCTCTCGGCAACTGTTGCATCGTGTTGAAATGAAGTCCAAGGGGTTTGGAAAATTATTGCACTATTGCGGCAATTTTTCGGCCTTGGGTCGGGAGAGGGAACGAAACAGCCAATCACATTGAGAGTTTATTTGTGCAGCATGGCCTTATGAGCAAATATTGACGTGAAACTGCACTGATGGGGTGCAGCATGGCCTTATGAGCAAATATTGACGTGAAAGAATTTCACTGGAGGTGAGAGCCAACCCACATTCTCTTTGGCTCAGAAACTGGCGCTGCCAAATTCCCCACTTTTTCCTTTGGTTGGCAGCAGCAGCGACGACCACCTCTTCACCGTCCATGGCGCAAACTGTAGTCGCCCGTGAATTTCTATTGCTCAACTTTATTGGTGCAACACAGTGCAATTAATTCCTTGCAACATCTTGACGCAACACGAGGCAATTTTATTGCTTTGTGTTGCGTACAACTTTTCTAGTGCAATTTTTTTGGAGTTGCGCAACTTTTGTTGCTCGTGTAATCGGCCCTTAATAATATAGTAGTACGTAAAAACTTTGAATCAAATCAAATAACAGGTAGTACCCAAGCAAACAAAATATTAATTCTATTTATATCACGAACGCAAAGCTTCCCTACCTTCGGTAGGTAGGAAGCAAGATCTCGACGTAATCGACTTTCATAATCAAAAATCTACCTCATTTAGAAGTTATCAGATATAGATATAATCAAATATCACCCTATATAGGGTGATATTGCAAAAATTAGAAAATTGTGTTTTTATTCTCCATGAATGGGTACTCTATTAAACCAACTGTGCCGCCCGGGTAAAAATAGGTGGCGCAAACAACTCGGGAATGTGGAGTGAAATTCACGAAAGTCGATCCTGCTCCGTTATGATCTCTACTGTCAATGATTACTACCTTGAAAATCACGTCCCAAATTGTGAAATTTCATTCTTACGACCTCAGTGGGACACACCCAAGTAAAAACCCACAGTGACATACTTTCCACTTTCTAGCCTGGCGTATTCGTGAGCGTACCGCGTGTTGTAAGGGGCTGACTCTGTCTGATCTCTAGTGCGACTTTCACATCAGAGGTAGCGCGGTGATGCGTTTCTTCGAAGGAGACGCGCCTGAACAGTCGAAGCACGGATGTCCTCTGCGGTCTCATCATATTTGCGAATAATATATTTTATAATTATAAGCGCTTTAAATTAATATATATTATAATATATCTCGTAAATATTTCTGTGGATTGATTAAGACCATTTCCAAATACATTATATTTAAATGGATTGGGAAATCTCCATTTTCATACGAGGCTCTTTCATGGAATGAGTTTGGATCCAATTCATTCCCTTTCATTCTAATCAACTAACGGACAGCCTAGATTAGTTCTGTGGCATTCAAGGTTTCTAGGAACGATATAAATAATACCTACACTGAGAGCTATGAGTTAACAATGACGATCTGGAGGAAATTGCATTTCCGAACGGCTACGTAGGAGAATTAAGGCCCTTTTACACGAGCGATTTTTTCCGGCAATAATTGCAGAAAAAAGTATTGCGTTAATTGACGGGAGTTGTACAACATTTTAGGCCCACGAGCCCTCTCGGCAACTGTTGCATCGTGTTGAAATGAAGTCCAAGGGGTTTGGAAAATTATTGCACTATTGCGGCAATTTTTCGGCCTTGGGTCGGGAGAGGGAACGAAACAGCCAATCACATTGAGAGTTTATTTGTGCAGCATGGCCTTATGAGCGAATATTGACGTGAAACTGCACTGATGGGGTGCAGCATTGCCTCATGAGAGAATTTTAACGTAGGAAAGATAGGAGTTTATTTGTGCAGCATGGCCTTATGAGCAAATATTGACGTGAAACTGCACTGATGGGGTGCAGCATGGCCTTATGAGCGAATACTGACGTGAAACTGCACTGATGGGGTGCAGCATTGCCTCATGAGAGAATTTTAACGTAGGAAAGATAGGAGTTTATTTGTGCAGCATGGCCTTATGAGCAAATATTGACGTGAAACTGCACTGGTGGGGTTCAGCATTGCCTCATGAGAGAATTTTAACGTAGGAAAGATAGGAGTTTATATGTGCAGCATGGCCTTATGAGCAAATATTGACGTGAAACTGCACTGGTGGGGTGCAGCATTGCCCCATGAGAGAATTTTAACGTAGCAAAGATAGGAGTTTATTTGTGCAGCATGGCCTTATGAGCAAATATTGACGTGAAAGAATTTCGGAGGTGAGAGCCAACCCACATTCTACATTCTCTCTGGCTCAGAAACTGGCGCTGCCAAATTCCCCTCTTTTTCCTTTGGTTGGCAGCAGCAGCGACGACGTCCACAGCAGCAGCGACGACCACCTCTTCACCGTCCATGGCGCAAACTGTAGTCGCCCGAGTAAACGAAACAATTGAGCAATTTCTATTGCTCAACTTTATTGGTGCAACACAGTGCAATTAATTCCTTGCAACATCTTGACGCAACACGAGGCAATTTTATTGCTTTGTGTTGGGTACAACTTTTCTAGTGCATTTTTTTTTTTTTTTTTGGAGTTGCGCAACTTTTGTTGCTCGTGTAATCGGCCCTTTAGATACATTACCTATCTAGTTTGATACTCAGGCGAACGCTGAGTAACCAATATGTGTGGGTGTGTATGGAACTGCAAAAGAAGGTTCTCTATATACAGTTGCCTAATTTTTAATATCTTAGCCATATTAAATAAATTAACGGAAGCTGTTCTACCTGGTAATGATAGCATTTTTAGACAATAATTTCATGGGGTAGTACCAGTGTTTTTCAACGCGCGAACAAGCGAAATGGATGCCGACGACCAACATTAAAACGACCATAACTTCCTCAATTAACGTGGAAATTCAAATCTGATTACACCATTGGAAAGAGTGTGAAATTTTCTACCTCCCTGATGGGAGAAAATTGGCATCGTGCAATGGGCGAAATGGGTGAGAAAGGAACTTGAAAAGGAAAATTTGGAATCTTGGAGATCTCCACTTTTTTCAAGCGCTCAAAACTTAAAATCCGACAAGTGAAATGTTACCAATATTTTGCTAATCAGGGAAAACCCTTACTTTTTATGTCAAAAAAAAAAAAAATTGTTTTCTCAATGAATCCAAAAAAATTTAATTCTCTTGAAAATTTACCTTCTACGGAAATACAAGTTTTGGGCGGATTTCTACGTATTTTATAACTCTGAATCGAATGGTAAAACTTGCAGATCTCCCGAAACCCTCATAACCAAGTTTTAAATTTTAACACACAAATTTGAGTTCATTTGTTATGATAAAATTTATGTGTTTTTAGTTAGGGGTGAAACTGTTTAGCTAAAGTATAAAACTCGACTAGAACGGGGCTGGAGAGATCTTCAAGTGTTATTATTCGATTCAGCCCAAGAGAAATAAGTAGAAACCGACCCCAAACTCGTATTTTCGTAAAAGATCATAGGAAGGGGGGGGGGATTTATTGGGAAAAAAGTTTGTCAACATTAAAACGTAGTTATATTCCATAATTACCAAAGTAAAAGTAAAATTAACAATACCGTTGAAAAGCTGAGGTTTTGGCGCACACGGGCAAAAATTCACAGAACATATCGCACCCATCCTAGAATAAGGGTACAACTCAAAAATTGTCATTTTCGGCAAATCGCATTCAAAGTTTTCTTCCACACCATTGGCTACCCGTTCTTTGGAACACGATGAACATAATTTATCTTTGCGAAACTTGTTTCCTACATTATTACTCTAACGCCCCATGGTGAATAAATAGTTTTTTTGACAGTGGGAAGGGAGTGGGGGGAACGGTTTTGTTGATTTTTTAAGAATTTTTGAGTTGTTCCAACTCAAACACTGAAATATCACTAGTCAGGATCTAAAATGTTCAGAAAAGAAAGACACAAGTTAAAATTGTACAAACAAAAAGGAAACAACTCAAAACGAAACACAGACTATGTGAACTCATCTGAGTTGTGTCTTTCTTCCTAGGACGTGAATTGGTTACTCCCTCCATAGAAGAAAGACACACGCACTCTCTGGCGGAATTAGAGTGCCCTACACATATCTCCACCTTCTAAAGACAAACTAGGCCGTTTCTACTTCTCAGAACCACAACTAACTCAAAAATCGCGATTTTTGAGTTGTACCCTTATTCTAGGACGGGTGCGATATAGGAACATATGAATGAGCGTTCGAAAAAAGTGGAGATAAGATTTGACCAATTTTCCTTTTCATGTTCTTTTAGCGAATTTTCTTAAAAAATAAAGCTATTGCAATGGCTCCAAAAATTTTAAAATAAAAATTTTCAAAAATTTTCTTAATCGAAATCTGTTTTGAGGCATTCTGAAATGATTCCTGGATTTTAACGCTTTTATATATATATATATATATATATATATATATATATATATATATATATATGTATATATATATATATATATATATATGTATATATATATATATATATATATGTATGAGTCATTCCAGACGATAACTCTTGATAGAATTGAGATAAAAACTTCGTTTTTTCGCCAAAAAATCAAGCATTTCAAAAGAAAGGATGAGTTCGTTGGACAACACTTTTTGAGCACATTAAATTGGTCAAATTTCAAAAATGTACTTAAAAAATCACTAAAAAAGGCAAAAAACCGCTAAAAATTAACAAATTTCTATTTTTAGCAGAATGCTACTCGAAAAAAATTAATCGAACATGAACTAGGACATTTAAAAATTTAAGCACAAAATTTATATTCTTCGCAGTTGACATACGGAAGGGTTGTGTCCAATTGCCCGTTGTAGTACAGCACGCGATAATGTTCCAGCAGTACCTCCACGTAGGGGCTCATTTCCATGAAACCATCCCCTTGCCAAATTTCGCTGTTGATGTCACCAGCCATCCCGCAAAACTCGACTTTTCCAACATGAATATGATTACGAATGGGGGACTCATTGAAGAATGAATTGATTGTGGAAATAGAACCCAGTCCACCATCATGTTCTAAAAAGTTGTAGGGGTTCACTCCTGTAATGTTTTCACTGTAATCTAGTTTATCGCTCAAATCCGATGCTGTTTTGAAGTCGTGAGACTTAATAGCTTTTAAAAGTTTCGCTTCCATATTCAGTCTCTCATTGAGAAAACTCAGGTCTATCAACCCAAGTTCGTAGAGAAAAAACCCTTTTTTATGAAAGAACTCAATATCGACCAAACCGTCTCCAATAATGACTCTGCAAGTCACCAAATATATATAGCTAAAAACAACCATTCTAAATGTTACCAGCAATCTGTGGTATGACCTTCATGTAAGAAAAGAAGCTGTAATACTTGATTTATTGAATTTCCGTTTTTTCTTCACCCTAAGTTTTCGAACCGCATGGTGGTAATAACTCATAGTTTTGCAATTTAGTTTCAAAAATGATTTGGTATCTTGTTATTTGACCTCATCTTTCAAGATGGTAGATTGGTACCGATGTGAATAAAACAAAACTTCGGTTGACGTAAGATAGTATTTTCCTTCTAATGACATAATTTTTGTGGTAAACAGATAAGCGATCCGAGAACGAAATAAGATATCTCAATTCTGACTTCACCATCGGGTTCACAACTAGAAAATCTTTGAAATGAGTTGTCACTTAGCACAAAATGGAAAAACCGTTTTCTAAGTACCTACGCAATAACCCCCCTAGTGGAGTAGTCCAAAAATTCTGGAAGTTTTTCTGATATTCATTTGTTTAAAACTTATCAGTCAACCCAAAAACGTTCACCAAATTTCACTTTGATACCCCGTCAGGACCGAGTGGGGTGACTCAGTCACCCCAGCGGTCCAAATTTTCTGAGTTTGATAACAGTGCACGTCAGTATGGGCATAAGCTTTTGGTTTATTATTTCCAATAATAAGCCTATGTGATCGTGTAGCAAAAAATTTTTATAACCCCCCCTCAAACTTTGTCACTTTACGTTTCAAGGTACGTAGAATCCAAATTTGAAATGTCCGTCCGCCGTCCGCCGTTCGCCGTCCGCCGTTCGCCGTTCGCCGTCCGCCGTCCGGGCCATAAAAGGCCTAAGAATTGACTTAAAAAACCCGTTCTTTCGCACATAGACTCCATTCGGGGTCTAGTTGGTCCTAACGTTTAACCATCCCGATCGCTTTACTCGCATAGATGCTATGGGCCAAAAACGGGCAAAAAAATGTCTTTTTCGACGCGCGCACGCCTGGCACGCTTGGCAGGGGGTCACGGTGGGTGGAGAGAGGGGGGTGGAGTGAGAGGAGGCGCCGGCGCCGCGGCTTGTGGTGGGTACAGCGCCGGCGTTCGTTCGAGGCATGAATATGTTTTTTTCAAGGTTATATTTGTGTGTTAATACCAAAGCTTTTCCTACGCATATTTAATAACATATCCTCTCGACTTTTCGTACGTACTTAGATAATGATATTATTAAGGCAATAACTATTTGAATAGATAGGAGCTCAAATCGAGAAATATAAACATGCGTATATAATTATAGAAGTATAGGTTGTGGCAACTCGAAGTAGGACACGCCGATGAGTCTGGACGGGCCTTATGACGTACGCTAGCCAACTAAAACTACGATCATACTCAATTGAAAAAATAATAAACCTTTGTGAAATAATTTGCAGCGTTTTTTGTATATTTCAAGTTGTATAGAAATTGGAGATTTATGAGTGAAGAGAAAATGTTAGCTATTGATTTTATGGAAAAAAAAGTATTCTAAATGATACTCCTCTATTCAAAAAGAGATTTTGGATTTTAGGCTATTTTTTGCAATTTTATAGATTTTTTAAACAAAATTTAGTGAAGTTCAAGTTTTTAGAATAATTTTGTACATAAATTTTTGAATGTTCAGTTACATAGTTCATAAACTTTATTTGACCAATCTTATGCTAAAAAAAATATCAATTTAACAATTCTTAGCCATTTTCAGTGATTTTGTCAGCACATTTTTTGAAATTTGACCAATTAAATGATATCAATATACAATATAGGTAACACTTTTATGTGTTGGAAAGATGACTTGGTAATAAATTTTTATGTTTATCAACTATATTAAAAAGCGTAAAATTGTGAGATTCTGCTGCTGTAATGGATTGAACCCATTTGTGAGGTCCGAAGCTCCGAGTTCCAATACTAAATATACTATTAGCGGAGTTTAATAATTATGGACCAGAGATCTACGTAGAAGGGCTGTCTAATACATAAATAATAAACCATTGTGTAATAATTTGCAGCGTTTTTGTATTTGCTCATTAACACTCATTTTGTTGAAAAAAATAAGCTGCAGTGCAGAAAAATTACTTTGAGGCGATTAAAACACGGAGTTGTGCCCGTGGGGTGACTCAGTCACCCCGCTCGGTAGTGTGTGTAACAATAAAAAACGCTGCAAATTATTTCACAAAGGTTTATTATTTTTTCAATTGAGTATGATCATAGTTTTAGTTGGCTAGCGTACGTCATAAGGCCCGTCCAGACTCCTCGGCGTGTCCTATTATATACGCATGTTTATATTTCTCGATTTGAGCTCCTATCTATTCAAATAGTTGTTGCCCTAACAATATCATTATCTAAGTACGTACGAAAAGTCGAGAGGATATGTTATTAAATATGCGTAGGAAAAGCTTTGGTATTAACACACAAATATGACCTTGGAAAAAAACATATATTCATGCCTCGAAGGAACGCCCGCGCCGTACCCACCACAAGGTGCCGCGGCGCCGGCGCTCCCGCTCACCCCCCCTCACCACCCACCGTGACCCCCTGCCAAGCTTGCCAGGCGTGCGCGAGTAGAAAAACGCTGCAAATTATTTCACAAAGGTTTATTATTTTTTCAATTGAGTATGATCGTTTTTAGTTGGCTTGCGTACGTCATAAGGCCCGTCCAGACTCCTCGGCGTGTCCTATTTCGAGTTGCCACAACCTTACTTCTATAATTATATACGCATGTTTATATTTCTCGATTTGAGCTCCTATCTATTCAAATAGTTATTGCCTTAATAATATCATTATCTAAGTACGTACGAAAAGTCGAGAGGATATGTTATTAAATTAAAATTAAAAAAACATATATTCATGCCTCGAAGGAACGCCGGCGCCGTACCCACCACAAGGTGCCGCGTCGCCGGCGCCTCCTCTCACTCCACCCCCCCCCCCCCCGCTCACCCCCCTCACCGCCCACCGTGACCCCCTGCCAAGCGTGCCAGGCGTGCGCGCGTAAAAAAACACACTTTTTCGCCCGTTTTTGGCCCATAGCATCTATGCGAGTAAAGCGATCGGGATGGTTAAACGTTAGGACCAACTAGACCCCAAGTGGAGTCTATGTGCGAAAGAACGGGTTTTTTAAGTCAATTCTTAGGCCTTTTATGGCCCGGACGGCGAACGGCGGACGGCGAACGGCGGACGGCGAACGGCGGACGGACATTTCAAATTTGGATTCTACGTACCTTGAAACGTAAAGTGACAAAGTTTGAGGGGGGGTTATAAAAATTTTTTGCTACACGATCACATAGGCTTATTATTGGAAATAATAAACCAAAAAACGTAGCAGCTAGGCAAAGTCCGTCTGTTTGGAACTAATCGACATTGCTGTAATCAATAGCTTCATCATTTGGAAGACGAAATATCTGGAGTGGAATATTCAAAATTCGAGCTGGCGAAAGCTATTGCTAATCTGCAAAACAACTTGCTCTCCCCAACATGAAGATGCGTTTAGCTCGAAACCTTCACACAAACGTTCTAAACTACATCAAGCTTTCTGCAGGGGCTTCACTGGAATCAGCTGATTCCGAAAACTCAGCTAGAGCAGCACCGACACAGTGCAGCCTGTAGTCAACTCTGACTGTGGCGGTGCGATGCAATTTTCGCAGCAGAAAAATGGATAAAAAATCAAAACTCAAGTGCTGATTTTGCCACAAACCTGTCTGTACTAACCACAGAAGCAAACAAACCATTGTCAAGTGTTTTGAATGGGAAAATAAGAGTGAGAGGAATTGAAGTTTTGGTTGAAAAAAATTTTTGGGGGACGGAATTTCGTAAACGTGCATTTTCTTATTGATTTTTCAAATTAGTGTTTTCAATGTAATGTTTTTAAGCTGTGTTATTCATTTTGTAAAATAAAAAGTATTCGAATTTGAATTTTATTGTTGTTTAACAAGTGTAATTAATAAAATACTAATAAAAAGTGCGTGGGGTGACGCAGTCACCCCACTTGGTAGCGCGCGTTGCAAAAGGGGGGTTGGTAGCGGACGGGAGACCTCAAAAATTGAAAAATAAAAGTTATGGTAGTGGGGGTTACTTCTTTTGAGGAAAATGCTAAGATTTGTTTTCTGGTTTTGCTCAATTCGGAGCTTGTCATTCTTAGTTTTTGAAATTAATATTAATAAAAAAATTATAAAAATTAAAAATAAATAAATGAACAACGTGCATCCCATCTCTCTCCACTAGGTACCTGTAATCATGAGACATGGTGAGATTTTTTTCCGATTGATGTGGGGTCCTTGACGTCTACAAGGAGAAGTGACCCCTTAATTCTTTTGAGGTGTGCAGTAGCAAATACTATTATCACACAAACGTTCAGATTTTTTATGTATTTACTACTTTGATGCACGCTTTGAGTGACAATTGGTTCTAATAATGCTAAGGAACTGTAATCCACAAATCTGTCCGACTCGGAGGCCAAGTTGAGAAATTATCATTTATTCCAAAGCTTCAAACAAAAGTAATTCAGCGGGTTTTACATCCTGAATTACAATGAATGGTTCATACGCTTGTAAATGAATGGTACGTGTGATTAAAATAAAAAAAGTGACTGGAAGATTGTGTGACTGAACATTCGTACTGATCGTAACTTTAATTTATTTATTGGTTATACAAAATATTGCATTAAATAATGTATTAGACATTAACTTGTTGAGGATTACAAAGCCCAAGGAGACTGATCATGAGGCACATGTGGTCGGTATCCCAAACGAGCACTTGACTGATATTAAAAGACCTGGATTTGTCAATTCGTCCACTGCAAACTTTTTCAGATTAGATGATATTGGCTGGTTCGTCAAAATAGAAGAAAATGTATAATCACGTAAATTAACCGATTTCACTTTAAGTTAACCGATTTCATTTAACAGATTTCTTTGTTGTTGACGAACTTAGTGATGACATCAAGAGCCCACTCGGGCTGATCCATTGGCACCATGTGGCCTGCATTCCGCACGAGCACTAAGCTGAGGTTGCCACCAGACCTGGAAAAACCAGCCACTTTTCCTCCCACCACCCACGGCTTCCTGGGTGCTTGGCGATAATTAGATGCTCCACTCCACCTCAGCTTTTCTGTATATTCTTCGCAGTTGGCATACGGAAGGATTATGTCCAATTGCCCGTTGTAGTACAGCACGCGATAATGTTCCAGTAGTACCTCCACGTAGGGGCTCACTTCCATGAAACCATCCGCATTCCAAATTTGGCGGTTGATGTCATCAGCCAGCCCGCAAAACTCGACTTTTCCAACATGAATATGATTACGAATGGGGGACTCATTGAAGAATGAATTGATTGTGGAAATAGAACCCAGTCCACCATCATGTTCTAAAAAGTTGTAGGGGTTCACTCCTTCAATTATTTGACTGTTCCATAGTTGACCGCTCAATTCCGATGCTGTTTTGAAGTCGTGAGACTTAATAGCTTTAATAAATTTCGCTTCCATATTCAGTCTCTCATTGAGAAAACTCAGGCCTATCAACCCAAGTTCGTAGAGAAAAAACCCTTTTTTATGAAAGAACTCAATATCGACCAAACCGTTTCCAATAATGACTCCTTTCATGTTCATTTTAATTTTAGAATATTGATTTCTCTCGTGAATTTCGTAAGCAATTGAAGGTACATACCTGCCAGCATACGACTCTCCTGCGACGAAAAAATCGTTTTTGATTAAGTCTGGAAACAGTTGGTAGAATTGAACGAGGGCGGAGTGCATTTCTTTTGCGATTTGCGTCTCGTTACTTAGCAGACCATTTTTCTGAGAGAAGCTGAACCCGACCCCCACAGGATTGTCAATATATATCATGTGGTAATGTCGTGACCAGTAAATCTGTCTTCGTGACAAAGTGAGGTCATCATTCAAGGATATTGGACCGTTTTCGAACATCAATCCGTACAATGAAGTCGCCGCAGGACCCCCATTCAACCACAATATGACTGGTGCAGAGTCCCTCTCTCTAGGCGGCTCTTCAGCAGGGAAATACCAGAAGAACAGATTCGAGTGGTATTCCTTGTTAACAGTGAAGTATCCAGCGTAACTCTGGATGGTGCCCAGTAGTGGTGGGACTCGAGCTGCTTCCCTCCCTTCATGAAATCTTCCTTCTTCAATGTACTGTGTCAGCAGCAACGCTCCGTTATTTTCTTCATAACTGGTATACTCACAGTAACACACAACACTTCTCACTAGAGAGAAAACAAGCAATACTGCTACTTCCAACATCTTTCAAAAGCTGAAAGGAAGGACTGGAATTTAATTTTTTACTGAATGATTCGGTGGCTGCAAGTCACTAAATATATATAGCTAAAAAAACCATTCAATATGTTACCAGCTATCTGTGGTATGACCTTCATGTAGATTAAAGAAACTGTAATACTTGATTTATTGAATTTCCGTTTTTTCTTCACCTTACGTTTTAAAAGCGCATGGTGGTAATAACTCTGGTGCTAATAACTGGTGGTAATAATAATAAGAGGTTGCAATTTAATTTCACAAATGATTTAGTATCTTGTTATTTGACCTCATCTTTCAAGATGGTAGATTGGCACCGATGTAATAAAACAAAACTTCGGTTGACGTAAGATAGTATTTTCCTTCTAATGACATAATTTTTGTGGTAAACAGATAAGCGAGCCGAATAAGGAAAACAAATTCACAGAAAGGATGTTCCAGCCGTGCAGTATAAAAAATGAGGCTATTACAAGACATCCAAAATTGTTAGAAGTTGAATTCGCGACAAATTTTATCGTGTAATTTGCAAGCATATAGTTCGATGCGAAATTGCCGAAGATATGAAGCTGAAACAAATCGATCAATTGTTATGAAATTTCGGGAATTATTCGCGTAACCTCTTTTGAAATTTACAATGAGTTTCATCATGTTTGGATCATTACACAGCGCTTCGATGTTGGGGTCGGATTTAAAAAAATTCGAAACCTGCTAAATAAGAACTGGGGAGTCCAATAATAATAATGATAATAATAATAATAAAACATTTATTGGCCCAAAGACATAAATTTTGTCCATAGTGGATCACATGAACCACGTATGGTAAAATTACGATAAACTGTACATGACGGCCACATTCTTGATAACATTTCGAACTACTAATTACCTATGGTAGAAAGAAAATTAGTGGAAAAAGGTCGAAGTTGATTCGTCTCCAATGGACGGGGTCAGTTCGCGCGAAGAGGCAAAGGGAACTAGGCGATTTCGCCTCTTCGCGCGAAATCGCGTCCACTGGACGGACAGCCTTAGAAATTACGCGAAAACAATGAGCCAACGGCGAGAATCAACGGTATCAACCTGTGCCTCGGCATTCTCGTCGCGGACAGACAGTAGGTGGTGGAGCGGACGCGCGGTGGGGGTAGCAGCTCGAACGGTAGCGCGGTGGGGTTCGGGGGGGATCTTACGGGACGGACGTCTTCAAACCAAATGACCCTCCGTAAAAACACATTCTGTGTTAAAATTTGTCCTTTCATATCTAAGAGAAATCGGACTTTCCTGATTACTATTGCTTCCGAGACTACAAGGCAGCGGAAGCTGTTTTCACTTTCGAAATGAAAAAAAAATTTTTGCTCCAAAATCAAAATTTCCACTCGCATTTTGCGTTTCAGAGCCTCCTGAACAAATTTGGTTCCGTGTCTGTCTGTCTGTCTGTCCGTCCACATTTCCTTGTAACAGCCATAACTTCCACAATTTAGATCCGATTTTAACCAAATTTTCAGGGATCGTGCGGGTTAAGCTCTAGATGGTCCCCTATCAACTTCATCATGATCGAATCAACGGTAGTTTCTGCACAGGCGCTAACGTGAATTCCTTGTGACGGTCATAACTCGTTCAATGTTGAACAGATTTCGATCAGATTTTCAGGAATGATGTGGGTGATGTCCCTTGAGGTCCCATAAGACAATCATCATAATTGCATTATCGGTACGCTCTGCGCATGCGTGAACGAAATATTCTAGTTACGGTCCTTGAAACAGCCGTAATTTCCACAATTTTGATGCGATTTTCTTCAAATTTTTAGGGATCGTGCGAGTATAGCTCTACATGGTCCCCTATCAGTTCCGTCATGATCGAATCAACGGTAGCCTCTGCGCAGGCGCAAAAAAAATTCCTTGCCACAGTCATAACTTCCTCAGTTTTGATTGGATTTCAATGAAATTGTCAGGAATAGTGTGGATTTAGCCCTAGATGATCCACTTTAATCATGATTGAATCAGCAATACATGGAATTAGCCCTAGAAGGTCCCCTATCAGTTTCATCATGATTGAATCAGCCATACGCTCAGCGCATGTCTGTACTCTTGCAACAGTTATAAGTCCGTCATTATTGAACAGATTTTAGTCAGGTTTTCTGGTTTTCAGTTGCCCATCACTCAAACGTCATGATCATGGTGAACCGGTCATTTTTGAAAATTTAATGGTGACCTACTGTGTAGGCTTCGAGGAAGCTTCTGTGTCATGTCCTTAGCAGTGTATTTTTATTTCATTTTTTAACGATAAATCTCTAGGAAGAGAAACACTATTTATTCACTAATTGACCCGCAAAGACTAGAACAAGTCCACATTGATATCTCCTACAAACAATAACAATTATCAAACACTCTCAAATTGGTATTTAACTGCTTGAAGAACGAATAGAACCGTGCCTGGCCATCAGAGCTCAAAAGGAAAACAAGCACATCAAATTCTTGTGGGCTACCTCTAGCGTACAAGGGGAGGTGATGAGTGCATGGTAGGTAGGGGGAGAGGTGGGGAAGGCATATCATGCCCCTGTGTTGTACTCGTGCAAAGAAACAACACTTCCTGATTTTGTGCGTGATGTTAAGTGTATTATAACGTTTCGTATTCCATAATCCTTCTAGAATAATATCAAACACATATTTTCTGAAAACAAAATGATCAAAATCGTGTCATATCCATCTCAATCGGAATGCAATGCAACCTAATGCAACGAAAAGAAAGTGTACACGGTGGTCCTCGATCGGATTGGACCTCAAAGTCTTTCGAAATATGATTTGTGAATATGTTAGGATTATAATTCAGCAAAAACTAAAATCAAACAATGAGCCTTTTTTTTTTTTTTTTTTTTTTTTTTTTTTTATTCAGAAAAAAAATTATTCATGTGTCATTATACAATAGGATCTTCATCTAGTTTCATAGTTCTGACCTATTTTGTGATCAAATATAATTAGAAAAACAAAAATAACAACATCATATTGAACAAAATAATGATTATATTTGCATGAAGCTCTTAATAAATGCCTGTAAGTATTCCTGAGTATGTGCGTGTGTGTGTATGTGTACGCTTGTGTGTGAGTTTATAATGATTCATTATATAAATTTCAACATAAAATGTAAATCTAAATTGAACAGAAATAAAAATAACGGCATTTTCACATTTTACACATGCAGAGAATTATATTCGCATACAGCTCTTAATAAACGTTGTCCATACTCAGGATTGATTCCTGGAGGACGCACGGCCTCCATAGCCTGTTCACTGTAAAAGCCGAGGCCATTTCCGTGTTTGGTAAAAAATTCTTCCACATGAAAGAAAACCGTGTGAACTTTTAGAGTGAATATCCAAGAGTGGAATATCCAAAGATAAATATGATGCTTTGAATTAATTTATGTATTCAATGAATTTTGGATCCTGCCTGACTGAGAAAGATGCTTTGACAAGACCATTGGACTTCTGGAATGCATCAACGTATTTTAAAAAACCTATGTTACAGAGCTACAGTTTGAACGAAACAAATCAAGTTTCTTCAACTGGAACTGTGAAAAGTGTATTTGCAAAATTTTATCCTTGTCGAGATTGGGGCGATAGAGATTTCTCTTGCATGATTGACACAGCGCTTTTGGAAAACACTCATTTTGATCATCGAGTTTTCGAAGATCTCAAGAATCCTTGCTTTCAAGGCTGGTCCTATAATAAGCATGGATTTAGGTTAACTCCCACACAACAAACAAATGCAGAATCGACTTGACGTGACCGCGCATGACTTTTAACAAGTGGTATTGGCATGTTGCGTTACCGCCGGTCGTCGGTATACTAAAAACTCCGATTTCATTTATATTATTTCACATGATAGTTCTGTTTAGAATAATGCTATGGCTTCTCAAATTGTTTACAAACAAGGCGAGTTTGAAGAACTCTTGTCGGCCTACATATAGCCTGTCCTGCAGAGAGAGGAGAGAGAGAGAGAGAGAGAGAGAGAGAGAGAGAGAGAGAGAGAGAGAGAGAGAGAGAGAGAGAGAGAGAGAGAGAGAGAGAGAGAGAGAGAGAGAGAGAGAGAGAGAGAGAGAGAGAGAGAGAGAGAGAGAGAGAGAGAGAGAGAGAGAGAGAGAGAGAGAGAGAGAGAGAGAGAGAGAGAGAGAGAGAGAGAGAGAGAGAGAGAGAGAGAGAGAGAGAGAGAGAGAGAGAGAGAGAGAGAGAGAGAGAGAGAGAGAGAGAGAGAGAGAGAGAGAGAGAGAGAGAGAGAGAGAGAGAGAGAGAGAGAGAGAGAGAGAGAGAGAGAGAGAGAGAGAGAGAGAGAGAGAGAGAGAGAGAGAGAGAGAGAGAGAGAGAGAGAGAGAGAGAGAGAGAGAGAGAGAGAGAGAGAGAGAGAGAGAGAGAGAGAGAGAGAGAGAGAGAGAGAGAGAGAGAGAGAGAGAGAGAGAGAGAGAGAGAGAGAGAGAGAGAGAGAGAGAGAGAGAGAGAGAGAGAGAGAGAGAGAGAGAGAGAGAGAGAGAGAGAGAGAGAGAGAGAGAGAGAGAGAGAGAGAGAGAGAGAGAGAGAGAGAGAGAGAGAGAGAGAGAGAGAGAGAGAGAGAGAGAGAGAGAGAGAGAGAGAGAGAGAGAGAGAGAGAGAGAGAGAGAGAGAGAGAGAGAGAGAGAGAGAGAGAGAGAGAGAGAGAGAGAGAGAGAGAGAGAGAGAGAGAGAGAGAGAGAGAGAGAGAGAGAGAGAGAGAGAGAGAGAGAGAGAGAGAGAGAGAGAGAGAGAGAGAGAGAGAGAGAGAGAGAGAGAGAGAGAGAGAGAGAGAGAGAGAGAGAGAGAGAGAGAGAGAGAGAGAGAGAGAGAGAGAGAGAGAGAGAGAGAGAGAGAGAGAGAGAGAGAGAGAGAGAGAGAGAGAGAGAGAGAGAGAGAGAGAGAGAGAGAGAGAGAGAGAGAGAGAGAGAGAGAGAGAGAGAGAGAGATTGAAATTTTTTATTTAGCCACCTGGAGGAATTAGGGCCTTAAGGCCCTCTCTTCCATCCCCCCAGGATCAAAATTATTACATTCCTCTTACAATACAATCATACAGTAAATAAGTAATTCAAGTAATTCATTCTTCTCAGTGCTGAAAATGACAAATCTTAGACTAAAAATGAAAAAAGTTTACAATAAAAATAAGAATTTGAAAGGTGTTTGACATTATTTCTCACAACTCAATGATAAGAAAACACAATAAAATCTTTATCGCATCACACAACTAAGGTGAAAAGTAATTAAAAAGTACAAAGTTGAACAGGAACAGAATACCTATACAATCTAAGATTCAATATACGTTTTCAACAGTATTTCCTTGTACTGTTTTCTGAACACTTCTATTTTATTATTAAGGTTAAACAGTTCAAAATTGTTATTAAATAGTTTTGTCCCTTGCACTAGGAATGATCTTTCAAAAGTTTTTGTTCTGTGAGCTGGAATTTGCAATAGTCTTTTAACATTCCTTGTTTCTCTACTGTGTACACTTGTCATAAAAATAAATTTGCGATACAGATATTCGGGCTTTTGGAATTTAAGTAATTTAAAGACCATGGTCGCAACGGCTAACTTCTTTTTCTCCGCAATTTTAAGCCAACCAAGTCTACTGTACTCTGGCGTAACGTGTTGATCCAGCCTAAGCCGGAGTGCAAACCGTATCGCTGCATTTTGGGCCTTTTGTAGTCGATCTACGTTTTCTCCTTTAAGATCACAGTAGGCCACAGTAGCATAATCAAAAAAATGAAAAACTAGAGTTTCGACCAACTGCTTAAGCACGTTAGTTGGAAAATCAATGGCAATTCTCCGCAACTGATAAATAGTCTTAAAAACTGTATTGCGAATACTATTCACTTGCGATTCCCATGACAAATCATTTCGAATGATGATCCCCAAGTTCTTAACTTCGTTGACAATTTCCAAACATACATTGTTCAAATAAAAACTAGGAGAACCTGTACTATTTGTATTACGCAAAATTTTTGGGTTGCCTAGCATCATGATTTTAAATTTTTTTCTGGTTGATCATCATACCATGTGTTTGTGCCCATCTATTTAATCCCGCCAAATCATCATTCAACACTGCAACAGTATCGGGTATTTCATCAATTTTACATGATCGGTACAATTGCAGATCATCAGCGTAAACTTCATGATGAGTCCCCAGTGAAAAACAAGTTGCCATTGAGTTCAAATAAAATGTAAAAAAATTTGCGGACAGAACTGAACCCTGAGGGGTACCCATGACGGTGTCTCTCCAAGTTGAGAGAGCACCATCAGGTCCCTTCACACACTGCTTCCGATCAGCAAGATACGATGAAAACCACCGTATCATTTCCTCCAACCCCCTCTAACCAATCAGAAAGTTCAGCATATACCATCTCGTCCAGTACTTTACCCATTGCACAAAGCAACGATTTTCCCCTAAAATCATCTACCGTGGCAGGAAACTTTGTTTTCTCTATAGGTTTGACAATCGCTTGTTTCCCTACATCCGGATAATATCCGGTATTGATCAAATCATTAAAAATATGAGTCAAAATTGGAACAACGACTTCAGACAATATATCAATACTAACCCCATCTGCTCCGATAGATGAGGATTTCACTTCAAACAAATATTTCTTCAGTAAATTCACTTATTTTAAAAGGTTCTCGAGCACAAACTACACTGCTATAATACTTCAGGGCCTCAGTTGAATCAAATCCATCGTCTTTCTTACAAAAATGATCATTCAAGCTTTCTAATGTTACTGGTAACGGGTTTTGTTTCTTTTGCTTAACCAGCCCATAACTCCTAATAATTTTCCAGAAATCACTGGATTCTTTGTTTTAGCTAAAAAGTGCTCTGAAATATCTAACTTTGCAATGACGTAATTCCTGTTGTGCTTACCTTATTTCTTGCTTTTTTATATCGATTATTTAACTCTCTGTCCTTACTTTTAATATATTGTTTATATATTTGATCTCTAATCTTCATAATCTCTTTAATAACTTCGGTAATCCAAGGATCCGGTAAATGTTCAGGTTTAATCTTTATATACGGACAATACTTATCGTATAGGGTAAGTATAATATCGTTGAAAAATTTTACTTTGGTGTTTATATTTTTTTCTGAGTAGATAGCCCCCTAGTTTAATGTTTTTGCTTCAATAATAAATTCATCTTTTTTAAAGTTTTTTTTTATTCGAACAACGATATATCTTTTGTCAAGTTTTGACGTTTTAAACTGTAGTGAACAAAAAACGAGTTCATGTTTAGACAATCCAGGAGCAGGTGTTTGACCATACTTGGATACAAATCTCATGTCATTGACAACTACTAAATCAAGTAGGGTACTAGAAAAGGTGGAATGATGAGTGGGTGAAAATAGCAGGTACGATAGATTTTGAGATTCTAACAAAGATTTAAACTGTCGACTATAAGTAGTATTAGTAAACATGTCTGTATTGAAGTCTCCAAGTACTACAACATTCTTATAAATTGCGGACGTTTTGCTGATTTCCTCAAAAACTCTCCCAATCTTACCAACCTTCGGAGGTCGGTACACAACTCCTACTAGGTACAACACTTTGCATTTGAAACCTTAATTCAATAAAAATTTACTCCGGGCTTTTAGAATAGTAAGAGTCCGATTTACAAATAACTTTATACTGTAACTTTGGATGTACTAATAGTGCAACACCACCTCTTCCTAACCCTGTTCGGTCATTTCTAACCCAAATATAGTCGTGTACCTGCACCGTCGATGAATTAATTTCAGGTTTAAGAAAAGTTTCAGAAATAGCAACTATGTCTATCAAATTTCCTGTAAAAATTGTTCTTAACTCCTCTAGATGAGCTACAACTGACTCCGCATTTACGTGAGCAACATTCAACAAGTTTCTAGATCCACTTAACTGTGATAAAAGGTACTCGTTAGGAGTAGTCATTTTGAAGTAAATAAATTGGGCAAGGATCGCACAAATGCTCCCACAAGTATGACCATGGCAAAGTCAATTGAACAATTTCCGAAACTAGTTGACACAGCAAAAACAGAATAGATTTCCGACATCAAAAATTCACAAGATATACTGAACTTCATAAAGATATTAGAGATAATGAACAAAACACTCTTCATAGCAAAAAATAATGAACGAATGTGTAGAGAAAAAAATGAAAAAAAAAATACCAAAGATACAATTATTATAGAAAAACTGGGTTGTGCTGCAAAAAATATTACTATAACACCATGTATTATGAAGACTGACGATTCGGTGGACCCACACCAGCTGGAGAGTTCCCGTTTTTTGGCTTCAGATCCGCTAAGGTCCTGATAAGAAACGCCTCCGATTCTTCATTCTTTTTGAGAAAGATATTGCCATTCCGAATCCAGACGAACTTATATCCGTGCTCTCGCTTGTATGCTTTTGTTGCATTCAAAACTTTGCGTTTTGCGACAGTTAGGCTATGATTGATATACAATCTCGAGGGTTCTCCTTCTATGAATCCCAAATCACGGGATGTCAGATTTCTCTCTTGTCGAGAGGCTTTCAAAAATTTGTCCTTATCAATTTTTCTGAGAAAGGATACATAAATAGAGCCAAATCCATTTGCGGGAGTAAGGACGCGTCTCCTGAAGTAATTATTGAGCATACCTTCTGAGATATCAACCTTTAGAGCAACACCAACACGTCTAACTAGGTCAGGAATGTTTTCGTCCCTTGCCGATGGAATTCCATTTATTTCAACAGAGTTGACAAGCGCCAGCTAATCGTTATCTGCGATCACTCCTTCTAGATAAACAACTCTATTCTCTAACAAAGCGCATCGGTCGTTTAACTCGACCATGGACCCCTTGAGAGAAGTAAATTCCGCACGAAGATTATCAATCGTTTCAGTATTTTTTTCAATTGCATCAGAGTATTTATTTAGATGTTCCTTCAAATCTCTTATCTCTTCTTTATAATCAGTCATATGCTGAGCTAAGGTCGAACTTACGCTTCTCATTTCAGATCTTATCTCTTCAACAATACGAATCAGATAGGCGGTATTATCATCTCCCCTCTCACTTCGGGTAACAATCACATCCTCCGCTTCTTCCTCTCCTCCTGCAGCTCCCTCTCCCTGATCGCCCCTACTGTTTGCCCTTGATAACGAGCCACGCCTCTCCTTTCTACATTTGCAACACGTGAAAGCTTTCTTACTTTCCATCAGGAACTTGTAATCTTCTTTTTCCAGGTTTTGATTACCAAGATGAAACACCTGTTGACAAAAACTGCAACCGATCCTAAAGGCATTGTGTGCAAAACCTTTGACACAAACACCACACACTTTATTGCTCATGGTAACGTAGTAAAAACGGTTTGCAAGTTAAGAGTCACACGCTGAGATGTTCACTGACCGACTGCGCGAGACAAAGAGAGAGAGAGATTGATTGACTTCGTTCATTAGATATTCTGTACATATTTAGGGCCAGGAGGCCCTCTTTTCCAATACACACAGAAAAAATGAACCCATAAAAACAAGTTTTTAATGTAACTCTTTCTTTTTCTCATGTTCTCAGTTAATTTTATTGTTGTTTCGATATTTGGTAGTTTCTTGGCAACAGTAAATTGAAACAAAATCACATTGTTTCAAAATCACATTGATAATAACTTAAATTAAATTGACAAGGAAAATCATTTAATATTTTATTGACCCTGGATTCGTTGTCATTTTATGCAGACGTTCAATATTATCCTTCTCCTCCCTCCTCTTCCTCATCCTCCCCCGCCGTCACTCCTCCTCCCTCATCCTCCTCCTCCCTCACTCCTCCTCCTCCTCCTCCTCCCTCACTCCTCCTCCTCCTCCCTCCTCCCTCATCCTCCTCCTCCCTCCTCCTCCCTCCTCCTCCTCCTCCCTCATCCTCCTCCCTCCTCCTCCTCCTCCTCCCTCCTCCTCCTCCCTACAATACACAACACGTGTAAGGTGTCCCATATTAAATTTCAAATTTTCGAAAATTTATAGTATATAACTAACTTTTTCTTCGCGAAAATTTAATAAATTGGAATGTACGCCAGCATTTACTCGTGTGCAAAATTTCAGATCGATTGGATATCGGGAAGTGGGTTAAAAATCGATCTGAAATTTTGTCTCAAGCAAGCAAGCAAGCAAGAAGAGAATCGAAGTTAAAAGAAAGAGTTAAAAAATAAGGTTACACACTTTAAGTCAGGTTTCACACTTGAACAAGTAATACTTTAACAAAACAAAAAACAAAACAAGAATTATAATAATAATAAAATAATACAGTCATAATAGATTAAATGAATTAAATGAACTTGGTTTCATCCTCTACTATAAAAAAATATTTATTTTTATTGTAAAGCGTATCTCGCTAACAATTTTTCCTTAAAATTCTTTTTGAAAGTGGTAACAGATTGGTCAGTGGCGAAAAGCATTCTATTTTCATTATATAGTTTAATCCCTTGGGTTAAAAAGGATTTCTCAAAAAATGATGTTTTATGCGATGGCATTTCGAGAGTTGTTTGCGCAGTTCTGGTCGGTATACAATGTACTTGTGCCCTCATCCGGATATGCTGATTCAAATATGCAGGACTATTGAATTTCAACAGTTTGAACATCATTGATCCTAAAGCTAGCTCATGCCGTTCTTTAATTTTTAGCCACTCTAGTCGATGATAATAACCTGTCACGAATTTTATTATTTTCACTAAGCATTTCATATATAATTCGATCGAATATTTTTCCAGTCGCACACAATTTATTAATGGCCCTAAAATGACAGGGTATTGTAGGGTTTTCAACTTTGGGGAATGGTAAAACAAGAGAGTTCTTCCAAATCGCAGGGTATGAGCATGATTCCAATGAAAACTTGTAAATATGGACTAGGACAGCAACAACAACACTGTGTAATCGCTTTAGTACGTCAATAGGTATGTCATCTGAGCCAATACAACTCGAGCTGATATTGCACATGGATCTCGTAACATCCACTTCTGTTATTTTTCTAAAATTAAATTGATCAAAATTAAATCGCCCTGTCTTACCCCGGCCCAGGTGTGGAATTCTTTGGAAGTCTGGTTGCTTGTTCGGACGTAGTTCCTACATTCCGTGTAGAAGCTTTTGATAGCCGCTATGAGGCCTCGATCAACATTCCGCCTCTCCAGGGCACTCCAGAGCTCCTTCCATGGTACCCGGTCAAAGGCTTTCTCGAGATCCACGAATGCCAGATGGACATTTTTGTCGAACTCAATGGCCTTCTCGCAAATTTGCCTCAACGTGAAAATCTGGTCGATAGTTCCCCGACCTGGCCGGAAGCCGCATTGCTCCTCCTCAAGATGGGGTTCGACCTGCTCTCTAAGTCTGCCAGCCAGAATTCGACTATATACTTTGCCTGGGACAGATAAGAGCGAGATGCCTCTGTGGTTTCCGCATTCACGTGTGTCTCCCTTTTTGAAGATTGGTACAATTATTGCCACTTCCCAGTCTTTTGGTATTCGTTTTGTTTTGTAGGCCAGATTCAGCACATGTAACAGCAGTTCTTCACCGTGTGGGCCCATGTACTTCAGAAGCTCTGGTGCTATACCGTCATGGCCAGCGGACTTTCCACACTTCAATTTGGCTATTGCATCTTTCAATTCCCACATACTGATTGTGTCTTTGTCTTGGTCTTGTTCTGGCATTATTTGCACGTGTGATCCTGCATACGGTTCGTCCCGGTTTTCTTCCTCACTTGCGAGGAGCTGTTGAAAGTATCTTTTCCAGCGCTCCATGATCCGCTTTTCTTCTGTCAGGAGATTACCATGTTCGTCCCTCATGAATTTTAGTGGACATTCTTTACCTTTTCTCATGTTTTTCAGTACCTTATAAAACAATTTCTGATTGTCCTTGTAGCTCTCTTCCATAAATTTACCAAATTCTTCCCAGGCCTTGGCTTTGGCAGCACGCTCGGCGTCTTTAGCCTTCTTCCTTTTCATTCGGTACAGTACATAGTCATCCGGGTCCCTTGTTCTCAGATACCGCACCATTGTTTCTTCTTCTCCTTCACCACGCTTCTTACTTCTGCTGACCACCACCTGGTCTCCTTCTTCCTTCTGCCACACTTGGAAGTCCCGCAGACAGCTTGAGCTGAGGCTGTTATTGCAGTCTTGAAGTTGCTCCATGCAATCTCCAGATCTTCCGTGTTTCTAGAACTGCTGTATTCTTCATACCTTTCTTTCATTTTGCTTTGGAACTCCTTCTGTTTACTTTCTTGTTTTAGCAGGGCTACTTTAATCCTTTCATTTATCTTTTTACCTCGACTCACTTTTTCTTTTTGGGGGCTCATATTAGCAATTTTAACAACTAGAAGGTGGTGGTCGCTTCCTATCTCAGCTCCCCGATAGATTCTGGAGTCTTGGATCCGTTTTGAGAATTTCTTTGTTGACAGTGCGTAGTCTATTATTGACTTTTCTCCCCTTGAGGGTTCTTCCCTCGTGTACTGGTGGATCGCACGGTGAGGGAAACTTAGGTTCAGGATCTTGAGGTTATTCGCCAGACATAGGCTCAGTATTCTCTTCCCGTTGTCATTCCTCTCGTCCTCTCCATACGGCCCCAATATACCCTCATAGCCCGCAGTACGGTTGCCCACTCTACCGTTAAGGTCACCAAGGATCAGGACTTCCCCTTTCGCGTCATCCAGGGATCTCTGCAGTAGCTCGTAGAAGGCATCCTTCTCCTCCTTTGGCGCATCATCGTTCACACCGTAGGCAATTATGATGGTGATAGGCGATTTCGTTCCGTCTTCCAGTATCTCCAGAACCATCAGTCTTTCACTCACGAATGTCCAGTTCTTTATGCGTCTGATCATACTAGCTTTCACGATACAAGCAACCCCTGGTAGGAGATATATCCTCCATCCATTTGCTCCACGCCTTGCCCCTTCTTCTTTGTTTCAGTTACACCCAGAAGATCCAGGTCGTACTTTTTAATCTCATCAATCAGCTCTGGCTCCTTCCCTGAAATGGATCGCACATTCCAAGTTCCGAATTTGATAGTTCCGTGTCCATGCCATGTCGGTGCCATTGATTTCAGTCCGGCTTTTTCTCTTTGCGTTCTTTTAATCGGCTTTGATTCGGGTGTGTGGGGGATTGGCCCTCAGCACCCTAGCTTGGCAGGGGGTAGGCCCCTGTGAGGCTTCCAAGCTAGCCCCGCCGCTGCTTCAGAGCCCCAGATGTTCGTGAGCTCCTACTTCCTGAGACGGAGTTTATCTGACATTCCCTTCAGGTTGCAGCGGCGTTCCCTCCTCCTTTTTCAACACGGGCTTGGGACCGGCTATGGCGGAGTTTAATAATTAACTACGAAATGTATTGAGGGGTTTCCTCATTTACCAGACTCATACTTTTAATCATTTCGAAAATTTTCAAGTAAATTCCGCACACCTTCTTTTAGACAAAATGGAGAAATTCTACAAACTCTGTAATATAAAAATTATAGCTGATTGGATTCCTTAGGGTGATTTGTAAATGCAGATTCACTCTGATTACATCCACACTAATATTGTCTCACTTGAAAAATGTCACCCTCTGTTTTTGGCAAACAGGAATTTTGGCATAATCAATTACCTCTGTTTTCAGATACAACTATTTTTTCTCCTAATACCGAGGGAAATTGCTCTTTTTAGGATGGGATGGTTGGTGGTGGAGGGGGGGGGGGGTTATGGTGGGGTGCAGGTTCCCCTCCAAGGTGTTGTCCTCTGAGGTGGAGGACACATTAACAGGCCTCAAGGTGTAGAAGGTTACCACTGACGAATAGTTTTTGGGGTGGCAACACTGAATCCTGCCAGTCTAAAGCCGGTTTCACATGGAGCGGTACGAGCGTAACAACCAGAAAGACAGAAGGCCGGAAAACCCAGTGGAGGGGGCGGCGGAATGCTGCAGGGTGTTCACATGAAGCGGCACCTCCCTAAACGGAATCATATCCTTCCTACTGAAACCCTCTCTGATCTGAAACCTCTACTTGTGGTTATCAACATTCCTGTCCAATGAGCTTGCGCAATGCTCGACGGAACGCGGCAATGGTATACAAATTTCTACCGCCGACCGTCCATTTCGGCAACATGGCAGCCACCATCCTCAACTGTTGTCCCAACAGCCAATCACATTGTGTCTCCGGACATACCGCTCCATGTGAAACCGGCTTTACACTATCTTCTCTGCGGATCACTGAATCTGTAGGAAGCTGTTATCAATAACAGAAGCCTGAAGTTTATTTTTTGTACAAAGGTGCTATCCAAAAAATCGTTACCATACTCGTTTATTCTTTTACACAATTTCCTACCAGTTCTATGACAGTCGGAATTTCAGTCTATAAACCCCACTTTTGGATAACATCAGTAGATAGTGTTTACTGGCACCATATTTCTTGATTGGGGTGTATAAGCTTGATTTTAATGTCATTCCAGTGCGTAAACATTCCAATCAATCATTACTCAGATGATGAAGACTGCATGCCACCACTACTTTGCAGTAAAAGTAGTTGACCAAGATGGGAGTTATTATAAGTTAATAATATCAAGACAGACTTTTGTTAATATAGGTACATGATTTTGCTAATTGATCATAGTGATGATGTCACCAAAACCGTGGCTATAGAAGAACTTCTTATGGGAACTTTGGGTTTCTCACACCAAAATTAGGTATAGGAAGCTGTTATCTATGACACAAGTCTTAAGTTTATTTTTTTGTACAACATTATTTCACTACTTTTACACAATTTCTTACCAGTTCGATCACAATATGGGATTTCAGTCTATAAACCCCACTTTTATTCTGCGCATTGATTTATCTGTAATGGTCACAAGTTAAGTTCCAAGATTATTTATATTTTTAAAGCCCACTTTGTAACCCCTTGAAAATGAAAAATAATCTTAATACTTTACTATGAAATCAATGTTGGGATAAAAATTGGATTCATAAACTGAAATATTCCTGGGGACATGAAGAGGATTTCAGGCATAATAAAAGTGAATCTGCATTTGCAAACAATCTTACGGAATCCAATCATATCTTTTTGATTTGACAAATGAGCAGTTTGTAGAATTTCTTTATTTTTGTACAAAGGGAGGTATGCTGAATGTACTTGAAATTTTTGAAAGTGGTAAATTTAGTACCTACATGAGGATACCTCAAATATAAAGAGGATACCTCTAGTATATTGAGGACTGGTACCTCAATATATTTCACCTGTAATAAGTTAATTTTGTGATTCTTGGAGTTATCTGTTTCCATAGGGAAACCAGTTAGCAACCATTGATCTTTATCATCAATAATTGCCATTATTTGGCATGTCCAGGGCGTCGTAGATGGATTTATGTTGAGTCCATATGTCTCAATTTAAAACTTTTTAGTCCTTTGCAATAATTTCATTTCATTCAAAACTTCGCTAAAAGTTTCCAAAAACTACAGGCTTGGAATCAGGGTCATAACACTACACTTTTATTTGTTGATTCAATATTTTAACCCTTGCATGCTGTACATTTAGTTTAATTTTCGTGAGTATGTGTAAGATAAATGTTGATGTATGTGCAAATAATTTTGTTGTTGTTTAGACTTCGTGTGATTTTTAATAAACATTTTCAGCCACTAATATCTTTTCTTTTTTATTTTATTGATACCATGTATATTTACCCACCCTCCTATAGAATGCTCCAGTGTTTGATGCCCACTAAACCAGATATTGGTGTAGCTTTCAATGACGTCATATATTTCTCCCTCACCTATACATTCAAGGTGTAAGAATGAGGAAGATTCATCTTCCGTACAAATATGTAGATACTACTTATATATTTTTGCTGCAGTGTTCTGCATCCCCAAGTATGAAGTAAAAAGCAAAGGCCCCTATTAAATTGTTTGAAAGCAAAATAACTATATTTTACGTCTGATAGGTAAATATATTCAAGTATATCCTTCAAATTTATTGAAAAACCGATTCAATTTATTCAAGACAGGTAACCATAGAGTGGATGGTGAGTGATTTTATTTTGAATCATGTCAGCCAAGAAAAATAACAAAAATTCCTAGAAAATGGATTCAAATAAAAGACGTGGTGACCTTCGGATTGTCTTTCGCCCAACTATGATAATAATGCTCTACCTCTATTTCTATATCTAGTTCAGAAAAAGTATGTAAAGTCAATTGGAAATGTTGGTTGGAGCTTTTATTTAGTGAGTGAAAATAGTAAATTTTGGATGCTTACCTTTTACAGTAGGAAATTTCTGTGAGACACCTCTGCTTTGTATTCATTATTAAAAAGTCCAGTCATGCCGCATGACCCCATGAGCGAATTTTTGAAGAAATCTTCGACATTTCAGTCGCTATTGATCGTGTAGAGAAATTTTAGTTTATGATTTTGATAGACAAACATGGGATCAAATTATTAAACAAGCACCTACTACCTACGTTTTAAACAGCATGGTTCTAGGATTGGTTATACAGGGATACTTCCATAAGAGTAGTTCAATCTGAATTTGGACAATGTTTCATGCAAATATTACCGATTTTTACAACTAGCGAACGGCATTATTTCGATTTTTGACTGATTTTTCAACTTTAAAATTTTTGAAAACTTGATACATATTCTTATAAGAAATTTTACGCTGATTCCGAATATACCACATGTTAGTATGCTGAAAAAATTATTTCGCACAACAAATCGCAAAAAACAGGCTATTTAGAAATTTTTGACTACATTTTTGAAAATTTCAACCCGAAGATATTATCCGATCATGCTGGCCAACGAACTTGAACTTTCGTCTTGTGTCCTTAACATTTTAAAATTTGTTTGAAGTTTCTAGCACAATTCTACGGACAGTTATCGTCTGGAATGACACATACATACATACATACATAAAAAAATGCGTTAAACTTCAGAATATGATTCAGAATAGCCTGAAACGGATTTCTGCATAAAAGCTTTTCAAAAATTCACATTCTACAAATTTTGAGGCGAGAGCAATAGCTTAATTTTCTTCGAAAATTCGCTAAAAAAAAGTTTTTACCTACGAAATTGTCTATGATGTCTGAGAGAAAGGAGTCACAGGTGTCAAAAGTCTCTTGGCAACCACGTTAATTGCAACACGAACAAAAAAATATGGAATAAAAACTACCACCTTCCGCCTAAAGGATGAGGGTAGAATACGTTTTTATGTTTTCTACATAAAAATGTGCTATTCATAGATTAAATAACAAAGAAATTAGCTCTAGAGCTCACTTAGCAACTCTATGGGGCATCAGACCTTATGATTTGTTTCTACATGTCTCAAGGAGCCTCCATTCCAAATAACTCCATGCATTAAATAGTAAATGAATTAGATCCGGAGCTCACTCAGTTGATCTGGGGGGCTCTATACTTTATGATTCGTTTCCAGACGTCTCAAGAGTTTTCCATTCCAAATTTTAGCTTCGTACGTTCATCCCTAAGGGTAGGATTAATGTGTGTAGGGGATGTTGCTCGCTCGGTATGGCTGTATATGTGTAAGAAAACACTCGTTGAAAGCCGATAAATGTGGGGAATGTTGCTCGCTCACCGGATCCCCAATTAAGTTGCTTCATGATTCGTTTCTAGACGTCCCAAGGGTTCTCCATTTCAGTGTCATGGGTTGAATAGTGAAGAAATTAGCTCCAGAGCTCACTCAGCTGATGTAGGGTGCTTTATAATTAATTTCTTGATGTTCCAAGAGGCCTCCATTTAAAATTTCAGCATCATAGGTTGACCCTGGAACCCCCCATAGACCCTGGACCCCCCATTAAGTTGTTCCCTTTGCTCACGAGATGTGGCTGTCTACATTTGGTGGTCTTTCACCCCCCCCCCCTCCCCACCATTCAGATGTATTACAATAAATTGAAACATGTAAGGGATGCTGCTCGCTTCGGCTCTAGACTTCATGATTCGTTTCTAGACGTCCCAAGGGTTCTCCATTTCAAATTTTAGTGTCATAGGTTGAATGGCGAAGAAATTAGCTCCAGAGCTCACACAGCTGGTGTAGGGGGCTTTATAATTAATTTCTTGATGTTCCAAGAGGCCTCCATTTAAAATTTCAGCATCATGGGTTGACCCTGGAACCCCCATTAAGCGAGATGTGGCTGTCTACATGTGGTGGTCTTTCACACCCCCCATTCAAGTGTATTACAATTGAAACATGTAGGGGATGTTGCTCGCTTCACTCGCAAAGGTAAGCTGATCAGGGGGCTCTAGACTTCATGATTCGTTTCTAGACATCCCGAGAGTCCTCCATTTCAAATGTATATTTTCATAGGTTGAATAGCGAAGAAATTAGCTTGCACAGCTGGTGTAGGGGGCTTTATAATTAATTTATAGATGTTCCAAGAGGCTTCTATATAAAATTTCACCTTCATAGGTTGAATAGCAAAGAAGGGGGGCTTTAGACTTTGATTCTTTTCTAGACCTCCCAAGGGTTCTCCATTTCAAATTTTAGCTTTATGGGTTGAATAGCAAAGAAATTAGCTTCAGAGCTCACTCAGCTGATCTAGGGGGCTTTATAATTAATTTCTTGATGTTCCAAGAGGCCTCCATTTAAAATTTCAGCATCATAAGTTGACCCTGGAACCCCCATTAAGTTGTTCCCTTCGCTCGCGAGATGTGGCTGTCTACATGTGGTGGTCTTTCACCCCCCCCCCCCCCCCCCATTCAGGTGTATTACAATTAAAACATGTAGGGGATGTTGCTCGCTTCACTCAGGGGGCTCTGGACTTCATGATTCGTTTCTAGACGTCCCAAGGGTTCTCCATTTCAAATTTTAGTGTCATAGGTTGAATGGCGAAGAAATTAGCTCCAGAGCTCACACAGCTGGTGTAGGGGGCTTTATAATTAATTTCTTGATGTTCCAAGAGGCCTCTATATAAAATTTCACCTTCATAGGTTTAATAGCAAAGAACTGTTCCGGATCTCACTCAGCTGATCAGGGGGCTCCCCTGATCAACGGGGGCAACCTGATTAACGTGAATACGTTTACTTAATTGCCAGAAAATTACACTCGAAACCGTCACACTAGTTTTTGTTATTCAACCTATGAAGCTAAAAAACTTGGAATGGAGAGCCCTTGGGACGTCTAGAGCCCCCAAATCACCTGGAGAACCGGAGCTAATTTACGAATATAATATTATTTATTTTTGAGGGAATTACATGTGAATAGTTCTCCGGTATGTTCCTGGTCCACACATAATAGTGGGCAGATGATGACGGATAAAATTGGTATCTTCGTTCTGTGTCCATTTTTACTGATGACCGCTTCAAGTAAATCCGAGGAGCAATGCAGCACCTTCGGGAAATCCGACAAGCTCGTCCACGTTTCTCCACTTTTGTCGCGCCCCTCTAAGGCACATTGATGATGCCTGCTGCATGGCAAATTCGAGACGAGCCCGGAGCCAACCTTTAACAACTCCATGGGGCCGTTTCCATCTGTCAGCTAGTTTTTCTGCCAGCACATCTACAAAACGGTCCATTTGTGGTGCAAACACTCCGTCAACAGAACAAACTAGAGGAGTGAACGTGCAATGGCGCTGTTCGCATGCGGGAAGGTATTTTCTCTTCTTCTGCTGACTTAAGGACTGCTTGTACGGAGCGGGGAACGTAAGAGGGAGCGTCTGTGTCTACGACACGGACGTCAAACAACGCTTCCCTCTGTGGTTCCCACACTCCTCGACAAGCCAAGTCCCCTCTTAAAGCCGGGTTTGTTGCTGTGGGTGGAAGAATAATTGGTTCCTTCACGCAATTTCCCCATGCTGTGTTCATCAGCTCGCCAAGGATATTTCTCAATTCATTGTGGCGTCTTGAGATTAGGCCTCCTATTTTGCAACTGAGTGCATGGCGCAATGAGAATGTACCATGTCCACAACCGTCACAAAACCTTGGCATGTCGACCGGAATTCGCATGTACTGTACTGCAAGTGCATCTCTGAACTCATCAGCCGAAAGATCAAAATGCTAATTTCTTCGCTATTCAACATATGACTCTAACATTTGAAATGGAGAACCATTGGGACGTCTAGAAACGAATCACGAAGTCTAGAGCCCCCAGATCAGCTGAGTTTGATCTGGAGCTAAGCTCTTTGCTATTCAACCAATGATGCTGAAATTTTAGATAGAGGCCACTTGGAACATCAAGAAATTGATTATAAAGCCCCCTACATCAGCTGAGTGAGCTCTGGAGCTAATTTCTTCGCTATTCAACCTATGACGCTAAAATTTGAAATGGAGAACCATTGGGACGTCTAGAAACGAATCACGAAGCAACTTAAGGGGGGTCCGGGGAGCGAGCAACATTCCCACATACATCGGATTTCAACGAGTGTTTTCCTACACAAATACAGCCACACCTTGCGAGCGAAGCGAGCAACTTAATGGGGGTCCGGGGGGCGCGAGTGTGGAGGCGAGCGAAGCTAGCCGGAGGGGCTAGTTATTTGTAACAATGAAACTCTGTCTGTTTGTTTGTTGTGTCTATGCAAGGCCAAACGGCTGAGTGGCGGAAGTCTACGAGTAGGGGGATCTTCTTGGGATTTTCTGGGATGGTGTATTAGCGATTTTAAAATTTTCTAATCCCACCCAAACCATTGGCTGTACGGCGGGAAGGGGGTGGGATCCCGGTTTAATGCACGCTTTTTCCCCGTTCTTTTTTACTTCCCCGCTTCCCCTACCCCTCTAAACGGCCGTCTAAAATTCCGGGAAAATACCGGTTTCGTAGTTTTTTGTACGAGGAAGACGACGGCGTGATCGGAGTGCGAAAAAAGTATCGGAAAATGCGTCAAAAAAATTAAAGAGTACGGACCCGTTTTCTCGAAAATTCCGACGAAAAACTTCGTTTTGTTCTTATTAAAATATACCCCATAAAGGTACGTTTTTCGGGACAGTATTTGCGAGCGAAATACACTTTTGATTCCGCCGAATCTGAATCCGAAATCGGATTTCGAAAAAAGTGACGGGAAGTTGGTCAAAATGCGTGGGGAAGGGGGGGCAAAGCGATTAAAATAAGAAGTTAATTGTGCCGTGGACGCCTACGAACCTTCTCGACTCCTGTTTGAATGACGGGGAAATGTACTGCCCTTCTAGGGATTTTCCGAAAGGGTGTAAAGCGATTTTAAAAGTTTCTAATCCCACTCGAACCAACATAGAAAATGCAGCAAATTATTACATAGCATTAAATAATGGCCTCTCTTTATCAAATCTAATAAACTTTTCCTGGTTCCACATAGTTTTATCAGATTTAATTTGTTAGTAAGTAATTTCCAACAGAAAAAAACGTCTGCCAAGTTGGGTTGGCAGTATAACTTCCTGACAGATTGTAACATGGGCTGTAAGTCTTGATGGCATCCCACTATATCCCATCGCAACTATACATCTCATACCGAGCGAGCGAAGCGAGAAACATTCCCTACACACGTCGGATGTCAACGAGGTTTTTCCTACACATATACAGCCATACCGAATGAGCGAAGCGAGCAACATCCCCTACACACGTTAAACCTAACCTTAGGGATCTACCGTTTGCGAGCGAAGAGAATGTTCAATGTTCCGAATGTTTCAATTGTAATACACCTGAATGGGGGGGGTGAAACAACTTGCGAGCGAAGCGAGCAACTTATCAGGGGGGGGGGTTCGGGGGGCTAACCCCCCTGGCTGGACGTGAAGGTTATTTATAAGAATGAAACTCCTTCCTACTCTCATACATATACAGTGTACTGACAACGAAAAAAACGGAAGTTCGAATTTTTGAGGGGCTTAAAGCTCAGATGATTGCATCAGATGCGAGGAACAACTCCTGAAAATTTTACTCCGAACCGATGATAACACCTTGAGGTCTCCCAAACCCGTTTTTTGATAATAAAATTATCGATTCTAGAACACTAGACGCTTAGGACAAAAAGACGGTTAGGACATGAAAGATCCATGCGTCTGGACACTTTTTATATTCTATTCCTATGTTTTCGGTGTCGCGGAACACGATGCCGCCATTATTGCAAGCGCAGAAGCTGTATTTCTTTTGATATTCAAGAAATTAGTGATGGGAAAAAGGCATTTTTTGCCGTTTCTACCTAGTTTTGACTGGGAAAAAAATTGTTTGCTTCGGACCTTGTTTCCTGGCTTGTTCTGAATGTAACAAGACCGATTTCGTCCTTATAATATACCTATTATCCTTCTGCAAATATCCGTTCAAGAGCCGAGTAAGATTTTTTAATGGTAACCGCTCTATACTTACCAGTAGCTACAAAATCGAAATTTAACGCCCTGAAGCCCTTTTTATCCCATTATTTTATGTTTTTGGGCTCGTTGAACATTACGTGCTAGTAGTGGAGGCGTAGGACTCGTATTTCGGTTAATTCGGTCGATTTTAGACACTCATCGCGGGAATATCAATTCAAATACGGGTTATACGGCTAGGATATTAGAAGCAATATGTTCAGCAATCCCGAAACCACGAGACAATAGAAGAAAAAGGGTTCCGCCGCGTGAAATTTTCATTTTTTAGCCACTGGTAAGTATAGAACGGTTACCATTAAATAAGTCGACTTGGCTCTTGAGCTGATATTTCGAGAAGAAAAATGTATTATGGGACAAACTTAGTCTTGTTATATTCAGAATAAGTCACAGAACAAAGTTCAAGGCAGAGGAGACACTCATAAATAGTTTTTCCCAATCAAAACTAGGTGACGGGGGGGGGGGGAGAGGTGGTGGGGGGGGGGGGGGGGATGGTACTGGGTGGTATTTTTATTAATTTTGTCAACTGATTTTTTGAACATCAAGAAAAATCTACTCTATTCACCGATTTTTGACACCTAGCTCTTGATTATTAACCGAAATACGAGTCCTACGCCTCCACTACTAACACGTATTGTTCAACGAGCCCAAAAACATAAAATAATGGGATAAAAAGGGCTTCAGGGCGTTAAATTTTGATTTCGTAGCTACTGGTAAGTATAGAGCGGTTACCATTAAAAAAGCTAACTCGGCTCTTGAGCAAATATTTCCAAAAGGACACTATATTATAGATAGGACGAAATTGGTCTTGTTACATTCGGAACAAGCCAGAAAAGAAGGTCCGAAGCAGAAAAGGCCGGCAAACAAATTTTTTCCCAGTCAAAACTAGATAGAAACGGCAAAAAATGCCTTTTTCCCATCACTAATTTGGACTGATTTCTTGAATATCAAAAGAAATATAGCTTCTGCGCTTGCAATAATGGCGGCATCGTGTTCCGCGACACCGAAAACAGAGGAATAGAGTATAAAAAGTGTCCAGACGCATGGATCTTTCATGTCCTAACCGTCTTTTTGTTCTAAGCGTCTAGTGTTCTAAAATCGATAATTTACTCGTAATTATCTAAAAACGGGTTTGGGAGACCTCAAGGGGTTATCGGTTCGGAGTTAAATTTTCAGGAGTTGTTCCTAGCATCTGATGCAATCATCTGTGCTTTGAGCCCCTCAAAAATTCGAACTTTCGTTTTTTTCGTTGTCAGTCTAATATACAGCCATACCGAGCGGGCGAAGCGAGAAATGTCCCCTACACACCTTAAATCTACCCTCAAGGACCTACAGTTTGCGAGCGAAGCGAGCAACATCCCCTACATGTTTCAATTGCAATACACCTGAATGGGCGGGGGGGGGGGGAAAAGACCATCTCATGCACACAGCCACACCTTGCGAGCGAAGCGAGCAACTTAATGGGGGTCTGGGGGCTTGCCCCCAGGCTGGACGTATATATGTACATTACATATAAAAAAGCGTTAAACTCTCCGATTCGTCTCCGAATGTCTAAAAACGGATTGCAATGAAGAAATTTTTCGATACTTTTGATTTTAAAATTTTTGGAGTTATTGTAAATGCTTCATTTTCTACGAAAATTCGCTAAAGTAGACTATTCACATAATAGTATTGATTGATAAATTGGCACTTCCTTCAAGTTACTTTTAATTTTTCTTCCTCACTAACGCGGTCAAATTCGGTGGATAGTTATGAGAAAACGATTTGATCATCTTTCAACATGATTGCATCAATAGAAGCTATGCTCCGCATGCGCGAATGTGAAATCTTTGGAACAAGCTTAATTTCCAGAGTTTTCATCTGTATTCGATTAGATGTTCAGGAAATAAGCGGGACAAGCTGTAAATAATTCGCTAACAGTTTTTTGGTCCCCAAAGGAATACTTTACTCTGCTCGTGCGCAAACGTAAATTCCACCAAGCATCATTTTCTCACACCCTAGTAGTTCAATCTCACTAACATTTGGTTGATAAATGGGGGAAGACGATTTTATAATCTCATATCAATTTCAACATAAATGTATCTTTAATAGCTGCTGCGCATGCGTCAATGTGTAATCCTTGTGACGACCTTAATTTCCAAGTTGTTTCCGATTTTGATGAAACTATCGGGTAATGTGCGGGTTAGACTGTAGATGGTCCCGTACCAATTTAATTTTTATCAAACCATTGCTTCATTCTGTGCACACGCATACGTAAATGACTTCAAGCATCATTTTTAGCGAATTTTTGAAGAAAATTAAGCTATTGCTCTCGCCTCAAAATTTGTAGAATGTGAATTTTGGAAAAATGTTTATGCAGTAATCCGTTTCAGGCTAGTCTGAATCATATTCTGAAGTTTAACGCATTTTTTTAATGTATGTATGTACTCGTATGTATATATATGTATGTATGTATGTGTCATTCCAGACGATAACTGTCCGTAGAATTGTGCTAGAAACTTCAAACAAATTTTAAAATGTTAAGGACACAAAACGAAAGCTCAAGTTCGTTGGCCAGCATGATCGGATTACATCTTCGGGTTGAAATTTTCAAAAATGTAGTCAAAAATTTCAAAATAGCCTGTTTTTTGCGATTTGTTGTGCGAAATAATTTTTTCAGCATACTAACATGTGGTATATTCGGAATCAGCGTAAAATTTCGTATAAGAATATGTATCAAGTTTTCAAAAATTTCAAAGTTGAAAAATCAGTCAAAAATCGAAATAATGCCGTTCGCTAGTTGTAAAAATCGGTAATATTTGTTCGAAACAGAGACTACAGTTTGTCTGTTAATTTCTTGCTGTGGGATACTAGATTCGAATGTAACTTACTTTATATCACTCGTTTTATAAAGCCTCATCATCGATTGGCTGTGGAAATACGTTTCTTTCATATGACGTCGGTATGTTATTTTATTTTATGTCAAGATTTGATGATGTTATGATAGGATACTGTTAAGATTTCAAGTGCCTTCAATACTGACCACATTGGACATCGAAATCTATGAATATTTACCTACATTTGTCTTTAAATCTACAAGATTAGTTTAATAATAATAAAGTATGAGTACCTCCAAATTATTTGTAATAATTTGATTCCATTTTTGTCTATCAAAATCATAAACTAAAATTTCTCTACACGATCAATAAGCGACTGAAATGTCGAAGATTTCTTCAAAAATTCGCTCATGGGGTCATGCTGCATTACTGGACTTTTTTCAAGTTGTTATCCGATTTTGAGGCAACTGTCCGGGAATGTGCGGGTTAGACTGTAGATGGTCCCGTACCAATTTAATTTTTATCAAACCACTGCTTCATTCTGCGCATACGCATACGTAAATGACTTCAAGCATCATTTTTTCGTTTTTTAATTGATCGATTCTGCGTTTCACGCTGTATTTTGATATTCACTTTTCTGCTGTGGAATTTTCCAAGACCATTTACAACTTTTCAATGATCTATACAATCATGTTGTGGAAACGAAGAAACTGTGTGTCATAATATCCAACTTGGCAGAAGTTTTATTTTGTTTCCTTCATTGGAAATTTACGTTTTTGACAATATCACAGGATTATAGTTACCATTACCTGCCGAAGTTGGCAATTTCATAGACGAGAAATTTGTATTCACAAACTCACAGGGTGCTGATAAAAGAGAGTGACATCTATTTCCAGAAAAAAACCAAGACGAACCAACTTCTAGCTCCGCTGATCCGTCGTCTGTCGAACCACTCGCCGTTGCTATGGGCTGTTTATTCGAACTATGTCAACAAGATAGTGAAGTGAAGCTCACAATCTCGAAACTATAATGTTCCCCATTCCAAGCTTCATTCCAAGAAGATGAAGATTATTGAACACGGAGAGATCGTTGCGTAAGATGTTTTAGAGTAGGTACACTGCTAGTAGTATTCGAAGAAATGTTGGAGAAAACTCGTATGGCCAAACCCCTCACCCGTGGAATAATACCGAATCGAAATTCGAGACACCATCCAACAATTAGTCACTCCCAATTCAAATTTTGAAATTATTATAAAAAATATTAATATTTGAAGAAAAATACAAATTTGACATAGCACTTTTTTTTCAATCAAGATCGTAAGCTTTAGCGTCTACTGAACCTTAATCCAGAGATATGTTTACATACTTTTAAAAGCCAAAATCTCCGGGGAATATTTAGAAGAAAAAAGTATGCATAATTGCTGGCGAAGCATTACATTTAATGAACTTAAAATTCAGTACTTTTAAATATTCCAGGCAAATACGTCTCAAATTTTTTCATCGAGTTAGATAATGTACAACATTTTGCGAATCAAAAGTTTTAGTTGAATTTCAAAGGAATTAATGGAAGAACAACACATATCTAATTGTAATGGTGTTCCATCCATCCACATTTGACCAATAGCTCAAGAAATCTCTCGTACATTTTATTCGATTCGATTGTACAATAATGGCGGAAACGAATGAATGCGCTGGAGCCAAAGAAAAATCCAGTTTGTCAAAAGAGGTAATGTAAATTCAAACGTTACAATGCATAAGTAGATAATATGTCTCGTAGTAGTAAGTAGATAGTTGGCACCTAGGTATGTAGATTGCAAGACTCATAGAATTAAATGTACGAATTTTCTGGATGGTCAGTAGAAATCTATGTAAATATACAAGGTGGTCCCGAACGTAGCGGACGATACATGGGAAATTTCAAGGCAATTACTTACAGAGTTTTTGGGGAAAAAAACTGGAATTATCTGGAATATTGAAAAACTCCTAGATGTTAACCTAGATGAAGATGAAATTCTGTGTCAAATGAGACGTTAGTTCTTAAAACTGCATCTACCGATTTTGCCGTATTTCAGAAGGTTTGATTTTTTGATGAACTGAACTTGATATGAGCATATGATGTTGATTGTGAGTGAATGTTGATTAGTTGATTTTGCACTACGGCTGGATTTCTCTTGATGACATTAAACTTATTACCATCGTATATGACGACTAAATCGCTCGGGACGAAATTGTGGAGTTTCATTGAGGAAAAAGGAATATCCACGAAATAAAAATTTATAATATCAAATCCAGTTAGGTCATCATTAGCAACAAACATTAACTTATATTACTGTTGTTTAGGATATTTTGCTTCCGAGACTGCTAGGCAGCGGAAGCTTTGTTTTCACTTTCGAAATGAAAAAAAAATTTTTGCTCCAAAATCAAAATTTCCACTCGCATTTTGCGTTTCAGAGCCTCCTGAACAAATTTGGTTCCGTGTCTGTCTGTTGTAACAGAGTTACCTCCTGGGAGGCCCATCAAGCTCCAGTCAGAGCACCAGAGATAGCGCTGTCGGCGTCCCGTTGAGGAATCAATGGGAACCACGCGCTGTTCTCGATCATTTTTGGCAGCTGGTTCGGCGTTGGATGGAATTCCTGATGACAGGAAAATCAACCTTCCCCGAACATGGCTCATTAAAAGCTATTAGTAGGGGTGGTATCTCTCTGACGGGATGCCTGTTACCTCCTCTACCTGATTTATGAGGATTTAGGCCCCCATTGCACCTCTGGGGGGGCACCTAAATTCCTTATATGGTAGCAGAGCGTGGTTTGGATTATGCACGGCTGACGCCTAGTAGTCCAATCCACTATTTTTTGGGGCGTTAATGTTTCAGAAGAAACAAGGCCCGGGGTTCCAGAAGGAATTCCCATTATCACCCTTTGGTAGGTATATAAATAATTTCATTGGTCTTTGACTTATAATTTTTCTCTTTTATTCCCCATTTATATTTTATATTATTTCAATTTCATTTAATATTATATTTTTTCTGTGCCTAGTCAGCCAGAGATCTGTGCCTAGTCAGCCAGTTCACCATTTAAGTCCCCATAGTTGGGCAATTTAATTTTAAGTCCCCATAGTGGGCAATTTAATTTTAAGTCCCCACAGTTGGGCAATTTAATTTTACTGTGCCTAGTCAGCCAGTGTCTGTGCCTAATAAGCCAGTCGTCATTTATTGATTTTCATTCATTCAATTTCTATATATATTTTAATTTCCTAAGGTATAAGTCTCCATCGTTGAGCATCCGTTTTGTCCCGATTGTTCAATGAAGATACTTCTTATGAAGCTTCATTGACAATCCAGTTTTAATTTCTATTTCCCCATCCAAAACGCCAATGCAGCTATTTATGAACGAATGAGCATCAGTTCTCAGCTATTCACTATTCCACCCAATTACCATACTTGATCTTCAATCAAGTATGTCTTTAAGGGGAGGAGTGTAACAGAGTTACCTCCTGAGAGGCCCATCAAGCTCCCGTCAGAGCACCAGAGATAGCGCTGTCGGCGTCCCGTTGAGGAATCAATGGGAACCACGCGCTGTGCTCGATCATTTTTGGCAGCTGGTTTGGCGTTGGATGGAATTCCTGGTGACAGGAAAATCAACCTTCCCCGAACATGGCTCATTAAAAGCTAATAGTAGGGGTGGTATCTCTCTGACAGGATGCTGTTACCTCCTCTACCTGATTTATGAGGATTTAGGCCCCCATTGCATCTCTGGGGGGGGGGGGGGGGGCACCTAAATTCCTTATACTGTCTGTCCGTCCACATTTCTTTGTAACAGCCATAACTTTCACAATTTTGATCCGATTTTAACCAAATTTTCAGGAATCATGCGGGTTAAGCTCTAGATGGTCCCCTATCAACTTCATCATGATCGAATTAACGGTAGCTTCTGCGCAGGCGCTAACGTGAATTCCTTGTGACGGTCATAACAGATTCAACTCGGTCAGTGTTGAACGGATTTCGGTCAGATTTTCAGGGATGATGTGGGTAAGGTCCCTTAAGGTCCCATAAGACAATCATAATTGCATTAGCGGTACGCTCTGCGCATGCGTGAACGAAATATTCTTGTTACGGTTCTTGCAACAGCCGTTATTTCCACAATTTTAATGCTATTTTCTTCAAATTTTTAGGGATCGTGCGGGTATAGCTCTACATGGTCCCCTATCAGTTCCGTCATGATCGAATCAACGGTAGCCTCTGCGCAGGCGCAAACAAAATTTTCTTGTTTCGGTCATAACTCAGGCAATTGTGAACGGATTTCGGTCAGATTTTCAGGGATGATTTGGGCAAGGTTTCTTGAGGTCCCGTATCACATTCTTCGCGATCATCAGCAGCGGTACGCTAGGCGCATGCGCGAAAGTGATGTTTTTGTTAGGTCACAGCTTAGTTAATTTTATCGGATTTTGTTCAAATTTTCAGAGAACCGGTCGTTTCTAGTTTTCTGGAATTTAATGGTGACGTACTGTGAAGGTCACGAGGAAGCTCATGTGCCATTTCCTTGGCAGTGTATTTTTTGTTAGTAACCTAACCATCAAAATCGATCTGACTTTTTTTTTTGGCAGGCTGTTATTAGTGAACTAATTTTTAAGAGAACCATGGGAATGTCAGTTTTACTCAGTAATGCCATGATGTTAACAAAGAATAGTTTTCCGATTCTAAAATAAAATTATTTTTGTGATACTACCTCGAACTGCATAGTCAAATTCAATATTTGGTTGTGTCCTTATGAATTTTACGAGGTAATTATGCAAAGTCAAAAGTATTGTGGGACGCCCAAAGTAGAATATACTTATAGGTCACAATTCGGCCCGGCAATATGCTTCGGGCACTCAGCAATTCACACAGTAAGAACCAGCATAGCAGTTGCCATCATCTATGCACCTTCTATTACTACAGTCTAACTAAACTATCCACCAAAAATACATACCTATGCGTCGAGAAAATTGTGTGAAGCTACCACCGAATTTTTATTAACTCCAATTGGAGTAGATTTGAAACAACCAAAGAGTGTAATTTCTGTCATGTATCATATTCCTGAGTGTATTGAAATTATATCAATCTAAACTTTTGTATGTTACCAAGCTTATTTTCACTGACAGTTTAACCAAATTGAGGAGTTTCGTCGTCTATATATTTTACTTATATTATATTAGGACATCAGTGAACTATTTTTATAAAGCAAACCTGAGGCGTCGAAGGCTTTGCAAGCTCCGTCGTCGCTGAGCATGTTGAGCCGGTTGAAGTACAGGGAAGTGGATGGAGACAGTAAAATATTGACTCCTCCCACAAAAGCTGCAGAGATGTGATCTTCTTCTATTGCTTTAACCGCCTGATCAAATGCGAATAGCCGTGTCAATTGTGTAGCTAGGTCCTTTGAGCAATGCAAGAAAGATTGATTATCACTTTATTCCGAAATAGCGTGCGATATTTTTCATTATTTATTGATAAACATCTTAACTCATTAGACAGTATTGCTGAGTATACAAGGCTTATTGGTAGAAATATGTCGTATTGATATATATCAATCAAACCATCAAAATTTTGTTGTAATTATTGAAAATACTGAAATAGGAAGTAATTATTGTATTTCTCTTCTTACGACTGAAAATCGATAGAGGTAAGGTTTCTGATTTGAGAATCATGCATGATATAGTTCAACTCGAATATAGGACATTTAGAACCCCCCCCCCCAAATGTCCAACTCTCCCTTACACTCGCCCCAATGAGTGTCGCCTCCAGTTCTGATCCTCTATCCTAAATGTCCAGTCAGCAATCAATTCAAGTATTTTAGCATGGAACATGCTTTAGCCATCACCTAACTGGGCAAAAACGTGACGAAACCGCGGAACGAAAGTCGCGCGGGATTTCGTAATGATTTTCACTTACAACCGACCCATTTCTACGATGCCGTTAGTTTTCATACCACAAAAATCGTTCGCCAGTCGTTGAAAAGCCCTCAATTTATGCGTAAGTTATATACTGCCAAAACCGTTGAGATATACCCCTGATTTAAAAGAACTGTAAACAACATTCGCGGTAAAAAGTGTAAAAACCAACATCGATTTTTCTTTTGATTTTCACGTACAACCAAGCCGTTGCTGGGGAAATGAAACTTCTTTAGTTTTCACCGGACCAAAATCGTTCTCCACTCGTTGGAAAGCTCTCGATTTATCACGCATTACTTTCGTACTTGTTCTTCTTTTCATGTCGTAGTTTAATATTTGTTTATTTTATAAATGGATATAGTAAACAATGCCGCTTGTTTTGTTGTCACTTGGTTGAGAAGTTAATCTTGGTTATAGTAATTATAGACGCGCACCATAACAGAAAATTACCTACTTAGGTACTCTGTTCTAATTTCTATTAGTAAAACATTTATGTCGTAGTTTTAAATTTATTTACATATACGAATTAGCGGTAAGAAGCCCCCCTGGCGGGGTCAAGGGACCGAGCCCCTGGGAACTAGGAAACTCATCAACAAGAAACTCATCAAAAAATCGTGGAACCCCATTTTTGATCAGTTTTCCACGTGGGGTGGAAACTCGTCAAATCTTCATGAACGAGCGACTCATCAAAAAATGGAATCCAATAAATTCATCCCTTTAATTCAGTTATGAATCAGTATAAATTTTTTTCGACTAGAATCCAGCACTGTCGAGACACTCCTCAAAAACTACCTTGAAGGAAACTCATCGAAAAGGAGCTGACGGGAAACTTGTCAAAAATGGTGTATGTAGTAGTAGATGGATATTGGTCTACTTTGGGTCAACTACCTGCCATTGTAACAGCTCATCGCCACCATGAATAACTACCTGGCCAAAAACCGTATAACGGTTGGGTCTGGCACACGGTGATGAAGCCTTCCAAAGGTTTGGTTTGATGACTTTCCTTCCGATGAGTTTCCCCTTAGGAGTTTTTGACCAGTTTCCAAAGGGGACAGGAAAGTCATCAAAAATAATTGTCAACTACTTTTCATCTTCCAAATTTATATCCGATTTCTATTTGAAATTCTTTTTGACGACTTTCCCTCCCCTTCAATTTTGACCAGTGTCCCACCCAAACGGGAAACTCCTCAAAAAGCCTCGACCTACGTTTTTGATGAGTTTCCGTTTGATGAGTTTGTCGGGACCCGGAGCCCCTTGCTAGACCCGAAGGGCCGAGTTTGTCCAATTGTGACTACTGATTATGATGTTACTAAAGAGATAAGGGTCCGTATAACAGCAGGAAGCAGATCCTTCTGGGCCGTGCAGAAAGCTGTGAAGTTTAGAGGATTATTTCGCAGAGCTACCTACAGTTGCACTTTATAAGTCAGCAATACATCCCTTAGAGACAGACAGCAATGAATCTTGTGCCCTTACTACGACGAAGGAGCGTTTGTCAAACTGGTGGGAGCATAACATGCTGCGTAAAATTTTTGTTCCAGTTTGCGAAAACTCTAGATTGAGGATTCGACGAAATGGTATGTATGGTCAACCAGATCTTGGTGGCAATCGGCAGAAAGGGAAGGTTAACTTGGCTTGGTCGTGTTGAGGAAATGCCTATCGAGAGATGCCCTCGTAAACTCCTATACGTTTGTTGGAAGGACCTTGGCACTTCAAGGACTACAATGCCATATAGTAATAATAATGATAATGAAGAGCTGTACAGAACATATACCCAACTATCTACCAAATTTGAACGGAATCGGACCGCTAGATCATGAGAAATCGACGTTATGAGGAATTCAAGTTTGCTCATGCGTATAGGCTACTGTTAATGTAATGTTAACATTGTTAATTAATGTTAATGAAAATTATATGGGACCGTATAGGAGCTAACCCCCACAATCCCTGAAAATTTCATCGAAATCGAATTAAAACTTTGTATAGTTTTGGGCGTGACAAGGATTTACCACAGACAGACATCAAACAGACAGACAGACACGGAACCAAATGATCAGCAAACTCTGAAACGCAAAAAGCAAGAGGAAATATTGATTTTGGAGGACAAACATTTTTTCGACTTCTTTTACGAACACAAAGCTCCCCTACATTCGGTAGTGAGGAAGCAAAATTGGATGTCAAAACTTGGATTTACTACATTTCTCACAGAGCATTAAAAGAAGATAATTCAATTAATTTAGAACGACCATCCATTATCATTCCTCGGCATCAGTGGTGCAGTCGTCATCATTTCAGTAGGTACTGCTTTCCATTTTCCGAAAAAACGGGTCCGCGTGATCTTGACAGACACAACAGCAGTTATGGGGACCGAACCGATTAAAATAAAAAACGCTGCAAATTATTGCACAAAGGTTTATTATTTATGTATTAGACAGCCCTTCTACTTAGATCGCTGGTCCATAATTATTAAAAGCCGCTTATAGTATATTTAGTATCGGAACTCGGAGCTTCGGACCTCACAAATGGGTTCAATCCATTACAGCAGCGATATCTCACAATTTTACGCTTTTTAATATAGTTGATGAACATAACAATCTATTACCAAGTCATCTTTCCAACACATAAAAGTGTTACCTATACTGTATATTGATATCATTTAATTGGTCAAATTTCAAAAAATGTGCTGACAAAATTACTGAAAATGGCTAAGAATCGTTAAATTGATATTTTTTAGCATAAGATTGGTCAAATAAAGTTTATCAACTATGAAATAGAACATTCAAAAATTTATGTACGAAATTATGCTAAAAACATGAACTTCATTAAGTTTTGTTTTAAAAAATCTATAAAATTGCAAAAAAAAAGCCTAAAATCCAAAATCTCTTTTTGAATAGAAGAGTATCATTTAGAATACTTTTTTTTTCCATAAAATTAATAGCTAACATTTTCTTTTCACTCATAAATCTCCAATTTCTATACAACTTGAAATATACACAAAAAAAGACACTTTTCACCTATTTTTGGCTCATAGCACCCATGGGTGTGGAGCGATCGAGCTGGCGAGAAGTTAGGACCAACTAGACCCCAAGTGGAGTCTATGTGCGAAAGAACAGATTTTTTAAGTCAATTCTAAGGCCTTTTATGGCCCGAACGGCGGACGGCGGACGGACATTTCAAATTTGGATTCTACGCACCTTGAACCGTAAAGTGACAAAGTTTGAGGGGGGGTTATAAAATTTTTTGCTAAACTATCACATAGGCTTATTATTGGAAATAATAAATCTAAAAACTCTGGTCAGATCCTAAAACTAGATAAGGCCAAATCCACAGGCTAGATTTGGCCCAAAATGAGCTTGGAAACGGCTAGTTAGGACTGTTTCCACAAAACTATTGTTTCTTAAAGTTAAATCACAATCTACAAATTACTACCTACCTAATAATTTTTCACGCTGTATAATTTCGGAGTTCGTCTAATTCCCTTGAAATGGCTTTTGAAATACTCGTAGGTGTAAGTACTTACTTGTCTGAATGTTGTCCGTTCTCGTTTGCAACCACAACTCGACTGACTAAATTACAAGAGCGAGTCATAGCAAATGAAATGAAAATGTAAAAATCCTGAGAAGGTACCTGTTCAAACACGTGCAATGTTTTTCTCGTCAGTGGTAAACAATCGTTGTTTAAAACAATTATCATTCCTGAGCTTCAACAATATATTAGTGACCTCCTACGCAATAAAAACTTATAAAACGTCACTTTCGTGCACCTAAATCGGTCATATGCCCACTGTGGGACGATTTTGTTCAAATTGATTTGTATACTTCTTAAATAGATCAAAACATATTATTCGATTATTCATTACAATTATACTATTAATTTATTTTACAATGAATTCTAAAACTAGTGTGGAAATTCAAGTTGAAGCTTCTTCATAATACTTCAATATTGTTTGATTTACCAGATGCTTGCTATTTTTCATATGTTTTGTTAGAATTGAAAAATACACTTGACATTCGGAATTCGATCTAACTGTGTAGTTGTTGTGTGAAGATCTACATGACACAACGCAAATACACGTTGGACTTATTAAAACGTTTCGGTATGGAAAACTCTAAATCTGTTAAAACCCCTCTAGAACCTGGGTTAAAACTTCAAAAACCTGCAGTTGTGAATCAAGAAGATCTAAAAAAATACCCATACCAACGGTTGATAGGCTCATTGATGTATTTGTCAGTCAGTACTCGTCCTGACATCACCTATGCTGTTAATTATTTGAGCCAGTTCAATAATTGCTATGCACAAGAGAATTGGATGGCTGCAAAAAGAATACTGCGGTATTTGAAGGAAACAGCTGATTACGGCATCACCTTCAAGAAGACGGGACAACCACTCCAAGGATACGCAGATGCGGATTGGGGAAATTGCCTCGACGATTGACGATCCTACTCAGGGTACGCGTTCGTATTTGGAGGAGCAACGATCTCGTGGGAGGCAAGAAAACAACGGACTGTGGCTCTTTCAAGTGTTGAGGCGGAATACCTATCTCTTGGGGAGACCACAAAAGAGGCGATATTTCTCCTCAGTTTTTGAGTGCGTTGGGATTGAAAAGATATCGAGAACCAACCGTTATTTACAATGACAACCATGGCTCTCAACAACTCGCGAAGAATACGGCTCACCATTCACGTACCAAACATATAGACATTCGGCATCATTTTATAAGTGATTGTGTTAGTGAAAAAATTGTCGAATTCAAATATATGGGTACTGCGGATATGCCAGCAGATATGTTTACAAAACCACTAGCATCATGTAAACACAAGCAATTCACTAATTTCATTGGAGTTGGAATCAATTGAAGAAGAAGAAGTAACAACTGGAGGGGAAGTGTGGAAATTCAAGTTGAAGCTTCTTCATAATACTTCAATATTGTTTGATTTACCAGATGCTTGGTATTTTTCATATGTTTTATTAGAATTGAAAAATACACTTGACATTCGGAATTCGATCTAACTGTGGAGTCTCTGCTTTTTACAATCTAATTTATTATAACTAGGCACCTTCGACAAATACCTATAGGTAGGTATATATACATCCCTGTAGAGCCAGATTAATAGATATATATGCTATAGTGCTTGTTGACTAGCCTATATTATATGATTTTATGTACCAGGAGCTGGAAGAGCAATTCAGGAGGGTTTTGATGCCAAGCGATCCAACTGTCGATCAAACTTTGGTTGAATTCGACTTTCGAACGTGTGCTTACGTTACAAAAACCCCAGCGCCTGGCATAATAGAGCTTTTCAACCTCGAGAGCAATGTCACGTATGAAGGAAATCTGTCTTTCGACGCTCCAGATACAGGTTACTGATTTTTTTTTTTTCTTTTTTTCTTTTTCAAATAATAATATTGGAAAAATGTAAGTACTCTTACTAGTTACTCTGGCCACCAATGCTTATCCATGTAGGTATGACTCTTTTATCAAAAACTGAAAAAACTGAAATTTAAGCTCGTTACAAGGATTTTCCATTGACGCCTGCGCGGGAACTAATAATGTTACGATTATCTTGAAATTGATATGGGATGCTCAAATCGTCCGACTATCCCCCGAATTTGAGCGTGATCGAACGACTACCCGATCACACAGGATGCGTTATAACGCGACGTTATAGGAACGCGCGTTCCCCCCGACGTTCGGCGATATAGCAACGTCACATACACCGCGTCATTATTGGGCGTTATCAGGGCGCGAGACCCAGTCTTGTCTGTGCTACTCAAGGGGTTCGCGGTTCCCAGCGTCTATAATTTATCCAATCTATAATGATTTCTGAAAATGACTATGATGAGAAAGAAGCTCTACTTCTTCTAGCGCTAGTAGATCGCAGGAATAGACGGTATTGGGTGCACCCAATCAATCAAAGGAGGGAAGAGCTTGGGGAATACCACCGTCTATGTCGGGAGTTGCACTCACATGAAGATCGTTTTGTGAACAATTTCCGCATGTCGAGACAAAATTTCGAGGACCTACATGAACTACCAGCGGTGAATATCCAGAAGATAACCAGAAGGACCGAGGAGAACGCCCTCAGCGCGCGATATTTTGTAATTTTGTACAACCCGCTTGGCTGACGTCGCGTAACTGAAAGGATCGCTGAGAGGTACCGCCGTGTGTGTGACGGGGGTGATGCAATGTACCGTATCTCGGTAACGCGACGTTACTGGAACGCCTAACGTCGCGTTATAACGCGTCCTGTGTGATCGGGTCTTAAGGCGTAAGAAAATGATGCTTGGCGGAATTTACGCTTGCGCATGCGCAGAGTGAAGTGTTGAGTTGGGAACAATGAAGCTGATAGAGGACCGTCTACACCCTAGCGCGTACATACCCTGAAAATTTCATGAAAATCGAATGAAAACTGTGGAAATTAGCTTGTCACAAAAGTTTGCGTTTGTGACACATCAGAATTTTTTTTTTTTTTTCAGAAAACTCCCCTCAAAGGCGGAGGGGGCACACTATTAATTTGAAAAAATAAATGAATCAATTAAAGAAGAGGGGAGGACGCCCATGTTTACCGATGCCGGTTCTAGGGAGGGATAACGGAAGTTGCAGGATGAGGAGGAAGAATGGGTTGAAAAGAAGTGCCCCTATAAAATGACCACGAGTTCAAGAACCCCTCAGGGTGCAGGTGGTAATACGGGAGAGACCGTGTACATAGCATTGCTTACTAGGTACCTTAGAGCTTATTCTGATGAAGCTACCAACTGCAAACTACCTTATTCTTCCAACCTCATTCAAACCTCACTCACCTGTTTGCCTTAAGTCTTCTTATACATTCGCGTTGTATATAGGATAGCCTCCCATCTTAAATTCATTATTTCAATCATCTCACTTTTTATTACTCATTTCATACAAAGCTAGGGGCCCAAGTGGTCTGGCTATTCGAATAGAGCTACGGGCCCAAGTTGTCTAGCTACTAGTTTAGTGCTATGGGCTTAATGAATCCGGCTGTTAGTGCGATGGGCATAATGTCTGGCAAATAGAGCAACGGTTCGAAAGATAATCCGACCGCATGGGGTTCACGTCCATTTATACTAGAATAGATATAACTTCCGTATTGGGCGGTGGGGCGTTCTGGTCTATCTCCCCTTGGCTAGCTCCCCCTCCATACGATTCCAATACGGAAGTTGTATCTATTCAAGTATAGGGTTTTATTAGTTCAGAAGACCAACTCACACTCAACATCGTTCCTTGGAGTCATTATTCAAATTTATCAAATTCATCACACGCACCCATAACATGGTAGTTGCGAGAATTCATTAGTTATTACGCTCCAAACTCTAATGAATGTAACATAAATTTATTTTTCATCTACTCTGCTCAATATTTTCTCATTTTAGGTCCTCTGTTAGACATAGAAGAAGAAAATGGTGATGCGCTCGATGAATCTGGTGAAGTGTCAGATGAAGAAAAAGGAGAAGGCACTGAGGCTAGCGATAAGGATGGTGAGTCCGTAAAAATTACATTAAATATAAAGGTATACACCCAGAATATCTGCACCACATAGTAATGACGCCAACCAACTGAGGGATCGAATCTCTTGATTAGGCAATGTGAGTTATCGTTTACATACCTTTCGGAGAGTCCGTCGTCTCTAGCAAGTTGAGTACCGGCTCATCAGCTCGCCAAGGATGTCTCTCAATTCATTGTGGCGTCTTGAGATTAGGCCTCCTGTTTTGCAACTGAGTGCATGGCGCAATGAGAATGTACCATGTCCACAACCGTCACAAGACCTTGGCATGTCGATCGGAATTCGCATGTACCGTACTGCAAGTGCATCTCTGAACTCATCAGCCGAAAGATCAAAATGGTGTTTGACCAATGGCACAGCTGACAACCAACCTGATGACTTCACCTTAGAAACATCCTGGATCGCTCGCTTGATAGCTCTCTCTCATACATACAGGATGAACACAATCAAGGTGTTACAAACTTCAGGAATCGATTCTAGAGCGTATTTCTGATCCAAATTCCCCATATCGACTTTTTTTTAGCACGTTGTTTTTGAGTTGTTTAATATTTAAGATTTTTTCGTGTTTTGTACCTCTTAGAATCACTGTCTCAAAAGTAAGTACTTTGTGGGAAAGACAATCGCAGTAACCCAAAGCAAAGTTATGACTATTTTCAATGATTTTACTTGAAGCCAAAAACATGAAAAAATCTTCGAAGTTGAATTACTCGAAAACAAAGAGTATAAAAGAATCTCTAAGAGGCTGTCTGTTAGAAGTTCGAGGTAAACTCGATTCTCAGGAGGTTCTCCACCAAGAATGTTAACACTCTGTTCCTTATATTTACTTATTTATTTATTTACATATTCATTTCAATATGCTTCTAGACGGGTTTCAATGAAGATAGTTTCAATTGCTGACAAAAATTCGCTAACATGTGAGAGAAGGTCATTTCCAACTACTCCTGCCAAGAAATGATTGATTAAATACTACCGTCAATGCTCTAAAACTTTGAAATTATACTCTTTAATGCTTTAGAATTATTTACTCTATATTGAAGCGCTATCAACTTTTATACACAATCAGTTAACTCATTTCACGATAGTGAAACTACATCTCGAAAATGGTACTTTAACTCTATACGTCAATTGGAATATCATTCCACCGTCTCTCGACCAGTTGAACGTTGAGTTTGAATGTGACAATAACTAATAAAAGTGATAAACTGGTAAATATTATAATGACCGACAGCACTACATTCCAAAGGGTAACGCATTATGAAATGGATGTCATATGTTAAATTTATTCCTCTCTCGGGCGGGGGGGGGGGGGGGGGGGGGGGCTTTCAATGTAAAGACATCATCATCTGGTCGTCAAAACAGCACTTGAATTACGGCCAAAAAGTATGCAAACGATAATTTTACTATTACTGCTAGCGGAAATAACCTTTTAGATTTAAACCAAGCCCCGTGAGTGCTTTTGGTAGTCACGAAGAGAGAAAATGTTTTCAAGATTAGCGTCCAGCTATAAAAATTCTTTTTACCTATAGTAACAGAAACAACCCATCATCAATCCAATGAATCATCAATAGTCCTTATAATTTCTCTAGTGCTTTGTCTAATTCTGGACTCAGCAATGTCCAAATAAAACAATACAATCTTGCCTTACTGTTCTAGCATTCGGAACACATGTGTTGCTGTTGAGCTAACTATCACAATAATTATTGATTGTTATTGAAAATTAGGAAAAAATAACCTTGAAAACATTTTTCATTTAATAAAGAAAAAACGATCACACTATATAAATAAATATAGCTTAGATAAACTCTCTTGAAATCTGAACGAAATTGGATGAATAGTTCTTGAGAAAACGGGTCTTTTGTAGTTCTGCGGAGCCGGTTGAAAGGGAGGCGGCCGCTTCGATGGAACGAACTTCCTGCTGAGTCTCGGGTTTCTATTTGTACCGACTCAACTCAGGAGATCAATGGCAATTCAATTTCAAGACCACTTCTAGTCATCAGATTCGCTTGATATCGGTTTCATTCACTCTATAATGATGTCCGGATTAAAAATCAACAGAAAAAGAATTTGCACTGTCACAATGAACCTAGGCTTAGCTGTAATAAATCTAATAGTATTTAAATAATAACAAAAGTCACTTTTACAAGGTAAACACACAGACAAATTAAGACCGCCATATGCAAAACATCCTAAGTGCCATTTATAAAATTGTCCAGCAGACCCAAAAAACTGTTCATAGCTGAGCAAAAAAATTAATGAAATGTCTTTTGTAGTTTTCCATGTCTGTTGTACATTTTATTATTGTTTAATTAGTAAATAAATCAACAACTAAAATTCAACTATCCTATTTTTAGCGAATTCCAACCAAAACACCCTAAGTAACTTATTTTGGTAACCAGGAAGGTTAGTTTATTGAAATACATTTCAGCCTGTGTTCTGATTCTTTTATCACAAAATGTTAAAGAAAGGGTTGAATATGAAGAGGGTAGGTAATTAAAATTTTCATTGCACCAACTGTATTTAAAAGAAGTAATTAAAATATAAGGAAAGCATGAGACGTAAAACAGTTTGAAAAAATAAAAACATACAATTTCTCTCATTTTTGATATATAATCTATACCTACTTTTAGGTACCTATATAAAAATCTAATGGTGTCCGTGTTTGTGTAAAATCACGTAAAAACTACTGGACCCATTGAGCTGAAATTGTACATTCATAGGGTCCCTGGTTAACGCAAAGACTGTAACAGTATATTATTATATTACAATCCTCTAGACTTACTCCATCATAACTCGGCTTTCCCGGTAAGAACTTAAAAAACTTTGTGATGTGAATCGTTTCTGAATGCCTCAAAACGGATTTCCACAAAGGCAATTTGGGAAAATCTTGATTTTATAATTATTGGAGCCATTATAATAGCTACTTACCTATATTTTCTACGAAATTCGCTAATTAAATTACCAATTTCAAACCCTTAGGGTGATATTTATTACTATTAATTTTCATTAGGTGACACAGATCACTCAGAGATCGCCACTGGAGAAAAATCAGAAGAAGAAGGTGCTGAAGATGGACAGAAAGCCGACGGGGAAGAGGGAGAAGAAGGAGAACAGGAAGACGATGAACCCAAACCAGCAGCGAAAAGCGTGAAGCCAACTCGAAAGAAATTGGCAAACCAATTCAACTACAGCGATAGAGGGGCACTGACGTATAAAGTCATTTCGAGGGTACGTAAGATTGTGGTGACATGAACACACTGTTGGTATAATCGTCTCAACAGAAGGTGTAGGTACCTACATACTACACGTAGATATGAAAGGACGTGGGATATTTTAGAGATAACATTAGTTGGCAGGCCGATGTAGGTACATACCTACCTGTCTTGTGACTAAGAACAAGGTTGCTGAGAGTAACTCCACTATATCTATGCACTCAAAATGCTCGAATTTCAAAACAGTTCAACAAATTTCAAAACAATGTATTCTAAAATAATATGTTTTATCATATAAAATAATAGGATTATTTACGAAAATTCACTCATACGATCATGCTGCATGACTGGAACTTTTTGGATCAATTTCGCACGTTTACCGTCGAACTTTTTGGATCAACAGGCGCTGCCTCAAGCACGTTTAAACTCGTTCATTTGTTCGTTTTGTTGTTGAAATCACGCAGACGACACCACCACAATCCAGTTCACTTAACCCTCCAGCTCCCAGTGCACCTCTTTATTTGACTCCAGAAATTCGAAAAACGGTTCATGTCCTATTCCAAGCGACCTATAGTTTCTTGAAATTATATCCAAACCGAGAAAAAAAAAAAAAAAACAGGAAACCGCAATGACTTAGCCCGACTGGAGGTTTAAACCTGTTGAAGTCAGTCATGTCTGTGCTTCTACAGTTGACTTTGAATTTCATCGGTTTATTTTTCACCATGCCAAATACATGGCATGTAACTCGTTTTTCTTGCACAAACCTACTTTTAGATAGTTTGTTTATGCAAATAACCCCTTTCCGGCCAAAATGTCAGAATAGCCTAGCTGCTGTGGCCCTCCATCCACACCCAGTTGCACCCACACGCCTGGGTTTTATCTCCATCTTCCTGATGCCAATCCGAGTTTTTCTGTTTGCTCTAATTAGGCTATACTGTTTAACGTCAAGTTGGAGTCGTTTCTATGTTTGTTCGACTGTGTTAATTTCATTTGCATTCCCCCATTGTGGATTATCGATTGGGTAAGTTGGAAGTGGTAGGGACTGAAGTTACTCAGGGTTATGATGTTACATCTCTGAATGCTGTCCAGGGCTTCCAAACATATTTTCTCCTGATATTTTCAAACTTTGTCTTGATGGATCAATGAAGCTGCATGGATATGCAGCCGGATCGAACCACACGCTAGACGCGACACCAGCTGAAATGAAGGTGTTCATTCCAAATCTGATGGATATCTATCCCTAAAATAAATGAGAACGATGCGCGTTCAAGAGAGCGGTACATTCAACAATACGGTCTCTGACAAAATAGTTTTTTTTTTTTTTTTTTTTTTTTTTTTTTTTTTTTATTCAGAGAGATTTTTAAGAAGTCGACAAATTCTCTAAAGCCAAGCCATATTTCAATATGCCGAGAAGAGATTTTGAAGAGGGATTCATACATTCATACACCTCATCCTTCTGAGGATGAATCCATGGTGGGTACCTACTTACCGTCTTATGGCAGCCTTGTAAGCAATCATGACATCAAAAGTTTAGTTAGCTACATTTAATTTAGTTACATGCTATGGCCAAAGCAACCAGAGATCGCTACCTAGTTTCATTTGAACTATGCCAAGGGGCTTCAACATCTCGCCTCCCACAACAAGAAGAATTTGGTTTGGATGCAGCTGTAATTTTTGAATTTGTATCCCTCTGGAAATGATCCTTTTGCGTGAACTTATCGCTAAAGGGTTCGTCCTGGGTGATACAATCAGAGGGAATTGGGCTGAAAAGTAGTTACCTACCCAATCAATTCTGCGGCCTATTTCAAGAAAACGAGATAGGCAAATTTCTATCTAAGTACGCAGAAAACATGCGTTTGATCAGATGGAACGACAACACTATAGTTACCCTAGATGTCAACATAGTGCCCTTGTCAGGTTAAATTGACGAGAAGAAAAGATGAATAAATATAAACATATACTGTCCTGATACAGTTGTGCAGTTAAACCGTTTTTGGTTTATTATTTCCAATAATAAGCCTATGTGATCGTATAGCAAAAAATTTTTATAACCCCCCCTCAAACTTTGTCACTTTACGTTTCAAGGTGCGTAGAATCCAAATTTGAAATGTCCGTCCGCCGTCCGCCGTCCGCCGTTCGCCGTCCGCCGTCCGCCGTCCGCCGTCCGGGCCATAAAAGGCCTAAGAATTGACTTAAAAAACCCGTCCTTTCGCACATAGACTCCATTTGGGGTCTAGTTGGTCCTAACGTTTAACCATCCCGATCGCTTTACTCGCATAGATGCTATGGGCCAAAAACGGGCGAAAAAGTGTCATTTCAAGGCTTTGTTAGACTTACGCACGCACGCACGCCTGGCACGCTTGGCAGGGGGTCACGGTGGGTGGTGAAGGGGGTGAGCGGGGGGTGGAGTGAGAGGAGGCGCCGCGGCACCTTGTGGTGGGTACGGCGTTCCTTCGAGGCATGAATATATGTTTTTTTCTAGGTCATATTTGTGTGTATTTACCAATGCTTTTCCTACGCATATTTAATAACATATCCTCTCGACTTTTCGTACGTGGTTAGATAATGATATTATTAAGGCAATAACTATTTGAATAGATAGGAGCTCAAATCGAGAAATATAAACATGCGTATATAATTATAGAAGTATAGGTTGTGGCAACTCGAAATGGGACACTCCGAGGAGTCTGGACGGGCCTTATGACGTACGCAAGCCAACTAAAACTACGATCATACTCAATTGAAAAAATAATAAACCTTTGTGAAATAATTTGCAGCGTTTTTAGTATGGGTGGATAGATTTGATTAAAATCTTGCTTCTTTCATGGGTAAAAGTGGTAGCACTCCTTACTTACTTTTGGCAAAGATGTAGCCTGTCAAAATGGATGGCAAATTATGAGAAATATCAAAGCAGATGGACCTCCAACCTATGTAGAGTTTCGATGAGCTGTCATGCAAGCGTATTGCTTCAAAGTAGGAATCCCCATGAGTAGAGCACAATATTTCTTCTATGTCTTATGTCCTGTACTCATAACTCGAGCTAATCAGAAGCTTCTTCAGGACAAGAAATCATTTCCTGTAGGCAAAGATGTAGGGTGTGCTACAAAAACGCACGAAATTTTTCGCAACTCTGTAGTGTGGGCATAGGTACGCATCCACTGGTTCTATGTATTTCACGACCTAATCGCGTATGAAATTACTAATAAATTATCTTTTACTTTATAATCATTTTTAAATCCCAAGATTGGACGGCTATGTACATTTGAATATATTCTGTTTTGATTAGAACTGTTTGCTGCAAGAAAATCCGTCATTTCCTAAGCAAGGCTGAGGTAGCCAATCCCAGTGCACCCTCCAGGGTGCGGTATTACATCTTTCCCCCACCATTGCAAAAAAACTGAAAAAAAATTATTTTTACTTAGTTAAGTCCTAAATGATGGGGAACAGGTGGGAAGTTGAAAATTCCTCTTCTGGTGTGCCTATGAGAACTAGAGGGTTGCCTCGAGCTCAATAAAACTCGTTCATTTGTTCCAGGATGAAAGCACGCAGACGACACCACCACCATCCAGTTCACTTAAGGAACAACTTTGTCAATGGGTGATTTACGATGATTACCAAAGAGACTACGCTAACATCGTAGCCGCGAGAGAGAAAGAGAAGAAAGAAAAACAAATACTGGCTAGACACGATGCGGCAAACTCCCATGACAAATCTATAGCTACGAATAACGATGATTCACAAGAGCATAGAATGTTTCACGCTGTTAAAATTATGGAGAGAATGGTGACTCAAAACACATTTGAAGACATAGCTTTTGGTACATAGGTATTTTTCAACATTATGTTAGCTCATTAGTTGTCCTTGCAAGGGAAGTAATTTTATTTAAATGTGTTTTTCTTTAGTTAGGTGACTAATATATTTTTTCAGACTGCCAGTTCTACGATGACCCAGCTGACAAATTCAGGAATAAGGAAGGAGCCCTCTTGCCCCTTTGGGAGTTTCACAATGAAGAGAGTCAAAACATCATAGTGACGGATATTAAATGGAGCCCCAAATATTATGATATGTTTGCAGTCTCATTTGGAACATGTGAGTAATACTACCTACATGGTGGCAGATTTGGGCCAAAAGCTGTTGAAACGTAATGGGTTTGCCACACACCAAAATAGTATCTATCTTCATATAAATTTCATCTATATAGTAGGTACCTAGTCGAAATCGTTGGGTGGACCTCTATAAATGCCGTAAAAGTGGGCAAAGTTGAACTAGCAGTGCAAAGTTGAACATTGGCACTCAGTTTGAATTGGGCGCCACCACAATCCCACCATCTTTATATTTTCAATGTTTTAAAATTCGATGTTGTGAGTGGGGTCCATGTTAACTTTTTCAGAGCTATTTGATGCCAATTGGATTGAAAATGAAAACAAAAATCAGTAATGTTTTTCTAAAATGTTCTCTTTTTTATGGAACTCAACTAAGTTGACTTGGGGTTCTGCTTGTGGTTAAGTTATGGATTCCATGTTTCATTATCATGTCGGTACCCCAGTTGGGAGGGCAATCTCTTGGTTTCAAAGATCTCATTCCTTGTGTTCACTTGTGATGCGAGTTTGTTTAAGCAAATTTTCGTATAAAGTGAAGCTATTGCAATGGCTCGGAAATTTTTAAAATCAAAATTTTTGAAACTTTTCTTCATTGGCATTTTGAAACAATTCCTGAAGTTTTTGAGTTTTTGAGCACATTAAATTGGTCAAATTTGAAAATATTTGCTGAAAAAATCACTAAAAACTGCTGAAAATTGTTAAATTTATATTTTTTAGCAGACTATTACTCAAATAAAGTTTATTAACTATAAAATAGAGCATTGAAAAATTTATGTACAAAATTATGCTGAAAATTGTAATTAAATTTCATTGACATTTGCTAAAGAAATCTATAACACTGCAGAAAAGATAAAAATCCGAAATATCTTTTGGAATAGCAGATTAAGTATTACTCAGAATTCGTTTTTTGTCTCAATATTATTAGTTGACAATTTCATTGCGCTCAACAAGCTCAAATTCCAAAAGAATTTAACATTATAGAATACGATAATTGAGAAAATTCGCTCACACGATCATGCTTCATGATTGGAACTTTTTCGATTTATGTTTACTGAAGTGATCTTTTCAAGTATTATTTCAATTTTATATCTTGTTATTTTTGTCCTTCTTCATTGTTTTCGTCCACCGACGTCCAGCTGCTATCCAAATTACTTGTTCTCGCGTCTTGATCGTTTCCGTCGTCTTGACTTGGTCTTGAGTCCACGAACGCCTTCTTTCTCCGTAGTACGTCTTGCACATATTGGGCAACCGTTTCCCACTTCGTGCTGCTTTCCAGCATGATATTCACCACTGTCGTGGGCGTAAAAACTCCTATCTCACGGGACAAACTCTCTCGGCCACTCGAGTGGCCATCGCACTAGAAGAACATGTGGTCAGCGTCATCCCAGTCGGAATCCCCATATGGGTACTCGGGCCTCGGCGCCCTATTCATTCTAAACAAGTTGGCCATAGATAGGCCGTGACCAGTAAGGAATTGGCTCAGGAAATAATCCACTTCCCCATGTCCCCTGGCCACCCAGCTCCTCAAGTCAGGGATGAGACACCTTGTCCATCTCCCCTTGTGTCCAACTGTCCACTCGTCCTGCCTTGCATTCAACGTCTTTTCCCGCTCCTTCTTCTTGGCCCTACACTGGCGACATCATCCCGCCTCTCGTAAAGGGCTCTTTGCTCCGCGATTAATAAGTGGATCAGCACAACACTAGTGACCACGGGTATCGCTTCTTCTAATACCGTGCGATTTGAACAGGCAACTCATAGGGCCCCTCTACGCTGCACTGCTGCAAGTGGTTTCCTGTAGCATTCTCGCTTCACCGCATTGCCCCATATCTCCGCTCCATATAACAGAATGGAGTGGATCACTGCCATAAACAAACGCCTCATAGGCTGCCTGGGGCCGCCAGTGTTTGGCATTATCCTACTGAGGTTGGTCACTGTGTGAGACGCCCTTTGTGCCGTGCGCTTTATATGGTCTCTGTATTTCAGCTTGGAGTCAACATAGACCCCGAGATATCTGTCGGAAGGCCGCGTCATAATCTCCTCCCCTACCACCATCAATGGTACAGCTGTGGGGACTCTTCTGCTTGTGACCAAGACCAGCTCAGTCTTATTGGCGGCAAGGGACAGGCCGTGTGAGAGCATCCACTCTGTCACCAGCCCCATAATCTAGTTCAGTCTGATCTGCAGCTCGTCTAAGCTCCGTCCAAGTATAAGGACGGCTTCATCATCGGCATAACAGATTGAGTGCATCTTCTCAGGCAGCTGAAGACACAGCAAGCCGTTATAGCTCATATTCCACAGCAGTGGGCCAAGGATAGAGCCGTGAGCGACCCCGGACGTCAGGGGCCTCCTTCTTGTTCCGTCCACTGACTCGTTGAGCCAGATCCACGTGGGATCCACGGGGGGGGGGGGGGGGGGGTGCCAACAAACAGTGTTAAGAATCCATCTGATGCGTGCTATCCACCAATGCAGACTAGAGTGTCCCTAGTACCTTCAGACGACTAAGTAGGAATATAACAATAAGACTTTAAATCCAGGATGAAAAGGACTCATCCAACATATTTTATTTTAGTTTCATTACCTAGTTTTCAGAACTGTTTTTAGCGAATTTTTGAAGAAAATTAAGCTATTGCTCTGGCCTCAAAATTTGTAGAATGTGAATTTTTGAAAAAAACTTATGCAGAAATCCGTTTCAGGCTATTCTGAATCATATTCTGAAGTTTAACGCATTTTTTTATGTATGTATGTATATATGTATATATGTATGTATATATGTATGTATGTATGTATGTATGTATGTATGTGTCATTCCAGACGATAACTGTCCGTAGAATTGTGCTAGAAACTTCAAACAAATTTTAAAATGTTCAGGACACAAAACGGGTTGAAATTTTCAAAAATGTCAAAAATTTCAAAATAGCCTGTTTTTTGCGATTTGTTGTGCGAAATAATTTTTTCAGCATACTAACATGTGGTATATTCGGAATCAGCGTAAAATTTCCTATAAGAATATGTATCAAGTTTTCAAAAATTTCAAAGTTGAAAAATCAGTCAAAATCGAAATAATGCCGTTCGCTAGTTGTAAAAATCGGTAATATTTGCATGAAACATCTTCAAAAATTCGCTCATGGGGTCATGCTGCATGACTGGACTTTTTAGCAAACATATATATTTCTGTGAAATTATTTACAAAGATGATTGTATTGTGACATTTTTTTCTTAATTATTTTTTACCATTTTCATTACTGTGCTTCATACTATGTGTAAGTAATAGATTTGTTTTTGTTCTTCCGCAAATGTATGATATTCGGATTCTTACAATTCTTCCCCTGTACCTACTCTCCATGTATGAGGAAGATATGTACTTCCCACCGATCTCGGCAAATTTTTTCATATTGATTAGGTACTCCCATTTGCATGATGAATAGCTCCGCAAAACTGATTCTATAAACAATATCTAGATGCCTACCTATTTATTTATTTCAACTCGTTAGTCTATATATAACTAGTAGATAGGTACACCTACATTTGTTCCTTTCAGATAATGTTCTCGCCTATAAGACCAAAGGTATAGTTTGCATCTACACTCTGAAAAATCCCTCGCACCCAGAATACAAATTCAAATTCAAAACAGGAGCTCAGACCGTTGATATTCACGACAAAGAGCCTTATTTCATCGCAATAGGGCTTTACAATGGCATGGTTGCCGTAACTAACATAAAAAATGGAAATCGAACCATAAAAATGGAAAGCGATTTGAATCGTAAACACATCGGCACAGTTTGGGAGGTATGCAAACAATATTTAATTCAACCTGTTTCATAAGTCCTACTAGGAAACTAACAACACGTAGGTAGGTAGGTACATCTATATGCGGAAAGTTAAAATATCCAGAATATAAATATGGCGACAACTGTAGTCTAGATCTCGGTGTGATCTAAGCTCCCTCCAAATTCAAAATACGACCAAACGGTTTATTCAACTTTTCTCATCCAATAATGGAACGATTTTGATGATTCTTGCAGCGTTCGTTCTATTTTAGCGAATTTTCTTAAAAAATTAAGCTATTGCAATGGCTCCAAAAATTTTAAAATAAACATTTTCAAAAATTTTCTTCATCGAAATCTGTTTTGAGGCATTCTGAAATAATTCCCGGATTTTAACGCTTATATATATATATGTGTATATGTATATATATATATATGTATATGTCTATATATGTATGTGTCATTCCAGACGATAACTCTCGATAGAATTGAGATAAAAACTTCGTTCTTGCGCCAAAAAATCAAGCATTTCAAAAGAAAGATTAAGTTCGTTGGACAACTCTTTTTGAGCACATTAAATTGGTAAAATTTCAAAAAATTTACTTACAAAATAACTAAAAAAGGCAAAAAACCGCTCAACAAACCGCTTAACAAATTTCTATTTTTTAGCAGAATGCCACTCAAAAAAAATTAATCGAACATGAACTAGGACGTTTAAAAATTTAAGCACAAAATTGTACTGATAAATTTACTTAAATTTCATTAAAATAAGCTAAAAATCTATAGGACACTTGAAAAAATTGTAAAAATCCACAAAATCGTTTGTTCATTGGAATATTACTGATAAAAAGTTAGTTTGCTATAAAATGTATAATAAAATTTTTATTTGCCCCCAAAGTGCTCAAATTTCAACAGAATTTAACATAAATGTAATACGACCATTTATGAAAATTCGCTCATACGATCATGCTGCATGACTGGAACTTTTTTAAACCTCTAGGTCCCACAAACCTCGAAATTTGAAAGAAAAATTTTGAGTGTATCTGAATTTAAAAATTCTTGAATTTGACTATTTCAAATAAACGACCTTATGGAGAGTTTGAAAACCAGTAGATTGCCGCAAGAATCATCAAAATCGGTCTTCTATTGACCGAGAAAAGTTGGAAAAAGTTACAGTCATGCAGCATGATCGTATGAGCGAATTTTTATAAACTATCTATCGTACTATAGTATGTTAAATTGCATTGAAATTGGAGCAATTTTAGTTGACAGAAATGGTTAAAAACCAATTTTATGGCAAAAAACTTATTCTAAATAAAATTCCACTGATTCAAAAGGGATTTTTAATTTTTAATTTTTTTTGCAGTTTTTATAGATATTTTAGCAAATTTTAATGACATTTCATCATAATTTTGAGCAAAAATTTTTAATGTCCTAGTTGATCGTTGAAAATTTAGTTTTGACTAAATTCTGCCCTGTGTGGAGTTGCTGGTCTCCCATCAGGCGCCTCCCCAGGTGGCGGATAGGGGAATGCTCACCAGATATGGTTGGGTACCGGGGAAATAAAATACCCGGGGCGGACCAAAACCAACATGAAGGGAACGGCCAACGGTTCTGAGGGCGGATGAGATCGACAGGATCCAACGGCTGAGGAGGCGGACGAGCCTAGTACTCCCACTGCCTTGTGGGGAAGGTGTTGACCTAAAGGCTAAGGGCGGGAGCCCCAACAGAACAAATCCGGCGTGTGTCCAGGCCTGCTGAGCACTCGGGGGCGATGGGCTAATAACCCATCCTCCTTAAAAATACCTCTTATTACAGAAACCGAAGTGAATATACGCCGGACTGATTTTCAGGTACAGACCTTTGGCATGAAACGGAAAACTCGTCTCGGATTTTGGAACGTACGGTCACTCTTGGAACCAGGAAAGCTGAGGGTCCTGGCGAGAGAAATGGAGAGATATAGGATCGAGATAATGGGTCTTAGTGAGGTGAGATGGAAGGAATTCGGCTTGATGAAGACTGGGGATGGCCTCACTTTTATCTACTCCGGTCAACAGGGTGAGAATGCGGAGCATCGTAATGGTGTTGGGATTCTCCTAAGCAAATGGGCCAACAGTAGCCTGTTGGAATGGAAACCTGTCTCAGATCGGATCATCGTGGCCCGGTTCAGGACCCGGGTTAGGAACGTTACTGTCATCCAGTGCTATGCCCCCACTGATGTCGCGGACATAACGGAGAAGGAGCAGTTCTATCGGAGCCTGAGAAGAGCAGTGGAGGAGAAACCGGGTCGAGACATTCTAGTCATAATGGGCGACCTGAATGCCAAAGTTGGCTCAGAAAATGAAGGGCTGGAACAGGTGATGGGAGTCAATGGCGTTGGGGAAATGAATGAAAATGGTGAGTTTTTCTCGACATTTTGTGCTGAACACGATCTCGTAATCGGGGGAACCATTTTCCCCCACAGAGAGTGCCATAAGATAACATGGGTATCTCCCGACGGCCGAACTCAGAACCAGATCGATCACTTTGCGATTAGTCGCAATTTCAGAAGATCCCTTCTCGACGTACGAAACAAACGAGGAGCGGATGTGGGAAGTGATCATCATTTGATGTTAGCAACCCTCCGCCTCAAAGTTGTGGCTAGCAGCAAAAAGTTTAACCGGAGAGATCGAAGGTATGACATCGGCAAACTGCGGATGGAGCAGGGACAAGAGCAGTTTCGCCTTGAGCTGCGCAACAGGTTTGAAGCTCTGCAGGACCTGCAACCGGAAGAGAGCGTCGAGAGGGACTGGGTCAGGGTCACCAGTCTACTCAAAGACACGTGTGAGACGGTTCTTGGCTTCAGGAACCCTCAGAAAAAAGACTGGTTGTCAGAAGACACCTGGAATGATGTCCTGAACAGGAAGGAAGCCAAAGAAAGAGTCAACACTAGTAGGACCAGATCTCAGCGGCTAAATGCACAGGCCCAGTACAACGAACGTCACCGGCAAGTCAAAAGGGGAGCTAGAAGGGACAAGAGGCGATGGGTGGATGAGCAGGCTCAGAAAGCAGAACAGGCCGCTGCTGTGGGAGACATGAAGACGCTGTATGAGATCACTAGGCAACTCTCAAGGAAAGGATTCAACAGGAGCCAGCCTGTAAAAGGTAAGACTGGAGAGTTGCTAACTTCAGCTGAACAACAGCTACGGAGATGGGAAGAGCATTTCAAGGAAGTTTTTAGTCCAGTTCATGGCGGGGATGATATAGAGGAGCTGTTTGCTTCTGCTGGCCGACTCTTACCAAACCTGGACATTGAAATTAGTGACGCTCCACCATCAGAGGCTGAAATAAGAAAAGCAGTGCAAGAGCTGAAGAACGGTAAGGCCCCTGGTGTGGATAACATCCCTCCAGAGGTTCTTAAGGTTGATATTGATACTACCGTACGCCTGCTGCTCCCGGTCCTTCAAAGAGTCTGGAACGAGGAGGTGATCCCTGAGGAGTGGAAGAAGGGCCTCATCATCAAGATTCCCAAGAAAGGAGACAGGACCTCTTGCGATAATTGGAGGGGGATAACCTTACTCACGATGGCAAGCAAGGTCTTGGCAAAGATTATTCTTGACAGGGTAAAGGACAGGATTGAGGGGCTGTTGAGAAAGGAACAGGCTGGTTTCCGGAGGAACCGAAGCTGTGTTGATTTGATCAACACTCTTCGAATCATACTGGAACAAAGCTTGGAATGGCAGAGCCCCTTGTACGCACTCTTCATCGATTTCCAGAAGGCTTTCGACTCTATCAGCAGGGAGGCGATGTGGAAAGCTCTACAAGTGTACGGAGTCCCACCGAAGATCCTTAGGCTCATCCAGAAGATGTACGACGGTTTCACGTGCCAGGTGGTCCACGACGGTGCACTAACCTCAGACATTCCTATTCAAACGGGATGTCGGCAGGGGTGCGTGATGTCTCCAATGATTTTCCTGGTTGTCTTGGACCTCTTGATGAGGATGACGATCGGACGAAGGAAGAGAGGGATCCAGTGGGGTATTCACGATCGTCTGGAGGACCTCGATTACGCAGATGACGTCTGTCTCTTGGCACAAAGGTTTAGTGACATGACCCACAAGCTAGAGAAGCTGAGCGAGTTTTCTTCCAAGGCCGGGCTCAAGATCAACGTCGGGAAAACAAAGGAAATCCGAATCAATGTTCCACTGAGGAATCCCCTGGTGGTCGATGGAAGCTCTATTGAGCGTGTGGACTCGTTCCAGTACCTGGGCAGCAACGTCGACACTCAAGGGGGCGCTGATGGTGACGTTAAAAGCAGGATCAGGAAGGCGAATGGTTCTTTCGTTCAACTATACCCTGTATGGAAGAACAGGAACATCTCTCTGGGGACGAAACTTCGTCTATTCAACACGAATGTCAAGTCGGTGCTCCTGTACGGCTGTGAGACGTGGAAGGTCACTGTGGTTCTTTTCCGGAAGATACAAGCTTTCGTGAACCGTTGTCTTAGACGGATCTTAGGGGTGTGGTGGCCCGAAGTAATCTCGAACGAGGCACTGTGGGCACGAACTAAACAATCTCCTATCGCAACCGAGATTAGGAAGCGAAAATGGAAGTGGATCGGCCACACCCTTAGAAAGAATGAGGACTCCGTGGAACGCCGAGCACTAGACTGGAACCCGCAGGGGTCTCGACGGATAGGTCGTCCTCGGAAGACGTGGAGGAGATCCGTGGAAGAAGAAGCGAGCCATGCTGGGAAAACTTGGAATGAGATTAAGTCCTGGCCAGAGAGAGCGAAGAATGGCATAACTTCACACAGGCCCTATGCTCCTGAATTGGAGTGACAGGATATAAGTCAAGTAAGTCAAGTCAAAATTCTGAAAAAAAAAGAAATTCAACTATTTTTGGCCGTTTTTAGCCATTTTTAGTGATTTTTTGGGTATATTTTTCAAAATTTGACCAATTTAATGTGCTCAAAAATTGTTGTCCAACGAACTCAGCCTTCCTTTTGAAATGCTTGATTTTTTGGCGAAAGAACGAAGTTTTTATCTCAATTCTTTCGAGAGTTATCGTCTGGAATGACACATACATATATATATATACATATACATATACATATATATATACACATATATATATATACATATATATATATATATATATATATATATATATATATATATATATATATATATATATAAAAGCGTTAAAATCCAGGAATCATTTCAGAATGCCTCAAACAGATTTCGATGAAGAAAATTTTTGAAAATTTTTATTTTAAAATTTTTGGTGCCATTGCAATAGCTTTATTTTCTAAGAAAATTCGCTAATATTTTCCAAGAAAATTCGCTAATATTTTCTAAGAAAATTCGCTAATATTTTCTAAGAAAATTCGCTAATATTTTCTAAGAAAATTCGCTAATATTTTCTAAGAAAATTCGCTAAAAACCACATAAATATCATCCGGCGCCCTCTTAAGGGTAGTTAAGGGTAAAAGTGAATAGGTATAACGAAGCTTAGAGGTTAAGCTTCAGCTTTGTAATCGGTGGATTCCTCAGTAAACCTCTAATTTCCATTACTGCTGTGAGTGGATTTATGTGGGTATTCTATTCTGAACCTCTCTATTCTATGTAAGATGGTGAGCAGCCTCTCATTTCCGCAGGTAAGATGGTGTGACGATCCAAGGGATCGACAACTCGGTTTTTATTCCGCTGGATCTGACGGCAAAATTTTCAAATGGCTCGTGCAAGGCCAGGAACTATCGATGATTCCTGTTATAACACTTTCCTTAGAACAGGAAACAGTTATTGAACCAACGAGAACCAACTTGAATGGTGACTGAACTTAATACAAAATACGATTGAGGCAACCTCTTTAGGAGTCGTACTTTTCCCAATCTTCTAAACTGATCATGTTAAAACTTGAAAGAGTTAAATGTTTTTTCTCTTTTCGTTTCAGCAAATGCTCAGTGTATTGCATTTGAGCCCGACAACTATGAGATATTTCTAGTGGGGACTGCTGAAGGTTTAATATACAAGTGCAGCATCTCTTATTCTTGCTCCTATCTTTACATTTACAAAGCACATGATCTTCCAGTATATCGGATCTCCTATAACCCTTACGCTGCGGACATTTTTGCATCATGCAGTTGTGACTGGAGGATAAAAATTTGGGAGAACTGCAAGCCGTAAGCACCATAATTAGGCTAATTCAGACTTAGGGACCTGCATAAGACGAATTAGGTCTGTATGTTGTTAAGAAACCCATAAATAGTGTAAACAAACCCAGTAAGAGAAATGAAATAGAATTTAAATAGTGAGAAAGAGAAAAAAGTCCAGTCATGCAGCATGACCCTATGAGCGAATTTTTGAAGAAATCTTCGACATTTCAGTCGCTATTGATCGTGTAGAGAAATTTTAGTTTATGATTTTGATTGACAAACATGGAATCAAATTATTAAAAATAATTAGGAGGTACTCATATTTTGTTATTATTAAACTAATCTTGTAGATTTAAAGATAAATGTAGGTAAATATTCATAGATTTCGATGGAGGGAGGCCTTGAGATTAACGTAACTAACGGCCGAGCGGAGCGAGGCCTTGGGTCTGCGTGCTAGTACGTAAATAAATAGAACTTCTTCATAATTTCATGGCTGATATTTTCTAAGCCACAGTCAGTATTAAAGCTACATCAAGTCCTAAAACAGTTGAGCGTAAAATATTACGCTCAGAGAGCGTAGAGAGAATCGGAGGACGGAATATTTCACAGAGTAAACTCATCAGTTGTGATTACATTTTTTTTTTAACACAGAATGTGTTTTAGCCATGGACTAACTAGCCGAAAATGGAACGCGGGATGGTAACGAAATGTGTGACGGATGATTTTCACGTACAACCGAGTCGTTGCTAGGGATATGGTACTTCGTCGTTTTTCATCCCACAAAATTCGTTGACCATTCGTTCGAAAGCTCTCGATTTATCCAACAATATTATGTTAACTACTGCGAAGTGCGTGTCCAACAAACTGAGTTATGAGCATGGTTATATAAATAATTGTTTACACACAGGTGATCATTCTCAATAATTGATATTGTGAACATGATTGCAACCGCTTGTTAATTTCTGATGATTTCATTGAGCTTGTGTTTCGATGATTTGATTCATAGCAGGTGATCTGAGTATTACGAAAACGGTTTGATTTGTGAAGCGGAGGTTAAATAATTTGAATAGGTAATTTCTATACTTTACACTCTAGGAAGCTGTAATTTCGTTTGTAGCCTCTTTAGGACATTTACTTGACGATGCTCAGGGTCCGGATCAGATGTGTGGCTCTTAAAGCTAATTTCTATGCTTTACACTCTAGGAAGCTGTAATTTCGTATGTAGCCTCTTTAGGACATTTACTTGACGATGCTCAGGGTCCGGATCAGATGTGTGGCTCTTAAAGCTAATTTCTATGCTTTACACTCTAGGAAGCTGTAATTTCGTATGTAGCCTCTTTAGGACATTTACTTGACGATGCTCAGGGTCCGGATCAGATGAGTGGTTTTTAAAGCTAATTTCTATACTTTACACTCTAGGAAGCTGTAATTTCGTATGTAGCCTCTTTAGGACATTTACTTGATAAATCGCTCTTGATTTATCACGAATTTATTTCGTATTTTTTTTCGTAGTTTCATACGATAACTATATAAATTGATGTTATAAATGAATAGTAAACAATGACGCTTGTTTGGTTGTCACTTGGTTGCGCGACAACGCAAACACATTCTGTGTTTCAATAATTTCGTCCGAAGTATGTAAATAGAGGTAACCGGGGGTCCAGGGGGCTTGCCCCCTGGCGAGGCGCGGAGCGCCGAGTTTTTTTTTTTTTTTTTTTTAAACAAGCACCTACTACCTACGTTTTAAACAGCATGGTTCTAGGATTGGTTATACAGGGACACTTCCATAAGAGTAGTTCAATCTGAATTTGGACTATATTTCATGCAAATAATACAGATTTTTACAACTAGCGAACGGCATTATTTTGATTTTTGACTGATTTTTCAACTTTGAAATTTTTGAAAACTTGAACATATTCCTCTAGGAAATTTTACGCTGATTCCGAATATACCACATGTTAGTATGCTGAAAAAAACACAAATCGCAAAAACAGGCTATTTTGAAATTTTTGACTACATTTTTGGAAATTTCAACCCGAAGATGTAATCCAATCATGCTGGCCAACGAACTTGAACTTTCGTTTTGTGTCCTTAACATTTTAAAATTTGTTTGAAGTTTCTAGCACAATTCTACGGACAGTTATCGTCTGGAATGACACATACATACATACATACATACATACATACATATATACATACATACATTAAAAAATGCGTTAAACTTCAGAATATGATTCAGAATAGCCTGAAACGGATTTCTGCATAAAATTTTTTCAAAAATTCACATTCTACAAATTTTGAGGCAAGAGCAATAGCTTAATTTTCTTCAAAAATTCGCAAAAAAACTAGTTTGTTTCTAATCTGGACAGCTTTTCCTATCGTTCCCCATGCATGGAAATGGTTCACCATAAGGCTCGCTGCATACGAGCGGCAAAGAACGCAGTGGCGACGCCAAACCAACGCAACGCCGACGCAACTCTCACTGCAGACGGGCGGAAGCAGATGGCGTACTCACCGCGTCCTCACCTCTCCATGGAAGTTAGTAGGTCGAGGAACAAGAGAGTAGCCTTAGCTTTTATGACATACAATTTTTTGAGTTATCCTGAAGGTTGAGGGAGAAAAAGGAATTATTGGTTCCACCCTCTGGTGAGCTCTAGGCTGTTAAAAGGAGCATTTTCCTCATTATGTATAGGACTGCAGGAAAATGAGGTTAAATTTTTTAATTACCTTCGGTAGTGAGGAAGCAATAATAAATAAATAAAATAATGATAATAATAAAATTGATTTAAAATAAATTATTTTTAAACAAAAAAAGTTTTTTTTAAATAGTTTAAAAAATAATTATTCATTTTATTCATAAAATAAATAAAAATTATGATAATAATAAGACAACTGTTCCAGATTTTTTTCATCCATTGCAATAGCTCATTTATCTTCGAATATTTGCTACAGAAATTCTAGAAAAAGAAAACGAATCAATTAATCAACGAAAATTAATTAATGAAGCTTACCAAAATGTTCTTTATCTGCCTTTCACTTCTCTTCTAATGCTGGCTCGGTCATAATCTTGATCCACGAAGCTTGTTTTATATGTTTATCGTGATATAGGAAATTCGCACTTCACATCCCATACCTCTACACTTCTTTACTACATCAATCAACAATTCCACGTTGATTTCCTCCATATTTGGATGTTAACGCGGGGGTAAAACTACGGCAGTGTCCTACATGGCTCCGCCGCGAGCGTCAAGGCTTGCGTTAAAAACGAGCGTTGGCGCGTCACGCCGCGCGGGAGAAAAAAAATAGTGTCCTACGTGGAAACGCAAAAACGCTTCGTAATTTAACTAGTTAACCTGTTCTGCTCTCATCACCTGTGTTTTCATCTCCATTTTTTCAATTTGATTTTGCATTCATGCTCGATCAACAACTTTGAGCTGCTGACCAGCTCAACGACTCTTTCGTATTTTTTAGCTGTAAATAATAAAAAAAGGAGACCGGCCGAGGAAATTCATTCGGTGAATTTCATCACTTACACTCCAATAATCTTTGAAGAGTTTCTGAAGATTTTGTGTGATAATCTTCCATAATGAGGTTTTATCATACATATAAAAAAGAACTTTCAATTAACACTAATTTCAGTGATTAATTTAGATCAGTGATAATTTAAAGGTCTTTTTTGTATGCTAAAACCTACTTATACTCCAAATTGAGGGAAAGTGAATAACACTTTGAATCATATATGCAAGAATGACAGTAAAAACCTTCGATTACATCGTCAACAAAATTAAGCAAAAATTTTACCATTTATATTCAACAAGAATTTTAATTCGTTACAATGATTTAAAAAAAATACAACAACAAATATTTGGTAGAATCCAAAAGTTTATTGGTATGGCAGAATAATAGGAACTGCAAGAACGATTTCCAGAAAAATTGCTCGAATTTCAAAACAATCAAACATAAATATACTCTGAACAATCAATAAAATTTACTCACATGAGCATATCTCGAACCTTCGTATTTTGTTTTTACCATTGTCTTGAAACACTAGACAATATATTGTAATTTTCTTCGAAACTGGGCATCTCCCGATAAAGATGTATTAATAAATGTAATAAATGTATAACTGGCCGTTTCTGTATCAGCTCCAATCACCGAACTCCATTATCACAGAAGAAAACGTTCGGAAAAAATATGAAAACAAGTTCAAAATGTTGAATGAGGTTAGAAAAACATCATATAAACGCGTTTGACGCGCGGCGAATGCGATAAAAATCAAACATATTTGAAAATCAAACGAAGCGTTCAACGCCGTCGCGTCGCCACGCGGGCAGGGTCACGTGACAACTTTCGCAAATTTCATTGGCAAATTAACGTAGGACACTGCGTACGCTCGTGTGTGCGGCACCTCCGAAAAAAAACCGCTCGTCTACAGGCTTCCATTTCAAGGTACTGCTACAACGCTCAACTCAACGCGACGCAGGAATGTCGCTCGTGTGCAGCGAGCCAAGCAATGCCTGTATACGAAATCTGTATTCATTCAAGTTTGTTGTTCCAGAGAACCTCTATATATTTTTGATCTCTACTGCTCAGTTATGGATGTACAATGGGCACCTTATTCCAGCACGGTGTTAGCTGCCACTACTGCAGATGGGAAAGTTAATTTATTTGATCTGAATATAAATAAAAATCAACCAATATGCGTTCAAACTATTTGTTATCCAGAAAATAGTTACACAACAAGACTGCGATTCAACAATAAACTCCCAGTACTTATTGTTGGCGATAGTGGGTAAGCACATAGTTTAATTCCAAACATTTTATTGGTACTTACGTATTAACCCCAACGCAGCTACCTACCTATATGTCCAACTAATCTAAATTTTTACTAAGGGATTGACTACTTGGTGTTACGCATTTTTGAGATCAGAGCTAGCGTGCATCCAGACCAATGTAGATTTTAAAAAACGCAAAATCTGTAGCTGCGGTGGCGTTAATACGTAAGTACCTTTTGGTTTTTGATAACGTTAGGACTTTTCGAGAAAATTGTCCTCATATTTATGATTCTCAGAAGCAGTGCAAGGATGTAATTTAAAAAATAAATGATCTGTTCAATTGCTCAAAGAACTAAGTAAATGGCCCCACTCCTTTACTGTTGAAACTTCAAGCCGTAAGTCAACAAATTTCAAATTTCATCAGATGTAGTGAACCAAAATTCTCATAGTTCAAAATCACGAAAAACTTTTTATATCAGCAGTCTATATAAAAGATGCATTTTTATTTTCTATTTAAGCATATGAGATTAATTTTAAATTAACTTTTTTCGTTAATCCTTCCATTGGAGTTCCTTCCGATTTTTATAGGTCCCCCCAGACAGCCTCATTTTTTACAAGAAATCGCTTTAACAGCTTTGCTAAGCGGATTTAAACTAAGGTTCCTACCTACCTCAACATTCAAGAAATTTTAAATTAGGAAGAGGGCAACATTTTTAAAACAAATTTCTTTATATTTGAATCAGATAGGTACCTAGGTACCTACTTGTTAGGTGTAGGTACCTAGGTACTAATTAAGCGCTTAAAATCTAAATTTGTATTTTTATTAAGATTTTATGCATAAAACAATAATTGATGGTTGTTAAGGTTCCTTTACTTAGCTTAGAGCAAGTTTCTGAGTCATATTCGGCGTTCTATCTCTTATTCATGTTCTGTTGAAGGGGTTACTTGGTGTCAATGAAGGTTTCACCTAACTGCAGAATACCAACTAAAGCAACAAAGAAAAACATTTATATTGATCCCAAACAACTGGAAGTCATGAAATTGGAAAGAGTTCTATCTTTTGTCAGAGAACCGTCAGCACTCAATGAGCCCCTCGATGCTGAGAATAAAATGCAGAATTCGGAAAAACAGTAGAGGTATAATCTGGTGAAATCAAAACTAAAATAAATAATGATTAATTTTGATTCGAGCCAATTGATTTATAAATCCTAAATGTATCTATTCATAAGTGGAAAGTTTGGCCGTTGGGGCAGGATGAAGCTGTTTACCAAAGACGTACCTACGCATGCAGGGATTTGGACGCTTATGTTCCCAACTAACAGTTGACAATATGACATTAGGGTGGTTCAAAAAAAAAAAAAAAAAGTTCTGGGATTTCTTGTCCCCATTGCCTTTTTACTTCCTCGGTATGCCAGGATGACCCTCCTAAATTTTTAGCAAAAAATATTAATCCTAACCACTTTACCTGGGTCGATTTGGGCCATCGACCGCTATCGTAAACCAATCTCTAAATTGGTGCCGAGGTGATAATTTGAAGGACGGATTTCAATTTTTTTGGGTCAATTTATGGTTTTTTGCATGCGCTGAACACGACGAACTTATTTATTTTATCCTTCGTCCACTAGTTATCCGGTAAACTGGCAGAGGGAACTGCTTGAAGATAAGTAAAAATCGAAAATTTCACCGAAATCGGTCTACCAGGCTGTCGCCTGGTTAAGAATTGTACTAGAAACATGCTATTATGGTCGGAGAATATGCTTTGGCATGTTCTGAACATGATCCCGTTTTTTGCTATTTTTTCCTAAAAATTTAGGAGGGTCATCCTGACATACCGAGGAAGCAAAAACGCAATGGGGACAAGAAATCCCAGAACTTTTTTTTTTTTTTTTTTTGAACCACCCTAATATGACATCATTATGACATTTAGGGTATAATGCGAATATGCACCAAGAAATTTCAACGCATTCTAGCCAATGGTAACAGCTAGATTCTACTTAGGTCTAATTCCTTACCAAATGTATAAATAAGGTGACATGCTCACTGATCAACACCCCCCGCTCAAAGCTCCAAATATAGCGTAAGGGAGGTGAGGGAAGGTCAGGGATGTAATTAATACCTACTGTCCAGCCGTAATGAGAATGCCGAGGTCCCCACCCTACCGCCCTGAGCAGCCAAACTCCGCTAACTACCCTTTCACCAAGTTTGCGGCACCCCTTCCTTCCCCATCCACTACCAAATGATTACGTCGTACAGAATTACGTCGTATACTAATTACGTTTAAATGCCATACATTTGAACGTTAAAAACTTTGGCGCACGCAAAAAGTGCTCAAATTTCAAAAAATGTGCTAAAAAAATACAAAAATTCACTCACATGGTAATGCTGCATGACTGGAACTTTTGCTTTCAAATGTCATTTTCTCCTCTAATTTGCAGGTATAATAAAAAATCACCATACCGTTAGAAATTACGTGAAAACTAAGGCCCCTTTCACACCAAACGAATCCGAATCAATCTGGATCACTCCGAATCAAGTTGAATCTGATTCGTCATCTCCACACTTTCACACCAGCTGAATCAACATGAATCTATAAAAATCCTTTCATCTTCTTTTTGTTTTCCTTCTTTTAGTTGCGTTTGAGCTATCATCATGGACGCAGTTGTTTTAAATGCAATAGTGTTTCGTAGGAGGCAACGGCGGAAACAGAAGTCAAGAAAAGTGTGGATACATCACATAAATAGGAAAAGGCCGGATTTTAGTATGTTTCATCATTTACATCCTGACCTACAAAATAATGAGAAAAAATTCTATGACTTCTTCCGAATGAGTGAGGAATTGTTCGTTATACTGCTGGATTTGGTGGGACCTGTGGACGCACTATTTTCTTTTACTTTTAAAATTAATAATTCCACGTCCATCTCGTATGTTTGTTGATTCAAGACTGACCGGACGAGGAATCCGACCGGTTGAATCAAGTGCGACCTCGAATCAATACTGATTGAACCTGATTCGTCCGGTCTGAAGGCGAGAAAAGAGTCCCTTCACATTTAAACGGAGCTCTCCCAAGCCGAATCTTGGTAAATCAGATTCAACTTGATTCGGATTCGTTTGGTGTGAAAGGGGCCTTAGCGTTTAAAAAAAAAACTGCTATGAGGAATTTCTTGTCGGAAATGAGCTCTAGAATTTACTCCAGAAGTTTGTAAGACTTTGTGTTCACCCTGTATACGGAGAATATTTGCCTCAATAAATTAATATAATATAACACCTAAATACCTTTACTATATCAAGTAACTGAGTCATCTTGTTTGTCAACGAGAGAGTAGAAAAGAATGAGACAACGGCGAGAATCAACGGTATCAGTACTTGACAGTGAGACTTCTTGAGATATTTGTTCTTAATTCCCAATGGTTTTCGTTAATACCGCTTGTCCTTGGTAAAGAGTTTTGTAGAAGGAAGTAACTTCGCTATACAGGGTGTCCCATCTAAACGGGCTCATCGGGAAATTACAGCCTTACGGTGCGAGCTATCGAAAAATTGAACTGGACCTTTTTTATGGTATTTCAACTCAGCTTCACGATACGGAAGTCCGATTTTTATTTTTCCCATGTTTTAGGGTCTCAAATCATTGATTAAAACTTACGGTTTCCTCTTGACCCCCCCTTTTTTATTGTTTTTTTCGATTCCAGGTTGAATTTCGAACAGAAAATGCCTCCATGAAATTTTCTTTTTGGGGCTTCGTTTCTGAGTTATTCCACTTTTAGCGAAATACGGAAAATCGGCGATTCCTTTTAGACATTATTGATACTTTTTTACTATTTTTATCTTCAATTTTTGAGATGTTCACCACACTTTTGAAATCAGCATTAAACTATCTATCATCAGACCCCAGCGTCCATAATCAACAATCACCATCAGGGGGATGACATTACACTTGAACCGCTTACGATTTAAAAAAAAGTTTTCCAAATCGTCGTTTGGAAAAAAAAAAAAAAAAACCCTCAAACTGTTCAGTACTATTACGCATTTATTAGAAGAACGTATGAGACGCCATCTTCTGGACAAATGTAAGGTTCTTGAAATAATGAAGATCCTACAATAATTATCAAGGAGCTGTTGTTTTTTGACCCTTGAATACAGTTTGCAGGAGAAGGAGCAGAGGCTGCAGAAGGAGCAGGTGGCATTTTCGATTATCACAACACAACTGACTGGAAGTCTCCTCGTGGTACATTTTTTAAACTGTATTCTGAACAGTGATTCTGTGTGTACTGAACAGTATGAGGGTTTTTTTTTTTTTTTTTTTTTTTTTTTTTTTTTTTTTTTTTTTTTTTTTTTTTTTTTTTTTCAAAAGACGATTTGGAAAACTTTTTTTAAAATCGTAAGCGGTTCAAGTGTAATGTCATCCCCCTGATGGTGATTGTTGATTATGGACGCTGGGGTCTGATGATAGATAGTTTAATGCTGATTTCAAAAGTGTGGTGAACATCTCAAAAATTGAAGATAAAAATAGTAAGAAAGTGTCGGTAATGTCTAAAGAAATCGGCAATTTTCTGTATTTCGCACAAGAGGAAACCGTAAGTTTCAATCAATGATTTGAGACCCTAAAACATGGAAAAATAAAAATCGGACTTCCGCAAAAAGTGGAATAACTCAGAAACGAAGCCCCAAAAAGAAAATTTCAATGAGGCATTTTCTGTTCCAAATTCAACCTAGAATCGAAAAAAAAAACAATAAAAAAGGGGGTCAAGTGGAAACCGTAAGTTTCAATCAATGATTTGAGACCCTAAAACATGGAAAAATCGGACTTCCGCATCGTAAAGCTGAGTTGAAATACCATAAAAAAGGTCCAGTTCAATTTTTCGATAGCTCGCACCGTAAGGCTGTAATTTCCCGATGGGCCCGTTTAGATGGGACACCCTGTATATACATCAATCTAGGAGATCTCACGTAGGTACAAATTAAGCCTCCATAGACCTTCTTTATAACATAGACCCATGTTTTTAGTGATACCTGTAGTTATTTGGGAGACAAGCGATCAATGATTATAAATCAGTTTATTTCCGCACAATAGGGATGTTTAATTTTGACCATCAAATCATTGTAGGATTACAAAGAAAATAATTACTTCAACCCCAAATAGATATAGGGTACTAGATTTTCAAAAAAGTCCGCTTTCTATTCAAATAAAGTATGAAAAATATCCATGAGTAACTGACTGAACTAAACAAGCTGGTAATTTCTAAAATGAAGTGAAAATTTGAATGATAAATGAATCATAAAATACGCAATACCATTAACAGGTAGGTACGCCAACCACTTTTCTTTCTAAACCGTCTACATTTTTGGATAAAAAAGACGACTTCAGGAAGCAAACAACTAATATAGTAGTACGTAAAAACTTTGAATCAAATCAAATAACAAGTAGTACCCAAGCATACAAAATATATATTCTATTTATATCACGAACGCAAAGCTTCCCTACCTTCGGTAAATAGGAAGCAATATGTACTCTTCTTTATTTAAGGTTTTCTCAACTACGTGGTGAATGTAAACGCTTGTCCCGTAAACTATATAAGCATTACATTGCAGACATCCAATTGTCATTAAGTGATAATCTAAAAGCCCTTTGGAACCATTTAAATTACTCGAATGGTTATTCGCAGTTATCTAGCCAAATGTCTTTGAACGATAGGTGTGTTGGCACTCCAGTAGAAATAGCCCGGCTGTTTGCCGACTATTATTCTTCCGTTTTTGATAAGCCTCTTGACTCCCGTACTCAGCTCCAGAGTAAAATCGCTCGTGTAAAAGGGCCTTTACGGTGCGAGCTATCGAAAAATTGAACTGGACCTTTTTTATGGTATTTCAACTCAGCTTTACGATACGGAAGTCCAATTTTTATTTTTCCATGTTTTAGGGTCTCAAATCATTGATTAAAACTTACGGTTTCCTCTTGACCCCCCCCTTTTTTATTGTTTTTTTCGATTCCAGGTTGAATTTCGAACAGAAAATGCCTCCATGAAATTTTCTTTTTGGGGCTTCGTTTCTGAGTTATTCCACTTCTTACTATTTTTATCTTCAATTTTTGAGATGTTCACCACACTTTTGAAATCAGCATTAAACTATCTATCATCAGACCCCAGCGTCCATAATCAACAATCACCATCAGGGGGATGACATTACACTTGAACCGCTTACGATTTAAAAAAAAGTTTTCCAAATCGTCGTTCGAAAAAAAAAAAAAAAAACCCTCAAACTGTTCAGTACTATTACGCATTTATTAGAAGAACGTATGAGACGCCATCTTCTGGACAAATGTAAGGTTCTTGAAATAATGAAGATCCTACAATAATTATCAAGGAGCTGTTGTTTTTTGACCCTTGAATACAGTTTGCAGGAGAAGGAGCAGAGGCTGCAGAAGGAGCAGGTGGCATTTTCGATTTATCACAACACAACTGACTGGAAGTCTCCTCGTGGTACATTTTTTTAAACTATATTCTGAACAGTGATTCTGTGTGTACTGAACAGTTTGAGGTTGGTTTTTTTTTTTTTTTTTTTTTTTTTTTTTTTTTTTTTTTTTTTTTTTTTTTTTTTAAACGACGATTTGGAAAACTTTTTTTAAATCGAAGCGGTTCAAGTGTAATGTCATCCCCCTGATGGTGATTGTTGATTATGGACGCTGGGGTCTGATGATAGATAGTTTAATGCTGATTTCAAAAGTGTGGTGAACATCTCAAAAATTGAAGATAAAAATAGTAAGAAAGTGTCGGTAATGTCTAAAGAAATCGGCAATTTTCTGTATTTCGCTAAAAGTGGAATAATTCAGAAACGAAGCCCCAAAAAGAAAATTTCACGGAGGCATTTTCTGTTCCAAATTCAACCTAGATTCGAAAAAAAGCAATAAAAAAGGGGGGTCAAGAGGGAACCGTAAGTTTCAATCAATGATTTGAGACCCTAAAACATGGAAAAATAAAAATCGGACTTCCGCAAAAAGTGGAATAACTCAGAAACGCAGCCCCGAAAAGAAAATTTCAACGAGGCATTTTCTGTTCAAATTCAACCTAGAATCGAAAAAAGCAATAAAAAAGGGGGATCAAGAGGAAACCGTAAGTTTCAATCAATGATTTGAGACCCTAAAACATGGAAAAATAAAAATCGGACTTCCGCAAAAAGTGGAATAACTCAGAAACGAAGCCCCAACAAGAAAATTTCAATGAGGCATTTTCTGTTCCAAATTCAACCTAGAATCGAAAAAAAAAAACAATAAAAAAGGGGGGTCAAGAGGAAACCTTAAGTTTCAATCAATGATTTGAGACCCTAAAACATGGAAAAATCGGACTTCCGCATCGTAAAGCTGAGTTGAAATACCATAAAAAAGGTCCAGTTCAATTTTTCGATAGCTCGCACCGTAAGGCTGTAATTTCCCGATGGGCCCGTTTAGATGGGACACCCTGTATATACATCAATCTAGGAGATCTCACGTAGGTACAAATTAAGCCTCCATAGACCTTCTTTATAACATAGACCCATGTTTTTAGTGATACCTGTAGTTATTTGGGAGACAAGCGATCAATGATTATAAATCAGTTTATTTCCGCACAATAGGGATGTTTAATTTTGACCATCAAATCATTGTAGGATTACAAAGAAAATAATTACTTCAACCCCAAATAGATATAGGGTACTAGATTTTCAAAAAAGTCCGCTTTCTATTCAAATAAAGTATGAAAAATATCCATGAGTAACTGACTGAACTAAACAAGCTGGTAATTTCTAAAATGAAGTGAAAATTTGAATGATAAATGAATCATAAAATACGCAATACCATTAAGCCGACTATTTTTCTTTCCGTTTTTGATAAGCCTCTTGACTCCCGTACTCAGCTCCAGAGTAAGGATTTTTTGAATCTCGGTTCCATTGAGATTTCCTTGTCAATGATACAGGATCAGCTGGCTGCACTTGATGTTAAGAAAGGTCTGGGTCCAGATGGTGTGCCACCTATTCTATTGAAGTCCTGTCAAGCAAGCCTATCCCTTCCTTTGTTAAGAATTTTCAACAAATCATTGAAAGAGGGCATTTTCCCCAGTAAATGGAAAACATCGTTTGTGACCCCAATTTTTAAGAAGGGTGATAGGTCATTTGTTGATCATTATAGGCCGGTCTGTTCTTTATCGACGATTCCCAAATTACTGGACAAACTTATAGTTCAAATCATCTCGCCCTTAGTCACCCCTCACATCAGCATGGGTTCATTCCAAGACGCTCTACGATATCGAATTTATTAGTGTTTCAAACTTAGGTACGTACTTGGTGCCTTTACAATGGACACCAGGTTGATTGTTTATATACCGACTTTTCTAAGGTGTTTGACAAGATCCCTCACTCTATTTTGTTAAGTAAATTACATTCGTTTGGGTTTCATGGAGTTTTTCTCCAATGGATCGAGAGCTATTTGTCTGATAGGAAACTGATAGTCAAGACCCAAAATATACTATCAGAACCCTTTCTAGCATCTTCTGGGGTCCCCCAAGGTTCCCATTTGGGGCCTTTGTTTTTCATACTTTTTCTCTCCGACCTACCTGAGATACTCCCGGAACGAATACACTTTTTGTTATTTGCTGATGACCTCAAACTATTCTTGGAAATAACCTCAGTGGATGACTGTATTCACCTCCAGCTAGGCATTGATCGGCTCGTTATTTGGTGTAAATCCAACCATTTATCTCTTAATGTTACCAAATGTAGTATTAATACTTTTTCACGATCTCCTAATACTATTAATTTTGATTACACAATCATGCATAGTAGTCTTTGCCGCAAAATGTCAGTATCTGACAGTATTGTGCGATAGCCGTTTATCTTTTAATGAGCATATCTCTATCTCTATCTCTATTATTTATAAGAATGAAACTCCGTCTGTCTGTTTGTCTGTCTGTTTGTCTGTCTGTCGTGTCTATGCACGGCCAAACGGCTGAGTGGGGGGAGTGTACGAGTGGGGGGATCTTCTTGAGATTTTCCGAAAGGTGGAACGAGCGAATTTAAAATTGTCTATGGGCCGTAGGGCGGGAGGGGGGTCGAAGTTCCGGTTAATGTGCGCTTTTTGGACTTCCCCGCTTCCCCTACCCCTCTAAACGGCCGTTGACAATTCCGGAAAAATACGGGTTTCGTAGGTTTTCCTACGAGGAAGACGACGGCGCGATCGGATCGCGAAAAAAGTATCGGGAAATGCGTCAAAAAAATGCGAGAGTACGGACCCGCTTTCTCGAAAAGTCCGCCGAAAAACTTGGTTTTTTCCGATTAAAATATACCCCATAAAGGTACGTTTTTCGGAACGGTTTTCGCGGGCGAAATACAGCTTTGGGTCCGCCGAATCTGAATCCGAAATCGGATATCGAAAAAAGTGACGAGAACTCGGTCAAATTGCGAGTGGAAGCGAGCAAAGCGTTTAAAATTACATTTTTAATCGACCCCGCCGCCCATTTCACAACGGAAGGGACTCGACTTCTACGCAATACCTTGCGAGCAGGCCAACGCACGCGCGCGTATAAGGATGGAACTTTCCCTTTCGAGCGCCATTTCAACAGAATAAATACGGGTTTGTCCTACACATATACAGCAATGCCTTGCGAGCGAAGCGAGCAACATCCCCAAATAAACTTTTTTGTGGTTCCACGTAGTTTTATAAGATTTAATTTGTTTGTAAGAATTTCCAACAGAAAAAAACGTCTGCCAAGTTGGGTGGGCAGTATAACTTCCTCCAATATAACTTCCTCCTACAAATCGAGACCGCCGCCGTTTCACAATGTTGCTTACCAGAAGGGACTCGATGACTCATTTCAACAGAATAAATACGGGTTTTTTCCTACACATATACAGCAATACCTTGCGAGCGAAGCGAGCAACATCCCCTAATAAACTTTTCGTGGTTCCATGTAGTTTTATAAGATTTAATTTGTTTGTAAGAATTTCCAACAGAAAAAAACGTTTGCCAAGTTGGGTGGGCAGTATAACTTCCTCAAGCGAGCGAAGCGAGCAGCATACCCTACAGAAGTTAAACCTACCCTTAGAGATCTACCGTTTGCGAGCGAAGCGAGCAACATCCCCTACATGCCATACTTTGCGAGCGAAGCGAGCAACATTTTCTACATGCCAAAGTTTGCGAGCGAAGCGAGCAACATTCCCTACATGCCAGACTTTGCGAGCGAAGCGAGCAATATTCCCTACATGCCACACTTTGCGAGCGAAGCGAGCAATTTAATGGGGGGTCCGGGGGGCTTGCCCCCCGGCTGGACGTGGAGGCGAGCGTAGCGAGCCGGAGCGGCTAGTTGACAATATTTGTAGTCGAGCCATGCGATCATTGGGATGGCTTAAGCGTAATACTCGTGATTTTGATAATATAAAAGCATTAGTTATCCTTTATAATGCTACGGTTCGCCCCCTTCTGGAGTATGGAAGTACGATTTGGTCCCCATACTATCAAGAACATAAAAGGCGTATTGAATCAGTACAACATAAATTTCTCCGCTATATTGCTTTTAAAAAACATATTCGGCAGGATGATGTTGTTTATGATTCACTGATGACCGAGTGTGGTCTTTTATCACTCCAGGATAGACGAGCCGTGGGCGATCTCTTATTTTTGTTCAAATTACATAATTGCAAAATTGACAGCCCCCAGATTTTATCTTATTTTGATTTTCGTACGCCGATCCATCCTACAAGAAGTAATGATTTATTTTCCGTCCCTTTTGTCCCGTATAACTATTTGTTCAATAACCCCCTCTATCGCATGGCTAGACATTATAATTTAATAGCAGCTGAAAATAATTGCCTCGATTTATTTTTCAATAGTTTTTCTGTTTTTAAGAACCACAATTTCTTATTTTTCTAAATTTTTGACCTAGTAAAATGTACCTACTATTATTATTCTTTTGTGCATTGATTTAATTTTTTGCTCTAAGAAACCTACTGTGCCGCCCGGGTAAAAATAGGTGGCGCAAACAACTCGGGAATGTGGAGTGAAATTCACGAAAGTCGATCCTGCTCCATTATGATCTCTACTGTCAATGATTACTACCTTGAAAATCACGTCCCAAATTGTGAAATTACATTCTTACGACCTCAGTGGGACACACCCAAGTAAAAACCCACAGTGACATACTTTCCACTTTCTAGCCTGGCGTATTCGTGAGCGTACCGCGTGTTGTAAGGGGCTGACTCTGTCTGATCTCTAGTGCGACTTTCACATCAGAGATAGCGCGGTGATGCGTTTCTTCGAAGGAGACGCGCCTGAACAGTCGAAGCACGGATGTCCTCTGCGGTCTCATCATATTTGCGAATAATATATTTTATAATTATAAGCGCTTTAAATTAATATATATTATAATATATCTCGTAAATATTTCTGTGGATTGATTAAGACCATTTCCAAATACATTATATTTAATTGGATTGGGAAATCTCCATTTTCATACGAGGCTCTTTCGTGGAATGAGTTTGGATCCAATTCATTCCCTTTCATTCTAATCAACAAACGGACAGCCTAGATTAGTTCTGTGGCATTCAAGGTTTCTAGGAACGATATAAATAATACCTACACTGAGGGCTATGAGTTAACAATGACAATCTAGATCTGGAGGAAATTGCATTTCCGAATGGCTACGTAGGAGAATTAGATACATCTAGTTTGATACGCAGGCGAACGCTGAGTAACCAATATGTGTGGGTGTGTATGGAATTGCAAAAGAAGGTTCTCTATATGCAGTTGCCTAATTGGGAATGTCTTAGCCATATTAAATAAATTAACGGAAACTGTTCTACCTGGTAATGATAGCATTTTTAGACGATAATGTTATGGCGTAGTACCAGTGTTTTTCAACGCGCGAACAAGCGAAATGGATGCCGACGACCAACATTAAAACGACCATAACTTCCTCAATTAACGTGGAAATTCAAATCTGATTACACTATTGGAAAGAGTGTGAAATTTTCTACCTCTCTGATGGGAGAAAATTGGCATCGTCCAATGGGCGAAATGGGTGAGAAAGGAACTTGAAAAGGAAAATTTGTCGAATCTTGGAGATATTCACTTTTTTCAAGCGCTCAAAGCTTAAAATCCGACAACTGAAATGTTACCAATATTTTGCTAATCAGGGAAAACCGTTACTTTTTATGTCGAAAAAAATTGTTTTCTCAATGAATCCAAAAAAATTTAATTCTCTTGAAAATTTACCTTCTACGGAAATACAAGTTTAGGGCGGATTTCAAGGTATTTTTTAACTCTGAATCGAATGGTAACACTCGCAGATCTCCCGAACCCCCCCCCCCCCCCCCCCCCCCCCCAAGAGAAATAAGTAGAAACCGACCCCAAACTCGTATTTTCGTAAAAGATCATAGGAAGGGGGGGGGGGTTTTATTGGGAAAAAAGTTTGTCAACATTAAAACGTAGTTATATTCCATAAATACCAAAGTAAAAGTAAAATTAACAATTCCGTTGAAAAGCTGAGTTAATTTGAGAACAATGAAACAGAGATTGACCGTCTACATCCTTACCCGCATATTCGCTGGAAATTTCATCGAGATCGGATGAAAACAGCGGAAATTATGTTTGTTAGTAGGATTTGCGGACACCCGACAGACACACACATACACAGACAGACAGACACGGCACCTGCGTAAGTTGTTCTGAATGGTCTAAACTCTAAAGCGTAAAATGCGAGTGGGAATTTTGATTTTTGAGAAAAACAATTTTTCATTTCCGGAAAGTGAAAAAATGTGATTTTTTGATTTTGTATTGGTACTTATGACTTGCATATTTATAAACATTGTATAAATAATTTGATACCTTCAGTTTTCTGGTTTTTAGTCTGTTTGATACAATTCCAGATTTTATAAGTATACGGTTTGAGCATTGAAAAAGATTATAACTCATCACAATATGTCTGCTTGACGTAAAAATGGAATGCAAAATAAGGGGACCAAATATTGCACTAGGTCATATTAAGAACCCATGGTGGGTCATATTAGGCAACCCTTTCCGAAAAACTAGAAAATGACCTTTGCTACAAAATGCTTAATTGTTTCATCCTACAGCAATTATTGTTTAGCACTTAAAGTTAAGATTCTGGTAGAGTATGAGTACATGTATACCCGGTGAATTTGCTTCGATGATTTTGGACTAATGAGTGGTCCAAAAACGGATCCAAAAAAGGTCTAACATATTAGGGCACTTTCCCCTACACATATATATATACAGGGTGATTCCCTCGCAGATGCAAAAAAAATTTGGGTGAAACAACATCAAAAATGGAGTAAAATGCCGCCAACCGCATATTTTTATCTCAATCCGTACTCGAGATATGATTTTTTAAAGGATTTTTCAGAAATACCGTGTTTTTCATTTTAAACTCGGATTTCTCCACTTTGCCTCATTTAATTTTAACTTTCAACCTCATTTTCGGTATTAGCATTAAATTTTCTATAAGAATAGTGTACTTTGGTTCCTTAAAAGTACCATCCGAAGACCCTCACATCAGCTCAAACGTTGACGATTTTGAAAAAACAATATTTCTGAAAATCTTTAAAACTTTACTAATCTTTTCAAAAGAATCCTGGAAATTGGCAAATCTCATGAAAACTGCTTCATCTAATATGCTTTCCAACGGTATTATCAATTTTACTTTTATTTTGTTATTCAGGGGAGAAAACAATGTTTTAATGTTAAAAAATGTTGGTTTTTCAATGAAATTGTTGGTTTTCTCGAAAGATGACCCTCCATGAACCAACGAGTATGGGGTCGGTTTCTGTGTATTTTTTCTCGCTGGATCGAATGGAAACTCTTGCAGATCTCTCAACTACGTTATATTCGAGTTTTACACTTTAATTAACTAGTTTTACCCCATAACACACATACATTTAATCGTAACAAACAAACTAAACATTTGCGATTTTAAGTGTAAAACTCGGTAATAACGGAGTTGGAGAGATCTAAAAATGTTACCATTCGATTCAGCGTGAAAAAATACATTGAAACCGACCCCATACTCGTAGGTTCATGGAGGGTCATCTTTCGAGAAAACCAACAATTTCATTGAAAAAACCCACATTTTTTTACATTAAAATATTATTTTCTCCACTAAATAACAAAAGTAAACTTGATTATACCGTTGGAAATAGTGTTAGACGACGCAGTTTTCATGAGATTTGCCAGTTTCCAGGAATCGTTTTGGAAGATTAGTAAAGTTTTAAAGATTTTTAGAAATATTATTTTTTCAAAATCGTCAATGTTTGAGCTGATGTGAGGGCCTTTGGATGGTACTTTTAAGAACCCAAGTACACTATTCTTATAGTAAATTTAATGCTGATTCCGAAATGTGGTCAAAAGTTGAAATTGAACGAAGTAAAGTGGAGAAATTTGTGATTAAGAGGAAAAAAACACGGTTTTCCTGAAAAACCTTTAAAAAATCATATCTCGAGAACGGATTGAGATAAAAATATGCAGTTGGCGGCATTTTACTCCATTTTTGATGTAGTTTTACCCAAATTTTTTTTTTTTTTTTTTTTGCATCTGCGAGGGAATCACCCTGTATATATATATATATATATATAATATATATATATATATATATATATATATATATATATATATATATATATATAATGAAAACGCGTTAAACTCTAGGATTCGTTTCGGAATGTTTCAAAACGGATTTCAATGAAGAAAATGTTCAAAAATTTCGATTTTAAAATTTTTAGAGCCATTGCAGTAGCTTCATTTCCTACGAAAATTCGCTAAATAGAAGATGAAGGAAGGTGCCACCCCTTGCCCCCTGGCGCTCTTGTACACAGGTACTCCCGTAGCTTACAGCCGGCCATGGCCAACGCTAGAATCGATATGCTCGAGCCCTATAGGTACGGTGACCATATTTATCTTTTTATTAATCGGGACGGATAGAACTATCAAGGGTGTCTGAGGGGTATAGAATACCCTCCATGGGGAGGAGGGTCCGGGGGTCCACCCCCGTAGAAGTTTGAATTTTTTAACCCTTTGAAAGTTTGTTTTTAAGCCTATTTCATCCATTCAAACATTGGTTTATTAAGAGCTTCGTATCAAACTAAAAATAATATATGTAATATTCATTAAAGAATGTGGCACTAAGAATTACATGACAAAATAATTTCAAGAAGTTTATTACATACACAGAAAGAATATGTACCTACCTTTTGCACGAACAAACTGAACTTCACGAACAACAGGTAAGTTTTTATAGTCAAATAAACAAACATTAATTTTCCAAAAAATGAAAAAATAAAAGTTGACAGTCTGTTTACATCATTGTTCTTGTTATATTTTTTCGCTAGGGCCAGGGGTACTCTTTTTACTCCAGTCGTACTTCTGCGTTGAGGAAAGTGCTCTCAGCAAGGAGTCGTTTTTTCTTATTTTGTCGTACATTTCAACACACGACAAAGAACTGTTCATTTGGACAATTAGTAGGTAATGATTTAACACAGTCTAGTGCCATTGAAGATTTTTCTGCGGTCCAAAAGTTGTTTATCAATGAGAAAGCTCGCTCGACTGAAGCATTTGTTCCTGGTAAAGAAAGTGCAAAGTCTACCAGAGTTTTGAGATTAGGAACGCTCATTTCGTTTTTCTGCAAGTCCTGAAATAAAGTCAGCCACCGTTGATCAGTTGATAGTTTTTGTTCTTTCCATTCAGCCAGGACGAAATCAGGAAGCTGTGTGTTCAGCACACTAAGCTCATTGAACAAACCATCAAGCGAGAGAGGTGGCATGCTATCTTGAAACAAATTCACACAGTTGGGTCTCCAGACTGATGATGATTTGGTTTGAAAAAATCTTTATTGGTGAAAATCGGGACATTTCTTTCCCAATTCGGGACCCCGGGACACAGGCTTTAAAATCGGGACTGTCCCGATAAAATCGGGACGTATGGTCACCGTACCTATAGGCTGAATTATGAGTTATCAAGAGAGTGGGAGGAAATACATCAGAGTTAATCGGGCACAAATTTCTCCACGACCCTTAGAATTGTTGGGATTTCAACAGAGAGAGCGAGGTTATGGAACTCCCTTCCTGTGGTGATTCGCTGTGCTCACTCCCTCGGTGCGTTCAGGGGTGCGATTCAGCTCCACTTCCTTGTCGAGCGATAGATCTCTCTTCCCTCTTTCTGTTTCTTCCCTTCCCTTCCTCTTTTCTTCTTTTCTGTTTAGCCAGCAGACTGTTTTTTATTCTGTCTCTGGATTTTTGGTTTATTATTTCCAATAATAAGCCTATGTGATCGTGTAGCAAAAAATTGTTATAACCCCCCCTCAAACTTTGTCACTTTACGTTTCAAGGTACGTAGAATCCAAATTTGAAATGTCCGTCCGCCGTCCGCCGTTCGCCGTCCGCCGTCCGGGCCATAAAAGGCCTAAGAATTGACTTAAAAAACCCCGTTCTTTCGCACATAGACTCCATTTGGGGTCTAGTTGGTCCTAACGTTTAACCATCCCGATCGCTTTACTCGCATAGATGCTATGGGCCAAAAACGGGCGAAAAAGTGTATTTTTCTACGGGCGCACGCCTGGCACGCTTGGCAGGGAGTCACGGTGGATGGTGAGGGGGGGAGCGGGTAGGTGGAGTGAGAGGAGGCGCCGGCGCCGCGGCACCTTGTGTGGGTACGGCGCAGGCGTTCCTTCGAGGCATGAATATATGTTTTTTTCAAGGTCATATTTGTGTGTTAATACCAAAGCTTTTCCTACGCATATTTAATAACATATCCTCTCGACTTTTCGTACGTACTTAGATAATGATATTATTAAGGCAATAACTATTTGAATAATTTGCAGCGTTTTTTCATTCTGTTCATTAATTTAGTTTCAATCAGGCTCAAATTCTCTACGCTTCAGGGTTTTTAATTGCTCTTCTATAAATCTACATTTTGTTCAAAAGTTCTCTACTTTTAGTCTTTTGCTGGCATGCGAGGTGGGACCTCTGTCCTATATGTCATAAAGATTATTATTACTATTATTATATGCCGCTAATGACCCTTCTAGTTGAGATGCGGCTTAAACCTTAATAAAAACGCTGCAAATTATTTCACAAAGGTTTATTATTTTTTCAATTGAGTATGATCGTAGTTTTAGTTGGCTAGCGTACGTCATAAGGCCCGTCCAGACTCCTCGGCGTGTCCTACTTCGAGTTGCCACAACCTATACTTCTATAATTATATACGCATGTTTATATTTCTCGATTTGAGCTCCTATCTATTGCCTTAATAATATCATTATCTAAGTACGTACGAAAAGTCGAGAGGATATTTTATTAAATATGCGTAGGAAAAGCTTTGGTATTAACACACAAATATGACCTTGAAAAAAACATATTCATGCCTCGAAGGAACGCCGGCGCCGTACCCACCACAAGGTGCCGCGGCGCCGGCGCCTCCTCTCACCCCCCCCCCCCGCGCTCACCCCCCCCCCCCCCTCCACCCACCGTGACCCCCTGCCAAGCGTGCCAGGCGTGCGCGCGTCGAAAAAGACACTTTTTCGCCCGTTTTTGGCCCATAGCATCTATGCGAGTAAAGCGATCGGGATGGTTAAACGTTAGGACCAACTAGACTCCAAATGGAGTCTATGTGCGAAAGAACGGGTTTTTAAGTCAATTCTTAGGCCTTTTATGGCCCGGACGGCGAACGGCGGACGGACATTTCAAATTTGGATTCTAAGCACCTTGAAACGTAAAGTGACATAGTTTGAGGGGGGGGTTATAAACATTTTTTTGCTACACGATCACATAGGCTTATTATTGGAAATAATAAACCAAAAAATATTATTATTAATATTACTATTATTATTATTATTATTATTAATATTATTAGGGATGTGGTGTGTGTTTAGGTGTTTCTCTGTTGTTTTTGTTCAACAGAGATGTTTTGGAAGTTCAGCTAACCGCGGTCTAGTTCACTAATCCGAATTTTTACCAAGGGATTGACTACTTGATGTCATGTTTTTATGTATGTCACACGTGCTTGCGAGCATCCAGACCACTAAACTATTCGTCCGTCTACAGTATTTACACGCTAGATGGATTTTAATATAGCGTGGGGACTCAATATTTCTTATGCACTCAAAGGAGAAAGTTAATCTATCATACGAAAACCCGGGAAAGACGAGATTTTGAGGTTTCCGAAAAAGTCGTTAACACAATCAGTGCGGAACAATGAGAAATGAGAAATCGTCCAACCAACCTGATTTGAGTTCTTGCAGTTAATCACATCATCTGGGATTGTAGACGTAGGAAAATGCGATCTTAGATGTCAAAATATCGTCTAACCTGTGGGGTGCCACAGGAACGGTATTAGGTCCTATCTTGTTCCTACTATTCATTAATGATATTAAATCTTGAAGTGGATGGTGCTATGTTCGGCTTTGCGGATGATACGGCTATAGTATTCTATGGAAAGGACCATTCCAGATTACTTCACTCAATGAATTATAATTTGTTCCTTGTGAAGCATTGGATGGATATTAATTGTCTATGTTTGAATGTAGACAAGACGTAATTGATTAGATTTTCATTTTCTAAACGTGAGAATTATAATGTGTCAGGAGTGTCATTTCACCGATATTTATGTTTTCAAAATAAATTATCTTGTAAATGTGGTCCTTTGTTGTTGTCTGATAAATGTAGATATCTAGGCGTTATATTTGACTGTCATTTGAAATTTAATTATCATATAAAGTTGTTAGTTAATAAATTAAGAAAGTTATTATTTTTTATTTATTTTATTTTATTTTATTTTTTTTTTTATTTTTTTTTATTTTTTTTTTTTTTTTTTTTTTTTTTTTTTTTTTTTTTTTTTTTAGTGAAGCTCGAAATTTTTTGTCTGTCGTGCAGCTGAGAACCATCTACTTTGGTCTGGTTTATTCATTATTAAAATATGGTATTTTAGTGTGGGGAAGTGCCTGTAAATCTTTAATAGGTCTTTTGCAAGTAGCACATAATACTATGCTTAGGATTATACTATGCTCAGGAAGAATGCCAGATATTCAACTGTTTTGCTCCACAATGAATTTGAGGTCTATTCGTCTATAAGACGGGTATCCATCCTGATCATAGAAGCCGTATCTCTAACTCACGTACTGCAATGTCTTCGAACATTCAGCTCCCAAAACTTAATACTGAGCGTGCAAAGAACAATTCTTATTATAAGGTATTGCGTTTCCTCTATGCCTGTAAAATTAACCCTGACGATTTTGGTGATTTAGGGAGCTTTAAGAAGGAGATTTTGATTAAAATTAAAAAAATGTATGGAATAAATTTATTTAAATATTTTCACGTTTGTTTGATCTCTCTAGGTGTTTGATATTTAAGTGATTTTGTTTTGTTTTTTCTCTGAGATTAGCTCCACCAGCCGCCACAAGTTCGTAAGAACTTAGTAGGTTGGTGGACAGAAGAAAGAATTTTTATGAGACAGTTGTCATTTCTGTGATTTGTTTTTCTTTCTGTCAATAAAAAGATATTCTATTCTATTCTATTCTATATCATAGTTTCGTAATTAGAGCGCAATTTACCTCCGTCCCTGATCTGGACGGTCGCACGGCTGGAGAGTTCAAGTGTTGCTATGACGGTTTGCATACCTGTTTTGTTAGGCATTTCTAGCTGACGTTTCACCTGCGGTTATTTATACGTTCGGAAAGTGGATATTTTTTCAGAAAAAAACTTGAAACATTGAGGGAAAATGTTTAATAACAGAACCAAAAAACTTTGAACCTGAATATCTCGAAACTTTTGTATAGTAAACATTGAAACCAAGGAACGTGTTAAATTCATTTTTGGTTTATTATTCCCAATAATAAGCCTATGTGATCGTATAGCAAAAAATTTTTATAACCCCCCTCAAACTTTGTCACTTTACGTTTCAAGGTGCGTAGAATCCAAATTTGAAATGTCCGTCCGCCGTTCGCCGTCCGGGCAATAAAAGGCCTTAGAATTGACTTAAAAAATCTGTTCTTTCGCACATAGACTCCACTTGGGGTCTATGTACGGTGTTAGCAGCAACGCTCCGTTATTTTCTTCATAACCGGTGTGGTTACAGTCACACACAACACTTCTCCCTAGAGAGAAAACAAGCAATACTGTTACTTCCAACATCTTTCAAAAGCTGAAAGAAAGTGCTCGCGCTGGTATTTAATTTTCGACTGAATGATTTGGTGGCTGCAAGTCACCAAATATAAATAGCTAAAAACAACTATTCTAAATGTTACCAGCAATCTGTGGTATGACCTTCATGTAAGAAAAGAAGCTGTAATACTTGATTTATTGAATTTCCGTTTTTTCTTCACCTTAAGTTTTCGAACCTCATGGTGGTAATAACTCAGAGTTTTGCAATTTAGTTTCAAAAATGATTTGGTATCTTGTTATTTGACCTCATCTTTCAAGATGGTAGATTGGCACCGATGTGAATAAAACAAAACTTCGGTTGACGTAAGATAGTATTTTCCTTCTAATGACATAATTTTTGTGGTAAACAGATATGCGATCCGAGAACGAAATTAGATATCTCAATTCTGACTTCACCATCGGGTTCACAACTAGAAAATCTTTGAAATGAGTTGTCACTTAGCACAAAATGGAAAAACCGTTTTCTAAGTACCTACGCAATAACCCCCCTAGTGGAGTAGTCCAAAAATTCTGGAAGTTTTTCTGATATTCATTTGTTTAAAACTTATCAGTCAACCCAAAAACGTTCACCGAATTTCACTTTGATACCCCGTCAGGACCGAGTGGGGTGACTCAGTCACCCCAGCGGTCCAAATTTTCTGAGTTTGATAACAGTGCACGTCAGTATGGGCATAAGCTTTTTTGTATTTGCTCATTAACACTCATTTTGTTGAAAAAAATAAGCTGCCGTGCAGAAAAATTACTTTGAGGCGATTGAAACACGGAGTTGTGCCCGTGGGGTGACTCAATCACCCCGCTCGGTAGTGTGTGTGTAACAATAAAAAACGTATCAGCTAGGCAAAGTCCGTCTGTTTGGAACTAATCGACATTGCTGTAATCAATAGCTTCATCATTTGGAAGACGAAATATCTGGAGTGGAATATTCAAAATTCGAGCTGGCGAAAGCTAATCCTAATCGAACTCGCAAAACAACTTGCTCTCCCCAACATGAAGATGCGTTTAGCTCAAAACCTTCACACAAACGTTCTAAACTACATCAAGCTTTCTGCAGGGGCTTCACTGGAATCAGCTGATTCCGAAAACTCAGCTAGAGCAGCACCGACACAGTGCAGCCTGTAGTCAACTCTGACTGTGGCGGTGCGATGCAATTTTCGCAGCAGAAAAATGGATAAAAAATCAAAACTGAAGTGCTGATTTTGCCACAAACCTGTCTGTACTAACCACAGAAGCAAACAAACCATTTTCAAGTGTTTTGAATGGAAAATAAGAGTGAGAGGAATTGAAGTTTTGGTTGAAAAAAATTTTTGGGGGACGGAATTTCGTAAACGTGCATTTTCTTATTGATTTTTCAAATTAGTGTTTTCAATGTAATGTTTTTAAGCTGTGTTATTCATTTTGTAAAATAAAAAGTATTCGAAATTGAATTGTATTGTTGTTTAACAAATGTAATTATTAAAATACTAATAAAAAGCGCGCGTTGCAAAAGGGGGGTTGGTAGCGGACGGGATACCTCAAAAATTGAAAAATAAAAGTTATGGTAGTGGGGGTTACTTCTTTTGAGGAAAATGCTAACATTTGTTTTCTGGTTTTGCTCAATTCGGAGCTTGTCATTCTTAGTTTTTGAAATTAATATTAATAAAAAAATTATAAAAATTAAAAATAAATAAATAAATGAACAACGTGCATCCCATCTCTCTCCACTAGGTACCTGTAATCATGAGACATGGTGAGATTTTTTTCCGATTGATGTGGGGTCCTTGACGTCTACAAGGAGAAGTGACCCCTTAATTCTTTTGAGGTGTGCAGTAGCAAATACTATTATCACACAAACGTTCAGATTTTTTATGTGTTTACTACTTTGATGCACGCTTTGAGTGACAATTGGTTCTAATAATGCTAAGGAACTGTAATCCACAAATCTGTCCGACTCGGAGGCCAAGTTGAGAAATTATCATTTATTCCAAAGCTTCAAACAAAAGTAATTCAGCGGGTTTTACATCCTGAATTACAATGAATGGTTCATACGCTTGTAAATGAATGGTACGTGTGGTTAAAATAAAAAAAGTGACTGGAAGATTGTGTGACTGAACATTCGTACTGATCGTAACTTTAATTTATTTATTGGTTATACAAAATATTGCATTAAATAATGTATTACACATTAACTTGTTGAGGATTACAAAGCCCAAGGAGACTGATCATGAGGCACATGTGGTCGGTATCCCAAACGAGCACTTGACTGATATTAAAAGACCTGGATTTGTCAATTCGTCCACTGCAAACTTTTTCAGATTAGATTATATTGGCTAGTTCGTCAAAATAGAAGAAAATGTATAATCACGTAAGTTAACCGATTTCACTTTAAGTTAACCGATTTCATTTAACAGATTTCTTTGTTGTTGACGAACTTAGTGATGAAATCAAGAGCCCACTCGGGCTGATCCGTTGGCACCATGTGGCCTGCATTCCGCACGAGCACTAAGCTGAGGTTGCCACCAGACCTGGAAAAACCAGCCATTTTTCCTCCCACCACCCACGGCTTCCTGGGTGCTTGACGATAATTAGATGCTCCACTCCACCTCAGCTTTTCTGTATATTCTTCGCAGTTGACATACGGAAGGGTTGTGTCCAATTGCCCGTTGTAGTACAGCACGCGATAATGTTCCAGCAGTACCTCCACGTAGGGACTCATTTCCATGAAACCATCCCCTTGCCAAATATCGCTGTGGATTTCACCAGCCATCCCGCAAAACTCGACTTTTCCAACATGAATATGATTACGAATGGGGGACTCATTGAAGAATGAATTGATTGTGGAAATAGAACCCAGTCCATTACCATGTTCTAAAAAGTTGTAGGGGTTCACTCCTTCAATTATTTGACTGTTCCATAGTTGACCGCTCAATTCCGATGCTGTTTTGAAGTCGTGAGACTTAATAGCTTTAATAAATTTCGCTTCCATATTCAGTCTCTCATTGAGAAAACTCAGGCCTATCAACCCAAGTTCGTAGAGAAAAAACCCTTTTTTATGAAAGAACTCAATATCGACCAAACCGTTTCCAATAATGACTCCTTTCATGTTCATTTTAATTTTAGAATATTGATTTCTCTCGTGAATTTCGTAAGCAATTGAAGGTACATACCTGCCAGCATACGACTCTCCTGCGACGAAAAAATCGTTTTTGATTAAGTCTGGAAACAGTTGGTAGAATTGAACGAGCGCGGAGTGCATTTCTTTTGCGATTTGCGTTTCGTTACTTAGCAGACCATTTTTCTGAGAGAAGCTGAACCCGACCCCCACAGGATTGTCAATATATATCATGTGGTAATGTCGTGACCAGTAAATCAGTCTCCGTGATAAAGTGAGGTCATCATTCAAGGATATTGGACCGTTCTCGAACATCAATCCGTACAATGAAGTCGCCCCAGGACCCCCATTCAACCACAATATGACTGGTGCAGAGTCCCTCTCTCTAGGCGGCTCTTCAGCAGGGAAATACCAGAAGAACAGATTCGAGTGGAATTCCTTGTTAACAGTGAAGTATCCAGCGTAACTCTGGATGGTGCCCAGTAGTGGTGGGACTCGAGCTGCTTCCCTCCCTTCATGAATTCTTCCTTCTTCGATGTACGGTGTTAGCAGCAACGCTCCGTTATTTTCTTCATAACTGGTGTAGTCACAGTCACACACAATACTTCTCACTAGAGAGAAAACAAGCAATACTGCTACTTCTAACATCTTTCAAAAGCTGAAAGGAAGGACTGGGATTTAATTTTTTACTGAATGATTCGGTGGCTGCAAGTCACTAAATATATATAGCTAAAAAAACCATTCAATATGTTACCAGCTATCTGTGGTATGACCTTCATGTAGATTAAAGAAACTGTAATACTTGATTTATTGAATTTCCGTTTTTTCTTCACCTTACGTTTTAAAAGCGCATGGTGGTAATAACTCAGAGGTTGCAATTTAATTTCACAAATGATTTAGTATCTTGTTATTTGACCTCATCTTTCAAGATGGTAGATTGACACCGATGTGAATAAAACAAAACTTCGGTTGACGTAAGATAGTATTTTCCTTTTAATGACATAATTTTTGTGGTAAACAGATAAGCGATCCGAGAACGAAATAAGATATCTCAATTCTGACTTCACCATCGGGTTCACAACTAGAAAATCTTTGAAATGAGTTGTCACTTAGCACAAAATGGAAAAACCGATTTCTAAGTACCTACGCAATAACCCCCCTAGTGGAGTAGTCCAAAAATTCTGGAAGTTTTTCTGATATTCATTTGTTTAAAATTTAGTATCAGTCAACCCAAAAACGTTCACCAAATTTCACTTTGATGCCCCGTCAGGACCGAGTGGGGTGACTCAGTCACCCCAGCGGTCCAAATTTTCTGAGTTTGATAACAGTGCACGTCAGTATGCGTTATGCAGTAAGCTTTTTTGTATTTGCTCATTAACACTCATTTTGTTGAAAAAAATAAGCTGCAGTGCAGAAAAATTACTTTGAGGCGATTGAAACACGGAGTTGTGCCCGTGGGGTGACTCAGTAGTGTGTGTGTGTAACAATAAAAAACGTAGCAGCTAGGCAAAGTCCGTCTGTTTGGAACTAATCGACATTGCTGTAATCAATAGCTTCATCATTTGGAAGACGAAATATCTGGAGTGGAATATTCAAAATTCGAGCTGGCGAAAGCTTTTCCTAATCGAACTCGCAAAACAGCTTGCTCTCCCCAACATGAAGATGCGTTTAGCTCAAAACCTTCACACAAACGTTCTAAACTACATCAAGCTTTCTGCAGGGGCTTCACTGGAATCAGCTGATTCCGAAAACTCAGCTAGAGCAGCACCGACACAGTGCAGCCTGTAGTCAACTCTGACTGTGGCGGTGCGATGCAATTTTCGCAGCAGAAAAATGGATAAAAAATCAAAACTCAAGTGCTGATTTTGCCACAAACCTGTCTGTACCAATCACAGAAGCAAACAAACCATTGTCAAGTGTTTTGAATGGGAAAATAAGAGTGAGAGGAATTGAAGTTTTGGTTGAAAACAAATTTTTGGGGGACGGAATTTCGTAAACGTGCATTTTCTTGTTGATTTTTCAAATTAGTGTTTTCAATGTAATGTTTTTAAGCTGTGTTATTCATTTTGTAAAATAAAAAATATTCGAATTTGAATTTTATTGTTGTTTAACAAGTGTAATTATTAAAATACTAATAAAAAGTGCGTGGGGTGACGCAGTCACCCCACTTGGTAGCGCGCGTTGCAAAAGGGGGGTTGGTAGCGGACGGGATATCTCAAAAACTGAAAAATAAAAGTTATGGTAGTGGGGGTTACTTCTTTTGAGGAAAATGCTAAGATTTGTTTTCTGGTTTTGCTCAATTCGGAGCTTGTCATTCTTAGTTTTTGAAATTAATATTAATAAAAAAATTATAAAAATTAAAAATAAATAAATGAACAACGTGCATCCCATCTCTCTCCACTAGGTACCTGTAATCATGAGACATGGTGAGATTTTTTCCGATTGATGTGGGGTCCTTGGCGTCTACAAGGAAAAGTGACCCCTTAATTCTTTTGAGGTGTGCGGTAGCAAATACTATTATCACACAAACGTTCAGACACAAACCGCGCTGTGGCATAGTTAAAAAAAAAAAACAGAAAACAAACGTTCAGATTTTTTATGTGTTTACTACTTTGATGCACGCTTTGAGTGACAATTGGTTCTAATAATGCTAAGGAACTGTAATCCACAAATCTGTCCGACTCGGAGGCCAAGTTGAGAAATTATCATTTATTCCAAAGCTTCAAACAAAAGTAATTCAGCGGGTTTTACATCCTGAATTACAATGAATGGTTCATACGCTTGTAAATGAATGGTACGTGTGATTAAAATAAAAAAAGTGACTGGAAGATTGTGTGACTGAACATTCGTACTGATCGTAACTTTAATTTATTTATTGGTTATACAAAATATTGCATTAAATTAGACATTAACTTGTTGAGGATTACAAAGCCCAAGGAGACTGATCATGAGGCACATGTAGTCGGTATCCCAAACGAGCACTTGACTGATATTAAAAGACCTGGATTTGTCAATTCGTCCACTGCAAACTTTTTCAGATTAGATGATATTGGCTGGTTCGTCAAAATAGAAGAAAATGTATAATCACGTAAGTTAACAGATTTCTTTGTTGTTGACAAACTTAGTGATGAAATCAAGAGCCCACTCGGGCTGATCCGTTGGCACCATGTGGCCTGCATCCCGCACGAGCACTAAGCTGAGGTTGCCACCAGACCTGGAAAAACCAGCCACTTTTCCTCCCACCACCCACGGCTTCCTGGGTGCTTGGCGATAATTAGATGCTCCACTCCACCTCAGCTTTTCTGTATATTCTTCGCAGTTGGCATACGGAAGGATTATGTCCAATTGCCCGTTGTAGTACAGCACGCGATAATGTTCCAGTAGTACCTCCACGTAGGGGCTCACTTCCATGAAACCATCCCCTTGCCAAATTTGGCGGTTGATGTCATCAGCCAGCCCGCAAAACTCGACTTTTCCAACATGAATATGATTACGAATGGGGGACTCATTGAAGAATGAATTGATTGTGGAAATAGAACCCAGTCCACCATCATGTTCTAAAAAGTTGTAGGGGTTCACTCCTTTAATTGTTTGACTGTTCCATAGTTGATCGCTCAATTCCGATGCTGTTTTGAAGTCGTGAGACTTGATAGCTTTAATTAATTTCGCTTCCATTTTCAGTATTTGATTGAGAGACCTCCGGTCTATTAACCCAAGTTCGTAGAGAAAAACCCCTTTTTTATAGAAGAACTCAATATCGACCATACCGTTTCCAATAATGACTCCTTTCAGTTTAATTTTAATTTTGGAATATTGATTTCTCTCGTGAATTTCGTGAGCAATTGAAGGTACATACCTGCCAGCATACGACTCTCCTGCGACGAAAAAATCGTTTTTGATTAAGTCTGGAAACAGTTGGTAGAATTGAACGAGCGCGGAGTGCATTTCTTTTGCGATTTGCGTCTCGTTACTTAGCAGACCATTTTTCTGAGAGAAGCTGAACCCGACCCCCACAGGATTGTCAATATATATCATGTGGTAATGTCGTGACCAGTAAATCTGTCTCCGTGACAAAGTGAGGTCATCATTTAAGGATATTGGACCGTTCTCGAACATCAATCCGTACAATGAAGTCGCCCCAGGACCCCCATTCAACCACAATATGACTGGTGCAGAGTCCCTCTCTCTAGGCGGCTCTTCAGCAGGGAAATACCAGAAGAACAGATTCGAGTGGAATTCCTTGTTAACAGTGAAGTATCCAGCGTAACTCTGGATGGTGCCCAGTAGTGGTGGGACTCGAGCTGCTTCCCTCCCTTCATGAAATCTTCCTTCTTCAATATACTGTGTCAGCAGCAACGCTCCGTTATTTTCTTCATAACTGGTGTAGTCACAGTCACACACAATACTTCTCACTAGAGAGAAAACAAGCAATACTGCTACTTCTAACATCTTTCAAAAGCTGAAAGGAAGGACTGGGATTTAATTTTTTACTGAATGATTCGGTGGCTGCAAGTCACTAAATATATATAGCTAAAAAAACCATTCAAAATGTTACCAGCTATCTGTGGTATGACGTTCATGTAGATTAAAGAAACTGTTATACCTACTTGATTTATTGAATTTCTGTTTTTTCTTCACCTTACGTTTTAAAAGCGCATGGTGGTAATAACTCAGAGGTTGCAATTTAATTTCACAAATGATTTAGTATCTTGTTATTTGACCTCTTCTTTCAAGATGGTAGATTGGCACCGATGTGAATAAAACAAAACTTCGGTTGACGTAAGATAGTATTTTCCTTCTAATGACATAATTTTTATGGTAAACAGATAAGCGAACCGAATAAGGGCATAAGTTAGTTAGGTATTTTAAAGTGAAAGATCCTTCCATTACCTATTCAAAAGTAATTATCTCAAAAACATTCTTCCTAAGTAACAGAAGAATCGCTCTGCATTTCAATATTGAGACAATATCTTGTACATAAGTCACAGTTTTACAAACACCATGGGTTCACCTGAATGGGGCAAGGAGTATGATCAGAGGAGCTGAACAATTGAATAAATGAACTACTTCATGGCACTTTCTATGTTATTATATTATTTTCATTTTACCTACAATTTCATACAATTCTGTCAATACAATATACAATAGTACAATACAATGTCAATACAAAAAACAATTTCGTAAAATTCTCTCACTTTTTTGTTTAAAGGAAATCTGTGGAAAAAACAAAACAAAATTTAGATTAATTTGAAACTTCGTAGCTCATGCATATTGATAAGTTAGTAAAAATAAAATTATTGTCAACTACAATAGGTAGGTACTGCGTTATCACACGAAGAGGCCTACAACGGACCAAAACAATCTTTAGGAAATCGTGAAAATCTATATTTACTTGTGAAATGAGAGTGTGCAGTCTTCAGTTTTGCGATTTATGCAGTTAAATGCCGCACACACTTTAACCATTGTGCATTATCAAAGAAATTTCATGAGTAGATGAACTATCATTTAATCTTCATTGCACATAAATAAACGATGTTGCCCCCAATATGGCCGACTACAGACCGTTCAATTTGCAATGCGACTCTAGCGCTATGAGTGGGTCTAGTTTACTATTACAATGTCTTTGGTGAGAATTTATACTACTAAATTCGGTGGTGTAGATATGTATTTTGTATGTACGTTCTGGACCAATTTGACAGGGGTTGTACGTTGTACCATTAGACTCAGGCTTTCCAAGATAAGGTAATGGGCAATATTAGAAGGAGTCACACTGATCAGCAGAGTGAGCCAGATCCTAGTTTCTTCCCTATTCATACCACGATTCTGAAATTTGAAATTGAGCCTCTTTAGGACGACTTGGTAATAATGAAATGATGTGGAGCAACCCTGATCAGCTGAGTGAGCCCTGTCCGATTTCTCTCCTATTCATCCCACAATGTTGGCATAGGTGGGTAATCTGTCACGGAAATAATAAACCTTTGTGTCAACAATTTGCAGCGTTTTTTTTTTTTTCCCATTAGTTTGAATAGATTCCATTCCTCTAAACTTTCTATGAGTACTGAACCTGACTGAATTATTTATCTACTTACGTTGTGCATTCACTTCATGAGTGGGGGTAATGAAATAGACATATTTAGCCAGCAACGCCCAGCCCCTCCATCATCTGTCGAAGACGGAGAGTTGTGTCAATGCTGATAAACGTCAATGCTGCTAAATATTTATTGAATTGCGAAATGACTGAAATAGTGTTACCAAAATTGTATGGTACCAAGGAAACTATCAAAAGAAACTGTTACTTTTTTTCTTCTTTTGAAAGCCCCAAAAAATCGCTTTTCTATATTACAAAAACAAAACAAAAACACGGAATTTAAACATTAGAAGAGTCATTTCTCAGTACATTTTCGAGATGTGGTTAATTAAAAGAGAGGGCATTATAGTCGTGAAAAGCGGGAAAATGAAAATGAAAACATAGAATTTATCCCCGTGGCGAGTGATAGGGCTGCGTTCTGTAGCCGGCAACGGACAAGCCCCCCTCATCGGTCGAAAATGGAGAGAGGTGTCAAGCCGACATACGCTCTCGCGAGATATTTTGCTTCCTCAGTACCGAAGGTAGGGAAGCTTTGTATTCGTGCAGGAGGTCGAAAAATTGTGTGCCCTCTAAAATCAAAATTTCCACTAGCTTTTTGTTTTAGACCTCCCTGAAGAATGTTGGTTCCGTGTCTGTCTGTCTTTCTGTCTGTGGTAAATCCTTGTCCCGGCCATAACTGTACGAAATTAGTCCGATTTCTATAAAATTTTCAGGAATTGTGCGGGTTAGTCCCTAGACGGTCCCCTATGAGATTCATCAGCATCGCATCAATAGGGGCGCGTGTGCATGCGCAAACATGAATTTCCTGTAGCGTCTATTTCTTCCCTTCTAAGGGCCCGATTACGCTCAAAATTGGAGAGTAAATGTGGAATGGCCTCTAAGAGACTGTGAATTGTATGACAATCGGACTAGTAATGGCTACTGCGCATGCGCAAACGTAAAAGTTGTTATTTGAGGCAGAAATCCGAAACTATTAGGCTACTTTTGATTGAATATTCACTTATGTTAAAGATTAGAGCCTGGATGGTCGTCTATAAGTTTAATCACCGTGGTCAATAGGAGCGTGCGCGCATGCGCAAACTTTAATTTCTTGAAACGCCTATTCAGCTCACTTAAACAAAGAAGGTCGCCATCCGACGACAAACCAACCAATCTGTTGAACTCCCTCTGGCATCTAATCAGGGGCCCACCATGCAAATATACTTTACTAATATTACTAATATTATTTTTTTGTTCCAATGCGTAGACATTGCATTGAGCAATAAGTGAGTAGCCACGTGTTAGAAGGTAATATTGAGTAATAAAATTGGAGTTTAATTATTGTAACATCAATTTAACACCAACGAAGTGATAAAAGTGAATGTAAATTATAAATGTAGCGTGTAGGTAGCCACCTTGCGATTAATATCTGTGTGCGCACATCCGCCAATTTTTCTGAGTAAGAATGTGAGAGCCACCCAGATTAGCTAAGCGAATTCTGAAACTGATTTTCTCCCTATTCTACCTAATACTGAATTTCGAAATGGAACGTCTTTGGGTTTACGGGGTAACAATGAAAAGGCATGGATCCACAGATCCCCTGACTCGGAGGCTAAATGTAACTATTTGCATTACGCTTCCTATTTAATTTGAATAACTCAATTGAAATGGAGCCTGTAAGGAACTACGACGGAATTACAAAGACAGGGTATGAAGCCATTCATATTTGTTGCCCGACCTGAAACTCGAATTTCATTCGTTTTTAATTTTCGACGGTGATGTTCGAAATGAAGCTTTGATGAGTTGTAAAATTCATTTTATATTCAATCAATGACGTTGAAATTTGAAGTAGAGCCTCTTTGGAACTAGTGGAAAAGTTTGACAATAAAGGGAGCATATAGTATGCTCTGGGGCTTTCGAATTTCTGACTTCGATGGGTTTTTTGCAAAACAAAACAATTAAATTGCCATTTTACCAAGTGTAACCGTAATCTATACACCTTCAAATTGACAACAAGCAGTTTAATTTGAAATGGTACCTAATCACCTTCTCTAAGGATTTATAGCTGTGCACTCGCGACTGCGTAAGTTTCTGGGTAAGAATGAACGAGCCACCCAGATTCGCTGGGCGCGCTCTGAGACGTTAACTCTTTCCTTTTTGACCCAAGATAATTAAATTTACATTGGAAGCTCTGTGGTACTACGGAGTAATGATGAAAAGGTATGGAGCCTCCTGGATCAGCTGAGAGCTTTGAGGCTGAATCCTTTCCTATTAGATCTGCGATACTGACATTTAAATGAAGCCTGTCAGAGACGACTGGGTACAAATGAAAAGAGGCATGGAGTTACCGACATCAGCAGAACGAGTTGAGGCATTCGAATGTCTTAAAACTTCGATGGATTGTTTTCTGCAAAATAACAACACTAACATTAACTCATGACCAGGTGTAGCAGCAATCTTTACACCTCGAACCGGCCAACGCCCGGGAAATCGCTAGTTATCTCTATTATTAATAAGAATGAAACTCCGTCCGTTTGTCTGTCGTGTCTATGCACGGCCAAACGGCTGAGTGGGCCGGATCTACGAGTGGGGGGATCTTCTTGGGATTTTCCGATAGGGTGTATAAGCGAATTTAAAATTTTCTAATCCCACCCGAACCATGGGCCGTAGGGCGGGAGGGGGGTCGAAGTAAGAATTAATGTGCGCTTTTTGGACTTCCCCGCTTCCCCTACCCCTCTAAACGGCCGTTGACAATTCCGGAAAAATACGGGTTTCGTAGGTTTTTGAACGAGGAAGACGACGGCGCGATCGGATCGCGAAAAAAGTATCGGGAAATGCGTTAAAAAAATGCGAGAGTACGGACCCGTTTTTCTCGAAAAGTCCGACGAAAAACTTGGTTTTTTTCCGATTAAAATATACCCCATAAAGGTACGTTTTTCGGAACGGTTTTCGCGGGCGAAATACAGCTTTGGGTCCGCCGAATCTGAATCCGAAATCGGATATCGAAAAAAGTGACGTTAAGCTGGTCAAATCACGAGCGGAAGCGCGAGGGAACCGTTTAATATGACGTTTTTGATCGACCCGGGCCGCCCGTTTCACAACTTTGCTTACCTGAAGGGACCCTCACAGGGGGGTTCCCATTTGCACTTCTACGCAATACCTTGCGAGCGAAGCGAGAGCCATTTCAAATAATAAATACGGACTTTGTCCTACACATATACAGGTATACCTTGCGAGCGAAGCGAGCAACATCCCCGAATAAACTTTTCGTGGTTCCACGTAGTTTCTAAGATTTAATTTGTTTGTAAGAATTCCCAACTGAAAAAAACGTCTGCCAAGTTGGGTGGGCAGTATAACTTCCTCAAGCGAGCGTAGCGAGCAGCATCCCCTACAGAAGTTAAACCTACCCTTAGGGATCTACCGTTTGCGAGCGAAGCGAGCAACATTCCCTACATGCCACACTTTGCGAGCGAAGCGAGCAATATTCCCTACATGCCACACTTTGCGAGCGAAGCGAGCAATTGAATGGGGGGTCCGGGGGCTTGCCCCCCGGCTGGACGTGGAGGCGAGCGTAGCGAGCCGGAGCGGCTAGTAATCTATATAAACCAAACTTCGTTAGTTATCTTTTCATAATACCCAATTCCCTAATTCATTAATATATTAATGTGTAACAACTTGAAATCAAGATAATTGAATTATTGGGTAGTGTTAGTAGTTTGAATATATGTAGGTGAATTTCCAACTCTATCACACCTTTTACACACGCGCTGATAAAATCCGATGAACCAAAATCGGAATAGATGAACGTGAACAAACTATTGCTTCCACACTACCGAAGCTGGGAAAGCTTTGTATCGTGCAGGAGGTCAAAAATTTGTTTGTCCTCCAAAATCAGAATTTCCTCTTATTTTAGCGAATTTTTGAAGAAAATTAAGCTATTGCTCTTGCCTCAAAATTTGTAGAATGTGAATTTTTGAAAAGTGTGTTTTCTATATGTTCGCTTGTGTGTGAGTTTATAATGATTCATTATATAAATTTCAACATAAAATGTAAATCTAAATTGAACAGAAATAAAATAATGGCATTTTCACATTTTACACATGCAGAGAATTATATTCGCATACAGCTCTTAATAAACGTTGTCCATACTCAGGATTGATTCCTGAAGGACGCACGGCCTCCATAGCACCGTAAAAGCCGAGGCCATTTCCGTGTTTGGTACAAAATTCTTCCACATGAAAGAAAACCGTGTGAACTTTTGGAGTGACTGGAATATCCAAAGATAAATATGATGCTTTGAATTTATTTATGTATTCAATGAACTTTGGATCCAGCCTGACTGAGAAAGATGCTATGACAAGACCATTGAACTTCTGGAAAGCATCAACGTATTTTAAACAACCTATGTTACAGAGCTACAGTTTGAACGGAAACAAATCAAGTTTCTTCAACTGGAACTGTGAAAAGTCTATTTGTAGAATTTTATCCTTGTCGAGATGGGGGCGATAGAGATTTCTCTTACATGATTGAAACAGCACTTTTGAAAGACACTCATTTTGATCATCGTAGTTTTCGAAGATCTGAAGAATCCTTGGTTTCAAGGCTGGTCCTATAATAAGCATGGATTTAATTTACTCCAGCACAACAAACAAATGCAGAATCGACTTTCTTCGTGCGACCGCGAATGACTTCTAACAAGTGGTATCGGCATGTTCGTCCGTATACCAACTCCGATTTCATTTATATTATTTCACATGATAGTTCAGTTTAGAATATTGTTATGGCTTCTCAAATCGTTTGTAAACAAGGC
>CM061051.1:1532084-1726759 GCA_030762985.1 Adelphocoris suturalis | reverse complement strand
CACATCCTTACCTCGAGGCAGCGAAATCGAAGTTATTTCACCTTGTTGTCATGGTGACGAGTAAACGTATGCGAAAATGCCCCATTTGTAGTCACAGCTGGACAACAGCATAACATAGTCTCACCTAGTTCCGAGTCAATATTTTCATTATTTGTAATATGCAAGGTGATAAATTGTACGCCAATTACATCGAGTTATTATCAGGTGTTGACCTCAAACGCTACGAATGCAAGATTTAATCTGTGGGGTAGAGATCCATATTTATGAAATGTGTGTTGGGGAGTTGACGTACAAGTGTTCTAAATGATCCAGACATCAGCCGCAAAAATGTTGTGGATTACCTATCTAGTTTTAGAACTGTTCTTTGAATCAATTGAAACTAAAAATCTTTAGAGTACTGTGAAAGTGGTATTGTGAAAGGATGTGTTATGAGAGCTCTGTTAATCGGGAATAGTAAGTTGTAACACATGTGGAAAGGTAAGTACCTGAGGTAAGGCATATCTACATACTTTCAGTATATTATTACTTGTTCATGTAGGTCAAAATATATAGATCAAAACGAAAGTAGGTACCTAATTACCTACCTTTTTTGTCCCTAAAATTTGCGTAACTGCAAAACTCGCGCAATAACTGCACTGCCAATGCCGTCTTTATGAAATCTTACCTTCAGAGGAATGCATTTCAAGGTTTTTTCCCTTGCTGCTGGTTTTATTTCATGTTGCATATTCCCTGATTCGATATTTGACAAACTTGCTAATCAGCGGTTGTATTCGTCGGCAAAGCAACGACCCACCTACTTTGTTTAGGCACTTTAAACCAACAGCAAATCTGGTAGGACGTACGTACCTACCTACCTACCTAAGTAGTTTCGTTTCTTGGTGTAGCAACAACCTGCCTTGTTTACTTTGACAAACTATCAAATCTCTCCTTTTATTCATTCAATATAACAAGTAAAGCTTCCTCAGTTAAGCATAGTACTACGAACTTATAATAAAACGCTGATGAAGCTACCTGAGCAATGGCTAGGTACCTACACAGCAGTACAGACACCTGAGGAATTTTCAATAATCTTTTCTTTACTATTTTTCTGGTTAATTATTCTCAAAGCCTAAACGAATGAAGTTCTTTAGTTTTCTGACACTGATTAACTACTATAGTTAGTAGGCTCCTAGTCCAAATAAAAACTCGTTCACGTTAGATTGGTATTTTTCACAGCAATCTACAATCAATTATTGCGCTGGCAGGCATGATTATTATAACATTTAGTCGAATTGAAACTTTGTATTGCTACAATATTATACTTTTTCAAAACAAAACTGTTGAAAAAGGCCTTATAACCACGAGTTATGTTGACGTGAGACGGCAAACTTCTTGTGAGAAATAGGTTGGTTGAGTAGCGATTCATTGATGTAGGGCGGTCTCATGGCCGACTACTCCAGGCGTGACATCACGAGAATATGGGCCATAGGTTGGAAACAGGGGAGAGAACCGCACAATAAACCTCGGTTTCGGTGCGGCGGAAGGGGAAAATGACCCCTCCCACGGACCCTGAATTTAAATAATAAATAATAATAATAAATGGAGAGAAAAAACAATCTGCCATCAAGGCTGTTCGACCTAGGCCAATGTGGATCTTTCACGAAGAGAAAGACTCAAAATCAGAGAACCCTCAGAGTGAAAATCTAGGATGAGTACCTACAAAAAGAAAATTACAAATTTTCGGAAATGGATGAGAAAATATATACCAGGGTGCCTACAAAGGTGTCTGCGCTTTGTTTTCAAGTTATTAAATTTTTAAGATTTTTATCGTGCTTTGTACCTTATGATATTAAAACGGCCATAACTAACTCCCCCTAGAATCACAGTAAATTCAAAACTAAGAACAACTTTGGGAAAGAACGTTAAATTTCAATAACCCTGATGTAAAGTAAAGTTATTTTAGTTAGTTTTAATTGGTTTAAAAAAAAGCAACGTATGAAACCAGAAAAATATTTAAAATTAACTTTTTCCTCCCGTTTTTCTGCTAACGGTTTGGGCATAAAGTTTCTCAAACTGTCAGCTTTTGAACGGTGTAGTGAGTTAGGGGCCGGTTTCTACGTATTTTTTCACGCTGAATCGAAGGGTAACACTTGCAAATCTAACACCGTTACTACAGAGTTTAACATTTCAACTCACGAATTTTTAGTTTATTTTATGCTCAATTTCATGTGTTTTTAAGGGTAAAACTAGTTAGTTAACGTTTAAAACTCGGTTATAACAGAGTTGGGGAGATTTGCAAGTGTTACCATTCGATTCAGTGTGAAAAAATACGTGGAAAGGTTTTGGTAGAGGATGCTGATGACCTCCCCAAAAGCTCCGAGAAAAACGTGGTACCTGACAGTAAATTTGCACAGCAGTTGCTTGGCCAAGCGCTTGGTGTGAACTGCTTTTGTGAGATGCACAGAAAGAGTGAGAGGAAGAGGTGGATCAAGATTAGGAGGAGGAGAAGCAGTGCTGCCGACCCGTTTCAGCGAAAAATCCCCTCCCACACTTCATCACCCCAGGGCTCTGGGAGCCCTTAAAAATCCCCCACGTGGGGATAAATCCCCCTTGTTGGCAGCACTGAGGAGAAGGGACATCTCCTGTTGCATCCTGCTGCTATTCAAATAATTATTGCCTTAATAATATACTACGCCCCTAGTGACGTGCCGCTATGCCCCTACAAGGCGACGCGCCTCCTCCCCCTCCCCCATCATGACCCTCTGCCAATGTTTTCATCATTCCACTAAGCGTGCCAGGAGTGCGCGCGTACGTCAGTTTAACACTCAAACCTCGAAAAAGACACTTTTTCACCTATTTTTGGCTCATAGCACCCATGGGTTTGGAGCGATCGAGCTGGCAAGAAGTTAGGACCAACTAGACCCCAAGTGGAGTCTATGTGCGAATTAATGTGACTGAGTGATTAATATCAGAATTTAATCAGGTTGATATAATAATTCACCTCCCTCCAAGGAGATTTAGACAAGTTGCAAAGAGTAGACGATACAATGTTATAAAGCAGAAGGTGTAAGGTAAGTGGATCCTATCTACTCTTGGATTAAGGTAGAACCAATGGGACACGTAACAATTTATTCTATTACAGATGAAAAATTAATTTTTGGAAATTTTAAAAAATTAGCCACAGAACATTAGAATCCATTTTACTTTCACTTTGCTAATAAGAGGCAAATTATGTTTAATTGTAATTAGAGGCAAATTATGTTTAATTGTTGAAAAACATATTTTTTTCTTCCTTTTTTCAATGAAATCGTGGGTTTTCTTGAAAAATGGCTCTCTATGAACCTAGGAGTTTGGGATCTAGCCAACTTCTGATTGTGTGCTACGTGCTAGGCAGGTTGGCTCAGAGCTGATTTTAACAGCTCCCCAGATAATAGTGCGCATAAATACGCATTTATCTGTAAAAGTACGTAGCTATTATCTATAGCAATTATCCTACAAATTCAAACAACAAATCCTGACTGCCAGTTCATTCGTAAAATAACTGGTTAGAAACACGTCCTGTTTGAAACATTCTGAGTTGTTTGTCGATTCTAATTGAACAAATACATAGTCCAGTCAATATGTACGAGTATATTCGTGCTTGTAAAAAGTCATGTGGGTAGTTTTAATTTTTGTTATGGTGTTAGGACCCATACTAACAACAGTATAACAAAAAAATCAACCCCGAAAAGGATGTTCATTTTTTCTTCTTTTTTTATTATTACACAAAACCACAAATATTTTCGTACTTTTTTTCAGTTTTGCTAAAAAACAGTGAAAAGAAAGCGTCTGACGATGATTAATGCTGTATAAACTTTTATAACTGAGAAGATTTGCCACAATTTTAGATCAGAACGAGGTTTGTACAACAAGCAGTCACAGAGTTACAGCTACAGCTAGCAGTGTCTTCTATGGATGGCAACCAGGCACTATTGATATTTAACAAAGTGACAACCATCTTCTATCTCAAGAAGTTTGGGGAGCTCTTCCTCATATCCTCTCCACAGAGGGCGATGGAATACGATGTTTCCATGTTATGAGCCAGTTATGAGCTAACACTAGGCAAACATTTTTCCTGAAGTGGATGTTAACATACGTGGCGTAACGGAGTAATAGGGCCGGCACAGAACTTTTTCTTTCCCATTCCACCCATTCATTTACGAAGTGTGATACGACCTATGCCCTGTTTGGCGAAGGGCAGAATAAATCCACCAAACTGGTTATCAATAGCAAAGCAGTGGCTAGGGAGGTTGATGTCTTCATCCGGCCAGACTCTACCCCTCATGCTGCAAGAGTAGCAGGAGTCAATCGTTTTATCACCCTCTGTAGGCGAGGGGGATATGAAGGACACAATAAACGTCTTAAGATATAAGGCGCTTGTCACTTTGGCAAATATCAAATATGCCCGGTTGACACCCACAGAAAACGCTGCAGGCCATCACAATTCCAGGTGTTTCTATCAGAAGCGGATGTGGCTGGGGATTAATTTGTATTAGACCAACTGGTGGTGAAAGGTTACTTAACAAGGCCTTACCCCCATCAACACCACCCAGGAGTTATAAAAGTTAATGCAGCATTAATTATCGTCAGACAATTTCTTTTCTCCGGGTTTTTTATTTATTTTTAATTAAAAACTAAATAAAGTTGTAAAATTTGGGGTTTTTGGTTAATTCAAAATGGACAACCTTTTCGGGATTGAGTTTTGGTAAGTATATTAGTGTTAGTGTGAATCCCAACAACATATCAAAGAAATAGAACTACTTACATGACCTTTTGCAAGCACAAGCCTCTTGTCATGTACTTTTGACTGGAGTAACAGGCAAGTCTCGTTAGAAACAACTATTTTTCACGTTTGAAAAAACATACGGAGAGACTGAAGCAGGTCCTGCCAGATATTCTCAGTATGTACTGAGGAAAGTACAGAGCTTTTTACCAAGATGGACAATGGAGACGAAATTGAAAAAGAAGCAGCACACTTGAAAAACATTAAGCCGAGGAGCTATTCGTTCACGTCACGAGTGACTTGGGGGGGGTCCTGCTAAAAATTAAAACCATATTCCCTTACGTTCTTTTGTGCAGATCAGCAATCAAGGGTGACGATATTTTGATAACGTTTCTGAATGTAGTTGCTGCAAATAATACTCGAATTCTATGGACTCCATAGTCAATTTGTAGCCACATTCTTTCAGATTCCTCAATCAAACCGACCAAATTTATTGTAAGTTTCCAAAGTCAATTGATATATAAGAGTTACTAACACGAAGATAATTGGCTATAACTTTTTCATTCACCGATTTTGTATCATTTAGGTAGGTACCTACTTAAGTCATTTTTTGAAGTTATTTTTTTCAGCAAGTCTACTATACGATACAGTGTGGAACCGCATGAGTGACCAAAAATTTCTTGTGTTAGTCTGCATCAAAAATGAAGTAAAATTCCGCTAACCGCATATTTTGATCTCAATCCGTACTCGAGATATGATTTTTTTTTTTTTTTTTTTTTTTTTTTTTTTTTAAGAAAAACCGTCTTTTAGCAAATTTTTGAAGAAAATTACGCTATTTTTCCTTTTAAACTCTAATTTCTCCAATTTGTCTTTTTTAATTTCAACTTTTGACCTCATTTTCGGAATCAGCGTTAAATTTCCTATATGAACAATGTACTTGGGTTCTTAAAAAATCCCATCCGAACACCTTCACATCAGCTCAAACATGGATGATTTTGGAAAAATACAATTTCTGAAAATCTTGAAAACTGTACTACTCTTCCAAAAAAATCCTGGAAACTGGCAAATCTCATGAAAACTGCTTCATCTAATACTCTTTCTAACGGTATAGTCAATTTTACTTTTATTTTGTTATGTTGTGTTTATTTTGTTTTGTATGTGAGAAAATTATGTTTTAATGTTGAAGAATGTGGTTTTTCCCAACAAATCGATGGTTTTCTTGAAAAATGACCCTCCATGAAAATGAGGTCGTTTCCTACGTATTTTTCAACGCTGAACCGAATGGTAACATTTGAAGATCTCTCCAACTCCGTTATAAGTTTGTTTGTTACGCTTAAATGTATGTGTGTTATGGGGTAAAACTAGTTAAAGTGTAAAACTCGAATATAACTACTGCAATTATGCCTATAAATAAAGGGTGTCACGACTAACTCGCTGCTCATGTTTTGCATTTGTCCTCAAAATCGCCATAGGCCAAAAACACGCTTGACGAAAAAGTCGGTAACACAAGAAAAATAAAAATAACAAAAGTGACTGGAAGAGTAACGCCAACAGCTGAGACCACCAGAAAGTCTCTATGACCCTCTGTGCGCAAATTCAAAAGTTCCAGAACTTTTTGATCTGACCTTGTATATATATATATATATATATATATACACTAAACTCGACAGCAAAAAACCGGCGCACCTCGTATTTGTGTAGAAATACACGCCCAACGTTTGTTTTGAACGAATTATTGTTTCGACATGGTTAGTGCAGTCTTTCATAACAATAACGCAGTATGATTACCTCAAGGTCCATTAGAATATGCGGACCTTTGCCCCAGTTTATCTCTTAGCTTGCATTTGCTCTTCTTCCCTCAGTTTATCCCTAGTCGTTTGTTAAGGTGTCGTTCACGCTAAGATCACATTTGCGTTTTTTTTTTTTTTTTTTTTTCTTTCTTTCACCTTGTGTTTTTCGATTGTTCTGTGCTTGTTCGGTTCTGAGGAATGGTTTTAACCACCGAAACAGTCGCCCAGATAGTCGGGTTGGTAGAAGATGGGAGGTCAACGTTATGTGGCTAGAACGTTAGGGCTACCGGAAACTACCGTTCGTAGGGCAGTTCAAAGGTACAGGGAGACTGGTAGCTTCAACAGGAGACCAAGATCAGGCCGACCGAGAGCAACAGTGCCCGCAGACAACCGATTTATTACGATGCAGGTTCTGCGAAATCACTTTCAGACGGCTGTAGAAACCTCTCAGTGACTTCGAATTGCCCGAAATGTTTATGTTAGTGTGGATACAGTGCGTAGGCGGCTTGCTAAAGTTAACATTCGGTCGAGGGGCCCAGCTACTGCGATTCAACTCACCACAGCACATCGTACAGCTCACCTTAGATTTGCTCGGGAACATGCAGCTTGGTCAGAAGGCGATTGGGGAAAAGTAATGTTTTCAGATGAGTCCAGGTTCTCATTATTCTCTTCAGATCGCCGTGTAAGATTTGAATATAGACAATTTTATAGAATCTATTCGGATTTTTCCCGCGATATGGGACAAGAGGTGTAGCGATTATGGGGACAAAATTTAAGAAAGTGAGGCGTGGAGGGTAGTGGCCCGAAAGTGTCATGATGGATTTGATGATTTGGAGCCAACACAACAGAATGGAATCGGTAAGAACAATTCATCAAAATTATTTGAATTATTTAAGTACCTAATTATTAAATTAAGAATTTTACCTATATTACAAGAAGTGCTCCAGCTTCCTCGGGTTCTAACATCGTACTAAACGTCCCCTTGGGAAATAAAGTTGATTCCATATGGTGATAAAGTTGCCTCGTCTGAAGGGAGCGTTCACACGGCGGTCAACTTAGTGCCTCGTCTGAAGCCGGCCTAAGAGTGTGGAGAAGGCCGGGACAGCGTTTTGCACAGTGCAATATTTCTGAAAGGGTGCCTTATGGGGGTGGGTCTGTAATGGTTTGGGGTGGCATCACTTCAGAGGCAAAAACCGACCTCCATGTTTTTCCAAGAGGGAACCTAACTGCACTAAGGTACATTTCTGATATTCTGGAAGAGTATGTAGTCCCATTCGCCCCATTCATCGGTGAAAATTTCATTTTTATGCAAGATAACGCGCGGCCCCATGTTGCACATGTGGTTACTGACTACCTCGAAGAGGTTGGTATTCGCACCCTACAGTGGCCAGCCAGCAGCCCCGACCTCAATCCTATTGAGCATCTATGGGACGAGCTAGGGAGCTGCATCCGAAGGCGTCCAAACCCTCCTTTGGACCTCCAAGGCCTCAGAACCGCGGTGGTAGCAGAATGGGACCAAATCGGTCAGGAAAAGATTTCCAATTTAATCAGCAGCATGCCAAGAAGAATGCAGGCGGTGATCCGAGCAAGGGGAGGCAACACAGAATACTAAAAAGAAATATCGATAATTTACTCTATTTTTTTTTTTTAAGAAGAATCAAATTAATTTTTCACAATATTCAGGCTGAAGTAAATAAAATTTATTTTTTCAAAGGGTATTTTTTATTTTTTTAATCTGCGCCCTGCTGTTCACTCATGGGATATGAACTCAACTTGGCACACCCAAAAAACATTAACTAATTCACGTTGGACGTGTATTTCTACACAAATACGAGGTGCGCTGGATTTTTTTGCTGTCTAGTTTATAAATACAATGTGTGGGTGTGTGTGTGTGTTTTTAACTTTCCCAATGTAGCCCAGTCAAATTAGACCAAAAAGAGGCAAATAGGGGAAATAATTCATAGTAGAGAAATTTCTTCACCAAGCTCTTCCTTCAGACGTAGTAAATCATATGTCAAAAGTCCCCTAGTATGGGGGGTGAGCTCGACGAGGGGGGGGGGGGGGGTGTTTTTCTCCTTTTTTCGACTTTTTTTCGGTTTTTTTTGCCTATAACTCGAAAAGTAAGCGTTCTAGCGACTTGTTTACTATTACCATAATTAGTTCATAAAATTTCCTACAATTCGCACTCCTGACTTCATTCTCTACGATTAGGCCTTCCGCCGCTAGAGCGCGTTGAAAAGTAGGTATAATTTCAAAAAATCAGCAAAAAGGCCTTTATGATCTTTTTACGCAGAAATCATAGGTATGAAGCATCTGGGTGACTTAGAATACACCATGACTTGTTTTCCGAACGTCAGTGATGCTCGGATAGTGGCTTGAGCAGGTTTCATGTATTTTTTTTCTGTTCTTCGCTTACATCCTGGAAACTGTGATAACCATAACATATTTTCAGCACCCTTACCGCTCTAAAAAAGAAAAGAAAAAAAGAACTAAAGAAAATGAGCTATGTTTCACCAAAAAATGTTTAATGTGCAGGTACAGTATAACACATATTAAAGTAATATTCACAAAAGGAGTAGGAGGGGGAAGGGGTCATCAATCTTCACAGGTGTCTGCTCTTCATCCATTGAGAATCACCATCCACAGTCAAACTGAAAATTCAAAATCGGATAACAGTGAGGTGCATATAATCTTATATTGATAGTAGAAGTAAAGTAGAGACCCATTCCAGATCGGGGCTTTTCGTCCGACTGCTTCGTCCGACGTCATCAGCTGTCCTCCAAATGGAGTACCTATCAGATTCGTTTTCTGATGATTTCGCTTGAAGCTACTCATTGCCTCGCCCCCTTGAGTGGAGAGGGGTTGGCCGTACAGAAGCGCGAAAATTACTTGGACGTCTAACCCTTACCTGGGCGGTCACCCATCCAAGTACTCACCACGCTCGACGTTGCTTAACTTCGCTAATCGCATGAGAAACGGTTCATTGCAACGCCTAACCCGTACGGCTCTTATATTGAATAGATGAAGTTCATGCAGATGATTAGGATGAAACTTACATAGCGATGGCATATGTTTTGGCAAGTGGTGGGTTGTTTGTGCAGGAACCTAAAAAGTTGGAGCAGAGTGTTGAGCAGTGGATGCCAGCTCTGTGGCATCCACATCGACCACTATCGCAGCTTTTGGTGCAGCTACAAAATATATTCTTCAGAATTTCAGGTGTTGCTGGTGGATCCAAAGTTGGGATTGGTTTGCGGAAGCCATCGTCTTCCCTACTCAAGCCCCAATTCACTGGCATCCACTGCTCAACACATATGCCATCGCTATGTAAGTTTCATCCTAATAATCTGCATGAACTTCATCTATTTATCAATATAAGAGCCATACGGGTTAGGCGTTGCAATGAACCGTTTCTCATGCGATTAGCGAAGTTAAGCAACGTCGAGCGTGGTGAGTACTTGGATGGGTGACCGCCCAGGTAAGGGTCAGACGTCCAAGTAATTTTCGCGCTTCTGTACGGCGAACCCCTCTCCACTCAAGGGGGCGAGGCAATGAGTAGCTTTAAGCGAAATCATCAGAACGAATCTGATCCTCCATTTGGAGGACAGCTGATGACGTCGGACGAAGCAGTCGGACGAAAAGCCCCAACCTGGAATGGGTCTCTACTTTACTTCTACTATCAATATAAGATTATATGCACCTCACTGTAATCCGATTTTGAATTTTCAGTTTGAATGTGGATGGTGATTCTCAATGGATGAAGAGCAGACACCTGTGAAGATTGATGACCCCTTCCCCCTCCCACTCCTTTTGTTAATATTACTTCAATATGTGTAATACTGTACCTGCACATTAAACATTTTTTGGTGAAACACAGCTCATTTTCTTTTGTTCTTTTTTCTTCTTTTCTTTTTTAGAGCCACTGTGTTTTATATACATATATATTCACTGATAATTCACAGTGAGTTGGTAAGGGTGCTGAAAATATGTTATGGTTATCACAGTTTCCAGGATGTAAGCGAAGAACTGAAAAAAAAGACATACATGAAACCTGCTCAAGCCACTGTCCGAGCATCACTGACGTTCGGAAAACAAGTCTTGATGTATTCTAAGTCACCCAGAAGCTTCATACGAATGATTTCTGCGTAAAAAGAGCATAAAGGCCTTTTTGCTGATTTTGTGATTATATCTACTTTTCAACGCGCTCTAGCGGCGGAACGACAAATCGTTGAGAATGAAGTCAGAAGTGCAAATTGTATGCACTTTCATTCTGATAATAGTAAACAAGTCGCTAGAACGCTTACTTTTCGAGTTATAGGCAAAAAACCGAAAAAAAGGAGAAACACCCCCCCCCCCCCCCCCCCCCCCCCCCCTCCTCGAGCTCACCCCCCATACTAGGGGACTTTTGAGATATGATTTACTACGTGTGAAGGAAGAGCTTGGTGAAGAAATTTCTTTACTATGAATTTTTTCTCCTGTTTTCTCTAATTTGACTGGGCTAATGGTAAGGTACAAAAAGCCACTTTTAATTTGTGAGTTGACGTAGCACGTGGAGAATTAGCCCTATCCCAAAGATCCTGATCGGCTAGCCAGTCCATTGATTTTTCCCTGTTAAAACAAACACAGATCTCCCCGGGCTCGGCTTGGCTAGAGATATTTAAGTACATTTACGCAGATTGGTAGGTGCCTCCTTCAGAAAACAAGCGCAAGTCCGTGGACTTGAATGCTGTAGGCTTAGGGTTAAGTGGAGGACAGTTGATGTTGGAACTGTCGATAATAATTTTTTAACTTATTTCTACGTCTAACTAAATAAACCAAACACATGAAAAAAAAACATACCCATCTCCGGATAGACACGAACGCACTCAAAAAGTTAATAATTAAAAATGTCAGCACAAGAACACGAGCGCGTGTAGGTTGAAGTAGAGGTGCAGCGGGACTGTGGAACCTAGAGCCTAGTCTCACCACGGAACGGTTCCGACCAGTGACAAGAATCCAACCCTTCCCGGTTCAGTTCCACGGACCCCCTGTGAGCAACTTTTTTCCAAAGCAGGGGCAATTTTGTCGGAGAGAAGGAGCTCACTGAGTCCAAAAAAAGCTAGTATGCTAATTTTTTTCAATCAAAACGAAAATCTACTTGTATAGGTAAACTCGTTCATTTAATGATTATTTTTTTGACACTGGCTTGAATAGTTATTTCCTATTGAATGAAAAGTTAGTCTGAGCCCTGATTCGTAGCGATCGTTATTTTATTCGACGTTCTGTACCGGGAAGGGAACTGTACCGGCATTTCGGAACGGCGACTTTTATGTCACTGGAATCATTGGAACCGTTCCTGAGAATTACGTGGACCGACACACCCCTAGGTTGAAGACAGAAGGGAATCCATGGTTCCTTGCATGGTTGAAGAGTTGAAGTCACACAGTGAAGTAGGGTGAAGTCTTTGAGTATTAATAATTTGTTAATACCTATATTTTTTAATAATTAATAAATTAATACTCAAAGGGTGAAGTCCATAGATAAAGGTTTAGGTTATAATGGTCCCTTCGGTGGGAATAAGGCAGTGATCTTTCGCATGGAGCAGCATGGGTGTGATTGAAGACATTGTAATAGTAAACTAGACCCACACCCACTCGTAGCGCTAGTGTCGCGTTGCAAATTGAACGGTCTGTAGTCGGCCATATTGGGGGCAACATCATTTATTTATGTGCAATGAAGATTGTATTATTATAGTTCATCTACTCATGAAATTTCTTTGATAATGCACAATGGTTAAAGTGTGTGCGGCATTTAACTGCATAAATCGCAAAACTGAAGACTGCACACTCTCATTTCACAAGTAAGTATAGATTTTCACGATTTCCTAAAGATTATTTTGGTCCGTTGTAGGCCTCTTGATGTGGTAACGCAGTACCTATTGTAGTTGATAATAATTTTCTTTTTACTAACTTATCAATATGCATGAGCTACAAAGTTTCAAATTAATCTAAATTTTGTTTTGTTTTTTCCACAGATTTCCTTTAAACAAGAAATTGAGAGAATTGTATGAAATTGTTTTTGTATTGACATTGTATTGTATTGACAGAATTGTATGAAATTGTATGTAAAATGAAAATGATATAACATAGAAAGTGCCATGAAGTAGTTATTCATTTACTTATTCAATTGTTCAGCTCCTCTGATTATACTCCTTGCCCCATCGAGGTGAACCCATGCTGTTTGTAAAACTGTGTCTTATGTACAAGATATTGTCTCAATATTGAAATGCAGAGCGATTCTTCTGTTAATTTGGAAGAATGGTTCTGAGATAATTGCTTTTGAATAATGGAAGGATCTTTCACTTTAAAATACCTAACTAACTTATACCCTAACTATTATAAGTATGGTATGAAAAGTACAATATCGCCACTACGCAAAACTGCATGAAATCATATTGGTAAGTAATGCATGCATTACACGGACGTCCCTATGAATGGATTTTATATATATTTGGTGAGAGTTAAAATAAGAGAAAAAACAAATATATCATGACTTCTCGAACCCCCCCCCCCCCCCCCCCCAATTAACTCCCTCCACCGACAGCAAATTCAAATAATAAAACTTCCAATTATGAAATTTGAAGCTCCTGACATATTTTTATAACCTAGACCGAATTTATAATCGAATTTAAAAAATGATCTCGAAAATCTGACTTGAATAGTTAAAACATCATGATTTATTACTATTACCTCCTCCAATCTTCCTCGTCCATAATGAAATTTGAAACTCCTAATATACCTTCCAAAACTAGACAAAATTCTTAGTTGAACAAAACAGAATCACAAACATCTGACGATATTAGTTGAAACATCATGATATTTACTGTTACCCCCTCCATTCACCCTTTTTCATATTTAAATTTGAAATTGCTGATATAAGATCCAATACTAGACCAAATTCATAGTTCAAAAAAAAAAGAATCACGAATATCGGACTAGAATTGTGGCCTAAATAAGTTTGTAAATCGTCATATTTGGTTAGATATTCCAAAGACAAGCAGCTCCTACAGTTTGTCTCTGTTGAAAATATTCCATAAAATTCATTTACGAACTGTGTTGTCATCATAATAATTGACGTTTTTAATGATTTTAGACTAGTTTTCATCAAGATAATACAAAATATGTTTTCTACGGACACTTATACACAAACTAGCTAGCCTTACAATTCAAAAAGGGCGCGTGAAGTTGACCCCAATATGTCCGCCAATGCTCTCTTCAATTTGCATTAGGCCCCGTCTGAGATCCACGTACAGTTGTAGGGCCTTGTTGAAGACATGAGCCGGATGTGAAGAGCTTGCGCCTTCCGGTTATTTACCACTAATATTCTGTTCCACCAATGTTGTTAGGTCAATTAGCAGGGTTTTTTTTTTCTTCTTCTTCTTAAGCGACGGTTCATATTTACGTTATTAACAGTCATTCTGCGTCCAGATATTACATATTTATACTTCAATCTGTTACTTCCTAAAGTCCGCTGTCTCCTAAAATCTGCTACCTAAAAAAGTGGTAATACTCCAGGGACAGCTGGGAGTTGTTATGCAGACATCCAATGCATGTGCCATTTCATATGTACCTACCTCCTACTTATTAGAATCGGCTACAGCACCTCGAAAAACCCACATGATTTTCAACGGAAGGGCAATTTCCAGCTTCCAGTTTTCAGGAAAATGTGAGGGCTCAAAACTTATTTTTTCAAGTGGGTAAGTACTTATATATTCATTATTCAGATGAAAACTATAAGTGATGAATATTTTTTAGAGGTCAATACTCATTTTCAAGCTTAAATTGCGAAATTTAACCTTTTGAAGATGACGCAATCTTCGAGTAGTCGAGGCACGAGGAAGGCTGAATGCTAGGCACCTCAGTCTCAAAACGGGTAGGTACTGCTGCTTCTGTTTTTTCTTTTATTCATTCATTTACACATCTCTGGAAGTTCTGATTTCCATAAAAATGTGTCTCACTTACTTCGTCTATTTACTTATATTTTGAACCTATTATTTAATTTATGTTCACTGTACTATAAAAAAGAATTTCTTAAACTTGTAATTTGTTCCTAATGAAAATTAACCATAGATTTTTAGGACTTTGTATTACATTTCTGCTTGCATCACAAGACTTCAAGTTACATTTATATTTATTGATTTATTATTATTTTCATTCATCATCACTGAAAACTAGAACAATGTACAAGGGATATTGGATGAAGGAATAGAATGAATAGGTACCTAAAGAATAGGTATACTAATGTGATATTCTTTTCATTCCATCATCCATCACAGAAGTTTTTGTTAACTGAATGAAGCCACAGGTATTTTTTGTTTTTGTTTATTACTATTAATCAACAACATTTACGTACTCATTAAAATTGAATAAATTCAAATTTGAACAAGAATGAGATCAGAAATATCAAACATTGACAAGAAACAACTTCAACTTTTACATTGCGAAATTAAACAAACAAAGAAAGGTTTCATAGAATGACCTAATACTTCAAGTGACATTGTAAAACAAACAAAAAAGAACAATGAAAATCGGCAGAGATTTGTGTAAATAGTACAGTTCATTTCTCCCACCATCACTCCTCCTCACTGTGGTGAAAACCACCCCCTCTTGTCAACAGCCCTTTTCAGGGCTACCAAAAAGAGGTAGACACAACACAAAAATATTTATAAGACGTCGAGTTATAACTCCGTCAAACAAAATATTTCACCAGAGAGAAAATACGAAATTCTCTCTCAAAAGTGAAATATTAACTAATAACATACAAGGCGACCTCCCTAGACACTTACTGGGCGAGAGAGACGCGACAAGTATCTCGAACCAAGTCGCCTTGAATGAGAAAACTCAAACAGAAAATCAAACGTCCTCTAAAACTAACAAGGACAATTCAAACAAGCCTACTCGCCAATCAGAAACACTGATTACACGAGAGACAATAGGCGAACCAACCAGGAGGCGGAAAGCAACCACCTCTGGTCCAGCAGCCACCTCGGGGACCCCGTCTGAACAACGGACGCAGGGAAACCACCCGAGGTCCCCGTCTAAACTCAAGGTCGCCGGCTCCGCGACGGACGCTCGTAAGCCACCCCCGGGGACCCCGTCGCAGCGACGGACGTGGGGAAACCACCCCGGAGGACCAGCTCAGCTATCATACTCGCAGATACTGAGAAAACAATGTGCGAGCCAATGAGATTACACAGTCGAATTAATGAAATTACGCGGACCAATCAGGAGGCGGCAGGAGGCGGCCACCTCCCTATAAATACCCCGCTCGGAGCCCTCCGAAATTCATTCCACTCTCCGCTCTCGCCGACTACACCTCGAAGTACGAAGATTTCTACACGCTCTACGCTGACGAACCTTCAGCTCCCGAGTTCATCTCAAGAACGGCTTCCTACTGCTTTCTACAAGGCCTACCTTCTCTCCACACAGATCTCGCATTGGCATCTACGAGTCCAGTGATTATTCATCCTGCTCATTGCCCAACGTAGTTCTTCTGTCAGGACGCCACCCGGTACATCTATTGATATTCTCATTAGATCGTACGCCCGCTGGGACGTTCCTAGTCGTGTCGCCCGGGTTTCGTAGCACTAGGCTCGTCACCGACCGCTGTGGGCACGCCGGTAAATTACTCAGCTCATACGCTCTAATTTACCGTCCAAGGAAGTCTTTTTCAAGACTACAAGGTAGGACCCTGGCATACGAGCAAAGGAAAGAAGCTCTGTCAAGCGAGTCCACCTTCCAAACCCTCTATTTCTATACATAGAGGTATCGAAAACGAGTTAATAAACTCGGATATTTCGATGGAACGCCGGCCGTCCTATTTCCTCATGCAAGGGGAGGCGGAATACGGCGCGGCCGGGCCTATTAGCCCACGCAGCGCTACCTACCCGCTGCTCGGCCAGTCCGCTGTTCCTAGCGACGGCTCAAGGCTCGATCCTCACGACGAGATCGCCTTCTCACCTAACGTCTTCACGAAGGAAACGTTAGCTCAAGCCTCACCTACACAAAAGTTCGAGGATACATTTCAGACCCGCTCTGAAGTCAATCATTATGATTCGACAAAGATTTCCGAATATCCACGATATTCTACACAAGGCTACCCGGCCGATCCGAGTGTCAAATACACTCCAAATGTACAAAAAACAAATCATACTTTTCAGTACCTCAACCAAGCTCAACATATTCCTCCTACAGATATAAATCTTAGGCCGGAATATTACAAAACGGCTCAGTACCAAACTGATCGAACCCAGCACCCACTATGCGAGCCCAGTGCTCCACGCGGCTGCGACATGAACTATCCCTCAGTTCATCCCGCCAAGCAAGCTGACCTTGGCGATTTCGCTCACATTCCTTACAGGAATACCCCAGGGACTAACCCGCATAATCAGAATATAAATGTCCCACTTGGTCTACCTACACCAAGTAAAACATATTTAAATCCACTACAAATGGTGACCCCGCCTTTGAACAGGCTTAACACGGAGCATTTCGTTCCCTCTTATGAAGCTAGTGGATTTCAGGGAACCACTGTGGGCGTGCGACCCCCGCCGGGCATCTACGCCCCACATCTCACTCAACAACCCTCTACACAAAGTGGCTTTCGAGCACTTTTAGAGGAGATGGGAGCTTATCAAAAACCAATCTTCCAAAAGAAGAATATCGACCGTGCACTCGCCGAGTTCGATCAATACTGCGTGCGAAAACACCTGAGAACGCAGAACGAATGCTTCTCAGCTATATACAAGTGGGTACCAGAAGAAATGAGGGAAGCTATCGACTCAGCTTACCTCACGGCACCCCACGCACCTTATGAAGAGGCCAAACAGCGCCTACAGCGAGAATACGGGTTGTCCTTACAGGACAGGCTCCTCGCACTCGAGGACCCCGCATCTCTCGCCAAAAAACCCAGCACCAAGTACCACGAAATGTACTCTAAAGCTGTTGGGTACTTCTCAGAGGCTCTGATCACTCAAAAGTGGATCGAAACTCTACCTATCGAAGCACGAGGTATGGTCGCAGCTCAGCCTACCACGACCGCCCGGCTCGACCTAGCTGATACGCTACACGCGTACAAAACAGAGAACCCCTCTCTCAACATACGAGGAGTAGAATCTACTCCGAAACCCATGAAAACTGGTTTCAAAAAGGCCCTCTCACAACAAGCTGAGTTCAAACCCCAACCAGTAGAGAGTAGGCCTCACAAACCGACGGCCTATGTCTGTCGAAACCACGCACGTTTCGGTAGCGAAACTCGCAAATGTGCAGACCCAGAACACTGCACTTGGAAGGCAAACACTGCCTCCAAAACTAGCAAAAAGGCAGCGCCTATAAGCCAGCCTAAAACCTGGGTTTCAAACGAAAATACTCAGAGATCGGTACAAGAAAGTACCGTTCCAACCTCCGACGTAGAGAGTTCGGAAAACGAATAACTGCCAGTGTATCTGAGCCTATACACCGGCAGTCTAATGAGTACAAAAGGCTTTTTTTCAAGTGCAAACTAAATGGCACTGAATTTCTCATCGACACGGGAGCAGAAGTGAACATTCTGCCCCACAATGTCACCAAAAAATTAGGCTTAAAAATTCGTAAGTCCAACGTAAAGCTCACAGCAGCTAACGGAGCCCCTATAGACACACTAGGGCGGGCTGACACGACAATTAACTTCGGCCTCGGAGACATGACCACCGATTTTATGATCACGAAAGTTGATCTAGCGATCCTCGGTATACCATTCCTCGAGTCTTGGGATATCGGAATACGGGTCAAACACAAATACATATATAAAGATAAAATAAAAAGCTATGCCGATCAAAAAATAGCTGCAGTCATGAACAAAAAATTCACTGACGAACAAATAGCAGCTACTATCCCTCATCGTGACAACAGCCCTCAACCAGAGGGCGTGCAAATCACGGAGGACGAAAACATTCGCTCTATCATTGAAAAATACAATGATAAAATGAGCAAACTTCAAGGAAAGTGGAAAAACAACGGGGTTTACCACCGTATAACCACGGAAGGAACACCAGTACACTTCCGAGCAAGACCCATGGCGGGCGAAAAACGGGCTCAAGTCAAAAGTACTTTTGACAAAATGCTTTCCGAAGGCATAATTGCACCATCAGATTCCGAATGGGCATCCCCGTTACACTGTGTGCCAAAAAAAGACGGGTCATGGAGGATCACCGGCGACTACCGTTTCCTGAACGCGAAAACGAAGAAAGACGCCTACCCTCCTCCTCACATTCGCTCTTTCCAAGCGAATTTACATGATACACAAATCTATTCGACAATAGATTTAAAATCGGCATATTACCATATTCCGATGCACCCAGATGACGCTCATAAAACTGCAATTATTACACCTTTCGGTCTTTATGAGTTTAAGAAAATGAGCATGGGTTTGGCCGGAGCGGCTCAAACATGGCAAAGATACATGGACAGCATCATGCGAAAATTTGATTTCGCATTTGTATACCTAGATGACATACTGGTGGCTTCTAAAAATTATAAAGAACACATGAACCACCTCAAACAAATTTTTGACAAGCTAGGGGAACACGGACTTCGAGTAGGTTTTGATAAATGCATTTTTTCAAAACCTACCGTCGATTTCCTAGGTTTCATTATCTCGAAAGAAGGGATAATTCCTAAACGAGATAAAATAGAAGCCATAGAACAATTTCCTAGGCCAATAGACGTACGAAGTCTACGCAGATTCCTAGGTATGTGTGGTTTCTACCGAGCTTGCTCAAGTAAATTCGCTCACACACGCACAACCTCTGTATGACTCCATTCAGTCAAACAAAAAAATGACAAAACACCTATCGAATGGACATCAGAGAGAGAAAAAGCTTTCAACAGCTTAAAACAAGCAATGATTAAAGCTACATTGCATAATATCGCTCATCCACACCCTACAGCAGAGTGGAGAATAGTCTGCAACGCATCCGACACACACATCGGAGCGGCACTGGAGCAGGAAATTACAGACAAACACGGCTCGAAATCTTACCAACCATTGGGATTTTTCAGTAAAGAAATTCCGGAACAATGGAAGAATAAAGCATCATTCGACAAAGAGATGTTCGCCGTTTACCAAGCTTGCATTCACTGGCACAATGACTTGGACGGCCGATCTTTTCATATTTGTTCAGATCACAAGCCTCTGCTAGGCACGATGCTTAAGAAAAATGCACATTTTTCTAAAATGAGATTAAGATGGCTAACATACATCTCTCAAATGACAAGTGACATTCGTCATATACCCGGAGAGAACAACGTCGTCGCCGACGCACTCTCCAGACCCTTCGATCCAGTTGAAATTCAAACAAAATCGATTTCAACCCAAACTGACGAGGGTCCACCCATAGCCGAAATTTCGCAAATTACGGCTGCAATAGAGTGCAATCTTCTACTGCACATTTCAAATGCACAAATTCGTTCTCCTCCTAACGCAGAGGACAAATTGAAACTCACACGAGTTGAATTCCCTCAAGGAGAAATTTGGTGTAACCTAGACCTAGGACACCCAAGACCTTATATTCCAAACGAAATAAGGCAAGAAATAATCAGCCAAATTCACAATTTGGGACACCCAGGTATACACTCTACAGTGTATAAAGTTAAACAAAGATATTTTTTGGCACGGACTCCGTGCAGATGTCTCCAACTGGGTCCGAGCATGCGAGACTTGCCAACGAGCAAAAATCACTCGCTCCGTGAAGCTCCCTTACTCCGAATTTGAAACGGCTAACAAATTTTCACATGTACACGTTGACATTACCGGACCCTTACCTTTAGCTAAAGGAGGGAAACGTTACATTCTAATGATGGTCGATAGAGCAACGGGTTGGCTAGAGGCAGTCCCTCTTAACCTGATAGCTACCGAGCGATCGCGCGCCCATCTCCCGCTGCAGCCCGAGACACTGTGGTGCTGTCCTCACCCTCCAGCCCAAGCTTTTTCAGCCTTTTCCCGACGGTTTCGCGCTGCGTTCACCCCTCTATTTTCGCCAATCCCGTCATACTTCATGTTACATTTAGACAAGCAAAGTGTTCACTTAATGTTTTTCTTTGAAATACAAGTTTTTTCCCGTTTTTTTTTTTCTTTTTGTGGATTGTTTCATCATAACTCATAACCAAACAATGTTTCGCTAGTTACATTGTCTTTTTTGTTTATATATTTCTATTTTCAACATCTGAATATAGTCATTAAGATTACGATTCAGCTTATGAATAAACGGAATACACTATAGTTGTTTATTGTTTTGCAAAGGAGAATAAGTGCGTTTCCCATCCCTCTTTCTCATTAGTTTCTGATTTCTGATGTTTACATTCTGATCTTTCTGCGATCTTCCGAGTGACACTAAAACTAACAAGGCCGATTATGACGTCAGCGATGTCTCTCGGATACCCAAGTAAACACTATCTAAAAAATAAGTTCATTAGTCTCGCAGATAGATGGCAGAGGAGTTCAGATCGTGTGATGGTGCGGCTCGTGCATAAACACGGCCCTGGGACCAGGGGCTGTATCGGAGTTTTGCGCTTAAACACGGGCCTGGTACGACGGCGACGCTGTTGTTTTGCGCTTAAACACGGCCGTAGGAGCGATCAGGTTAACAACATCGAAACAGCCACGATCACAAACGCCTTTATCAATATTTGGGTAGCTTCAAAAGGCGTACCTAAATACATCACAAGTGATCAAGGCACGCAATTCGAATCAGATCTATTTAATTCCATTATGGAACGTCTCGGAGTAAAACATACTCACACGTTACCATACAAACCGTCAACAAACGGAATGGTAGAACGCAGAAATAGATCTTTGAAAGAGGCTCTCAAAGCACAAAACGAAAATTGGCTCGACGCCCTTCCAAAAGTTCTACTCGCCATGCGTACGGCAGTAGACCCAGCAACGGAAACTACACCATTCCAAAAAGTTTACGGAATTGACGTACCACTCCCAGGAGACATTTTCGTAACTTCTACAAACCTTTCTGAGCCTCTCTTCTTCCGGCCTACGCATATTAAACATAATAATACGAAATATGCCGTCAACATGCCCAAAAATTTGGATACATGTACACATGTCTATATCAGAGTGCCCACACAGCTCACCTCTCTGCAATGTCCTTACACGGGACCATTCAAAGTGGTTAAAAGAGATAAGTTTTCGGTTACAGTGCAAATTGGCGAACATACGAAAAAAGTTCCCAAACAGCAAATAAAACCAGCTTACACTCTAAAAACAGACGAAGCTGTGTCACTAAACAAAAATCAGGCAGAAAATAAGGAGGAGACTCCCCGAAAATCTGCCAGAAGGCACGTCCCCTCTACCAAATTCGACGAGAGGTGGGTGACTGCGCTCGAAACACCCCAGCCGGCGTCGTCGTTAATAACACGACGTCTTGGGGGGGCGCCTGTGGTGAAAACCACCCCCTCTTGTCAACAGCCCTTTTCAGGGCTACCAAAAAGAGGTAGACACAACACAAAAATATTTATAAGACGTCGAGTTATAACTCCGTCAAACAAAATATTTCACCAGAGAGAAAATACGAAATTCTCTCTCAAAAGTGAAATATTAACTAATAACATACAAGGCGACCTCCCTAGACACTTACTGGGCGAGAGAGACGCGACAAGTATCTCGAACCAAGTCGCCTTGAATGAGAAAACTCAAACAGAAAATCAAACGTCCTCTAAAACTAACAAGGACAATTCAAACAAGCCTACTCGCCAATCAGAAACACTGATTACACGAGAGACAATAGGCGAACCAACCAGGAGGCGGAAAGCAACCACCTCTGGTCCAGCAGCCACCTCGGGGACCCCGTCTGAACAACGGACGCAGGGAAAAACACCCGAGGTCCCCGTCTAAACTCAAGGTCGTCGGCTCCGCGACGGACGATCGTAAGCCACCCCCGGGGACCCCGTCGCAACGACGGACGTGGGGAAACCACCCCGGAGGACCAGCTCAGCTATCATACTCGCAGATACTGAGAAAACAATGTGCGAGCCAATGAGATTACACAGTCGAATTAATGAAATTAAGCGGACCAATCAGGAGGCGGCAGGAGGCGGCCACCTCCCTATAAATACCCCGCTCGGAGCCCTCCGAAATTCATTCCACTCTCCGCTCTCGACGACTACACTCGAAGTACGAAGATTTCTACACGCTCTACGCTGACGAACCTTCAGCTCCCGAGTTCATCTCAAGAACGGCTTCCTACTGCTTTCTACAAGGCCTACCTTCTCTCCACACAGATCTCGCATTGGCATCTACGAGTCCAGTGATTATTCATCCTGCTCATTGCCCAACGTAGTTCTTCTGTCAGGACGCCACCCGGTACATCTATTGATATTCTCATTAGATCGTACGCCCGCTGGGACGTTCCTAGTCGTGTCGCCCGGGTTTCGTAGCACTAGGCTCGTCACCGACCGCTGTGGGCACGCCGGTAAATTACTCAGCTCATACGCTCTAATTTACCGTCCAAGGAAGTCTTTTTCAAGACTACAAGGTAGGACCCTGGCATACGAGCAAAGGAAAGAAGCTCTGTCAAGCGAGTCCACCTTCCAAACCCTCTATTTCTATACATAGAGGTATCGAAAACGAGTTAATAAACTCGGATATTTCGATGGAACGCCGGCCGTCCTATTTCCTCATGCAAGGGGAGGCGGAATACGGCGCGGCCGGGCCTATTAGCCCACGCAGCGCTACCTACCCGTTGCTCGGCCAGTCCGCTGTTCCTAGCGACGGCTCAAGGCTCGATCCTCACGACGAGATCGCCTTCTCACCTAACGTCTTCACGAAGGAAACGTTAGCTCAAGCCTCACCTACACAAAAGTTCGAGGATACATTTCAGACCCGCTCTGAAGTCAATCATTATGATTCGACAAAGATTTCCGAATATCCACGATATTCTACACAAGGCTACCCGGCCGATCCGAGTGTCAAATACACTCCAAATGTACAAAAAACAAATCATACTTTTCAGTACCTCAACCAAGCTCAACATATTCCTCCTACAGATATAAATCTTAGGCCGGAATATTACAAAACGGCTCAGTACCAAACTGATCGAACCCAGCACCCACTATGCGAGCCCAGTGCTCCACGCGGCTGCGACACGAACTATCCCTCAGTTCATCCCGCCAAGCAAGCTGACCTTGGCGATTTCGCTCACATTCCTTACAGGAATACCCCAGGGACTAACCCGCATAATCAGAATATAAATGTCCCACTTGGTCTACCTACACCAAGTAAAACATATTTAAATCCACTACACTCACGAATAACACTGCCTTAAAAAAAAATCAAGGTCGTGCCCCCAAAAATTTGACTCTGGTACTGGGGGTTTTCGAATGTGCTGAATCCGAACCCGAAGCCCGTTTTTTCGTGTGGACGTCTAATTTTTGAGGTACGGCACCTGCATTTTTGAAAAAATCATTTAACCCTAGATTACCACCCTTTAAATTCGATCGCTCACTATCACCCACACGTCGAAATAATGTACATACCTGGAAAATCATAGTTTATAACTTTATTCATATTAACTTCTGATAGATAGGTACCTAAACTTTACGTTGAAATACACAAACATCGCTTTTGTGGCATTTTCCTAGCTAGCACCTTACCATAGCAAAAAATAAATAAGTAAATAAAATAAAATAAGTAATGATGAACCAAAAAATCTAAAATCTTTCTTCTTACAATTTGAAAGGCAAAAATATCATTTCTGGAATTACAAATGTAAAATAAATTCTTGTAGGTTCTAACAATAACCACAGTCAACATAGAATTTTTACAGAATCAGTTTACTGATAGTATTTTCGTCCACGTTGCTGTTACACACCTCGTATAACTTCAATTTTAGTCTCCGTTCAATATAACTTAAATAATGTTTTCTCAGTGTACCTTAAAGTTTTTTCTCAGTATGCCCAAAGATGTTAGTTAAGTAAAGCTACCTATCTATCATAAAGCTCTATGACGGGGGTATGAAATAAGCCCTGGAGTTTTCCAAGCCCTGAAGATGAAATATAAATATTTCGAAACGTCGGCCTAGAATATAGAGTTTTTATTGACCAACCCTCGAGAAAGCCGAAACATTTTACATTTAACTCAGTGGTTGAGATAACCCAGCCTAAAAAAAAAAGAATACTAAATTATTTACTCTCCCTTAGTCTCAAAACAGAAGGTGCACATAAAGAACTTGCTATCCTGAAGAATCCTTTACCTTTTGATCACCTACCATCTAAATTTGGATTCAGTATTCAAATTCGGACTGAAATTCCTAAAAAATCCTTGTTACCCAACACGTCTTGTGATAACGATAACCTTAGCAATATCAATCAGAACATCCACACAAATCAAGGCCCTACAACTGTACGTGGATCTCAGACGCCGCCGAATGCAAATTGAAGAGAGCATTGGCGGACATATTGGGGTCAACTTCAGGCGCCCTTTTTGAATTGTAAGGCTAGCTAGTTTGTGTATTAAGTGTTCGTAGAAAACATATTTTGTATTATCTTGATGAAAACTAGTCTAAAATCATTAAAAACGTCAATTATTATGATGACAACACAGTTTGTAAATGAATTTTATGCAATATTTTCAACAGAGACAAACTGTGGGAGCTGCTTGTCTTTGGAATATCTAACCAAATATGACGATTTACAAACTTATTTAGGCCACAATTCTCGTCCGATTTTCGTGATTCTTTTTTTGTTCAACAATGAATTTGGTCTAGTTTTGGATCTTATATCAGGAATTTCAAATTTGATTATGAAAAAGGGTGAATGGAGGGGGTAACAGTAAAATATCATGATGTTTTAACTAATATCGTCAGATTTTTGTGATTCTTTTTTGTTCAACTAAGAATTTTGTCTCGTTTTGTCGGTTTATTAGGAGTTTCAAATTTCATTATGGACGAGGAAGATTGGAGGAGGTAATAGTAACAAATCATGATGTTTTAACTCATCAAGTCAGAATTCTGAGATCATTTTTTAAATTCGATTATAAATTCGGTCTAGGTTATAAAAATATGTCAGGAGCTTCAAATTTCATACTGGAAGTTTTATTATTTGAATTTGCTGTCGGTGGAGGGAGTTAATTGGGGGGGGGGGGGGGGGTTGCGAGAAGTCATGATATATTTGTTTTTTCTCTTATTTTAACTCTCACCAAATATATATAAAATCCATTCATAGGGACGTCCGTGTAATGTATGCATTACTTACCAATATGATTTCATGTAGTTTTGCGTAGTGGCGATATTGTACTTTTCATACCGTACCTACTTATAATAGTTAGGGCATAAGTTAGTTAGGTATTTTAAAGTGAAAGATCCTTCCATTATTCAAAAGCAATTATCTCAGAACCATTCTTCCAAAGTAACAGAAGAATCGCTCTGCATTTCAATATTGAGACAATATCTTGTACATAAGACACAGTTTTACAAACACCATGGGTTCACCTGGATGGGGCAAGGAGTATGATCAGAGGAGCTGAACAATTGAATAAATGAATAACTACTTCATGGCACTTTCTATGTTATTATATTATTTTCATTTTACATACAATTTCATACAATTCTGTAAATTCAATACAATATACAATACAATGTCAATACAAAAAACAATTTCATACAATTCTCTCAATTTCTTGTTTAAAGGAAATCTGTGGAAAAAACAAAACAAAATTTAGATTAATTTGAAACTTTTTAGCTCATGCATATTGATAAGTTAGTAAAAAGAAAATTATTATCAACTACAATAGGTACTGCGTTACCACATCAAGAGGCCTACAACGGACCAAAATAATCTTTAGGAAATCGTGAAAATCTATAGGTACTTACTTGTGAAATGAGAGTGTGCAGTCTTCAGTTTTGCGATTTATGCAGTTAAATGCCGCACACACTTTAACCATTGTGCATTATCAAAGAAATTTCATGAGTAGATGAACTATAATAATACAATCTTCATTGCACATAAATAAACGATGTTGCCCCCAATATGGCCGACTACAGACCGTTCAATTTGCAATGCGACACTAGCGCTACGAGTGGGTCTAGTTTACTTTGACAATGTCTTTGACACAAATGGACTTCTTATGCTCCATGAATTCTTAATCTGTATCCATGATCAAACTGTTCATGAAGACTCAGTTAGCAGTTTTTGCTCTGCTTAGAGTAAACCATAAACCCTCAAGACTCTGATGGAAGTTGACAGCGGATGGCGAGGTTGTGGGATATGATTCAGCTTCACTTTAGAAATCTAAAATGTGCAGTTGCTAGGTATAACTCAGGGTTTAAGTTGATGATTGAAGTGTTAATTTTTTGCGTATTATATATTTGGTTCATTTCCCCTTCAATTATCGTCTCATCCGTCTGAACAGTGTGTGCCATAAAGTCGAATGCATTCATGGTCTAGTGTTTTCAACTGCATACTAGCAACATGACAGAAAATCATCCAAATGGTTAGTATCTGGCTTGAGTTATGACGAATTTAGTTTCTACTGAAATAAGTACTGCGCAAAGCGTAGTAGATATTTAATATAATACATTCTTCAAACTCTTTGGTTGCTTTCTCTTTGCTGCTTTCTGTTACATTTTGCCTTACTAATGATTTATCTCTTTTTGTAGATGAGAATCCGAACCTCCTTGAAAACGTTGAGGTGGGTAGCTAACATATTTTTCTATTCTTCCCAACTGCATACTGTAATTTCATGTTTCTTCTTTACTGAAATAGAACTACCTACGTCTGGTTCTCGATTCAAGTGAATGCTATTGAAAATTGGACATAATTGTTGATTTTTCTTCATTGCCTTGATTTCTTGAGTGGCTCTTTTAGGAATTCGCAATTTAAAAAATCTCTCCACTCATTGACAACCCCAATGCTTACAATCTGCCTCCAGTTTCCGAAAGTTGAAATTCAATTTCGCTCATGAGCAGACTCTCCATTACGTAGACTGTACGATTTTTATAATATCAAGTATGTTTCTGTGTATGTAATGATACAAAAATAACAATTTTACCATAATTTCGATACTCGCCTGTATCAGCAATAATTCCTTCCAATCATGGGCTCCTATATCATATTGTTTCCATGCCTATTTCGAGTTTGTTCGTTCTTCTTTGTTCGAAAAATGCATTGCAGCTATTATGAATATCCACATAGTCCACCGAATGACGGATCTTCGATGCACAGATTATAAGGGTTGACCCACATGCTTCAAGTGTGATAAGATCATTGGTCAGCATACATAAGTAGGTACTACACGACCTCTTCTTTTTGTCATGTACTGCCATTTCCGTCATCGAAGATTGGCGATAATCTCATGTGGCTTATGTAACAACTCATAAGAGTCCATGAGGCTTACGTAACATCTGCCAATAACGATGTTATTCTCCTCAAATCTGACGAAGTTGTGATGGATACATAGGTAGTTCCTTCGTCCCGTTTCTTGAAACTGCAGCATCCGGGGAATATACTTCGAGCCTTTTAGCTTCCAGGTTATCCTCTGGCTCTGGATGCTGCAGACTAATAGCCTCAACCCTTGGAAGTGGTAACTACTCCATTCCATTACCTTCTTATCATGGTAGCAGAGCTTGGTTTTCAAACTACCTCCACCCTCTTAAAATGACTGTCCTGAAGCCGATTTCACATGGAGCGGTATGTCCGGAGACAGAAAGACGGAACGCAATGTGATTGGCTGTTGGGACAACAGTTGAGGATGGTGGCTGCCATGTTGCCGGAATGGGCGGTCGGCGGTAGAAATTTGTATACCGTTGCCGCGTTCCGTCGAGCGTTGTGCTAGCTCATTGGACAGGAATGTTGATAACCGCAAGTAGAGGTTTCAGATCAGAGAAGGTTTCGGTAGGAAGGATATGATTCCGTTTAGCGAGGTGCCGCTTCATTTGAACACCCTGCCGCATTCCGCCCCCCCCCTCCACTGGGTTTTCCGACCTTCCATCTTTCCGGTTGTTACGCTCGTACCGCTCCATGTGAAACCGGCTTGACACCCTTTCCCTTGCACTTCCCCTATTCGTGATTCCAAATAGGCATGCACAGCGTAGCAGCAGACAATGAGATGAAACCTTGTAAACATTGGATCACCTAAAGCTGTTCGGCTATTACCAGGGTTGAAAATATCGCAATTTAAATTTAAAAGTTCCAGTCATGCAGCATGATTGTATGAGCGAATTGTCGTAAATTATCGTACTATTCTATGTTACATTGTTTTGAAAATCGAGGACTTTGAGTGAAAAGAAATTGTTAACTGCCAAGTTTATGGGGAAAAATCTCGTTCTAAATAATAATCTGAAATCTAAAAAAAAGATTTCGGATTTTTGACATTTTGCCGTTTTTATCGATTTTTTTAAAGCACATTTTAATGAAATTCAAGTACATTTTTCAGCATGATACTGTACATCAACTTTTAAATGTTCTACGTTATAGCTCATAAACTTTATTTGCGCAATATTATACTAAAAAATGTAATTAGCTATTTTAGTGATTTTTTTTTCAATAAGCTAAATTAGTTATTACCTAGCTATTTTTAGTGATTTTTCAGCACTTTTTAGGAAATTCGACCAATTTAATGTGCTCAAAAAATGATGGCCAACGAACTCGTCCTTTTGTTGGAAAGCTTGATTTTTTGGCGCAGAAGCAGAATTTTTACAAAAATTCTAAGGAGAGTTAGCGTTAGCGTCAGGAAGGATATATATAAATATATATATATATATATATATATATTTTTTTTTTTAAGCTTTTATTGCACCGAGTAATCCCATTAACAATACAAATCTGTCTTACATTACTACAATACACTATTCAGGACCTAAGATGCATAACTTTGTCCCTTGTCTCTCGAACATATCACATTCACTTCCTACACAAGCTCATGCGGTTTCGAACGCTTAAAGCGTCGAGTTAGATCATGCACATCCAGGAGCTTTACAGCTTCCTCATTCTCATGATCTTTTAGTCTGGCAAGATGAGCCGTTGCTCGCTTTTTGATCACCTCATCCACACTGTCAACTTGAAGTTCACGGTGAAGTGCCTCATTTCGGAAGTACCACGGCGCATCAGTGATACATTGTAGTACAGAATTCTGGAAACGTTGAATGATCTGTCTATTGGTTGGAGCTGTGCAGCCCCACAACTGCGCTCCATACATCCAAACTGGCTTGAGTACTTGATTGTAAAGAAGCAGCTTGTTACCAATGGTCATGGTGGATCGTCGGCCGATTAGCCAATACATTCTTCTAAGTTTCAATGCGAGCTCTGTCCTCTTCTTTTTGACATGTTCCTTCCACCTGAGCTTGGCGTCTAACGTCATGCCCAGGTATTTGGCTTCATTCGCGTAGGGAATTGGCACGTTGTTGAGGATATCGGGGCTGTAGTTAATCTTCCGGTTGGTAAAATCAACGTGCACCGACTTGGTCTCATTCAGTTTGATCCTCCATTTTGTTGTCCAAAGACTGATTTTGGAGATGGACTTATTGAGTTTTGATATTGATTCGTTATTGCTGTCACCAACTGCCAGGACAGCAGCGTCGTCTGCATATGTTGCTGTGGTGTTATGTTCGACTTCTGGTAAATCGCTGGTGTACGAAGGTAGAGGAGTGAGGAAGGATATATATATATATATGATAAAGCGTTAAACTGTAGGATTCGTTTCAGAATGTCTCAAAACGGATTTAATTGGAGAAATTTTGATTGTAAAATTTTTTGAATTCTACGAAAATTTGCTAAAAAATCAAATTAATTGGATTTTTTATTCAAATAGGATTTTTAAAAATTGAAATACAAAATTTTCATTTTAAGTAAATGTTTGTAGGTAGGCGTCACTGCTAAAAAGCTAGGTATGTTGAGCAAGGGAGCTTCTGAATTACCTAAACTACACTTAACAGCAAAAAAACCGGCGCACCCTATATTTTGTTATTTTTTCACCTTAGCTTCAATTGGTTAATTTTTTTTTGCATGTGCCAAGTAAAGTCGGTATCTTATGAGAGAACAGCAAGGAACAGAGTGGCAAATAAAAAATAGCCGTTTGAAAAAATCAGCTTTATTCACAAAACTTCCATGTTTGGACAAAAGTAACAAAACATTCTTCTGCAGTTCTCGTGTGAAAAAAAATTGAAAAATGAAAATTTTTTTTTAAATAAATTTTTTTGATATCGTCCCTTGCTTGTACCACCGCCTGCATTCTTCTCGGCATGCTGTTGATCAAATTTGAAACCGTTTCTTGTCTGATGAGGTCCCATTCTGCGACCACCGCTGTCCTGAGGTCTTGGAGGTTTACAGGAGGGTTCGGTCGCCTTCGGATGCACCTCTCTAGCTCGTCCCGTAGATGTTCTATGGGATTGAGGTCGGGGCTGCGAGCTGGCCATTGTAGGGTGCGCATGCCAACCTCTTCGAGGTAGTCAGTAACCACGTTTGCTACATGTGACCGCGCATTATCGTCCATAAAAATAAAATTATCGCTGGTGTAAGGGGCGAATGGCACTACATAATGTTCCAGGATGTCAGAAATGTACCTCAGTGTGGTTAGACTCCCTCGGAGGTACACATGGAGTTCGGTATTCGCCTCTGAAGTGATTCCACCCCAAACCATTTCAGAACCTCCAGCGTAAGGCACCCTTTCAGAAATATTGCACTGAGCGAAACGCTGCCCTCATCTCCTCCACCCTCTAACACGACGATCAGAAGCGAATAGTGAGAACCTGGACTCATCGGAAAACATTGAGAGTGCTGAAAGGGTGCCTTACAGGAGTGGGTCTGAATTGGTTTGAGGTGGAGTCACTTCAGAGGCGAAAACGGAACTCCATGTTTCCCCGAGGGAGTCTAACCACACTGAGGTACATTTCTTACATCCTGGAAGATTATCTAGTGCCATTCGCCCCTTTCACCGGCGATAATTTTATTTTTATGGACGATAACGTACGGTCACTCGTAGCAAACGTGGTTACTGACTACCTCGAAGAAGTTGGCAAGCGCACCCTACAATGGCCAGCTCGCAGCCCCGACCTCAATCCCATAGAACATCTATAGGACGAGCTAAAGAGGTGCATCCGAAGGCGACCGAACCCTCCTGTAAACCTCCAAGACCTCAGGACAGCGGTCCTCACAGAATGGGACCTCATCAGACAAGAAAGGTTTTCAAATTTGATCAACAGCATGCCAAGAAGAATACAGGTGGTGGTACAAGCAAGGGAAGGTACCACCCGATAATAAAAAATTTTATTTAAAAAAAAAATGCATTTTTCAATTTTTTTTTACACGATAACTACAGAAGAATGTTTTGTTACTTTTGTCCAAACATCGAATTTTTGTGAATAAAGCTGATTTTTTCAAACGGCTGATTTTTTATTTGCCACTCTGTTCCTTGCTATTCTCTCATAAGATACCGACTTTACTTGGCACATGCAAAAAAAAAAATAAATAAAAAAATAAATAAATAAAATTAACCGAATGAAGCTAAGGTGAACAAATAACAAAATATAGGGTGCGCCGGTTTTTTTGCTGTCAAGTTTAGTAAGGCTCAGTTTAGTCTCTATCGGAAATTCTTATAACTTGTTCCCACCCGATGATTTACATAGGTAGGTACCGTACTTACATTACGGAAATACTCGTAAACCAAGCCTCTTCTATATTATTCTTTGATTCACTTCGATTCTTTGTTCAATTCTATCTTTATTTTCCTCCTCAAAAGTTGGGGGAATGCTATTGCATTCATTATGATTTCATTTTTTAAGTTTTTGATTTAAATCACGATTTTAGTTGGCTGATGTAAATAGTGATTTAAGTTTTTTAAAAACCTGGCAGTTTCCTGTGCTTGATTGTCACTTTTTCTTTGGTGACTCCGACTATGTCTTGATAATCATATTGTAGCATATTTGGATACAAGTGCAGTAGTGTCAATAATTTATTAAGCTTCCATTCAAAAGTGGAAAACGAAATGTTTGAATCGAAAGAAATAGTAGACCACTGATTTGATGCTCTCTTCCATTACTAGAGATGTTACATGACCGTTATCCATTTCACACTTCCCAGGGGAAATAAATGGTAATAAAACTTTCTAGTAATTACGCAAATCACTCCACTTCATCAACAAGCAATGGAATAAGACAGAGAAGAATGTTGGAGGGGGACAAGGCGGAAAGAGTTTTGCACACAACTAGCGCTCCACATGATGAGCAGTGCAAAACTAGTGCCTGAGGAAGGCTGTACCTAGTTCTCCTGACTCCCACTAGAAGGCACTGAACTGGCACTTGCTGGCAGCGTTTCTCTATGCTGTTTTGTTATTTTTATAATAGTAATTTTCAATGCTACTACAACCCTACACCTGGAATTTTCAACAATGGCAAGTTGTGTTCCTATTGTTTACATACCGATTCGATTACAAAATGAAGCATTAGATTAAAACCAAGACAACGCCACCGCAAGTTAACAAATAGCTTCTCCAAACATTGTTTTCATAATAAGAATCCAAATGGTCAAATTACATTATAAAACCTACCAATGGGACGAGATATAATGCATTCTCTTGAAGTATTGAACTCTTTCAAAACACAGCAAACGAAAATACATGCTGGAAACATCAAAATAATCATAAGGAATAATCTTCAGAGGAAAAATTCAACAAAAGGTGGTTCGCTTCATTTCATAATCAAATAGGTAGGTATGTAATAAGAACACAACTTACCATTGTTGAAGATTCATGGTGCAGGGTAGTAGTAGTGATGAAAATTACTTTTGAAATAGAGGATGGTGATCAATTTGGTAAATGGTATTCAAACAAAACAAACCGGTGGTGCAATAACAGTTCAGGTGTTTGTAGATTTAAAAATAGCTACTGAATGAAAAGACGTCGAGTAACGGAAGAGGAAAGTTGAATGCCCCAATCTTAAAAATATTTGTAGGAAAAAGTGTATTTTTGAATAATCCTAAGAACTAGGCAACTTTCAATCATTTTTAAACCTCAATATTGATGAATAGACAAGATATCGTCACGAATTTCAAAATTCGTAGGCAGTTTGGGGAAATCTTTATTATTGATAAGAATTAAACTCCGTTTGTCTGTCTGTCATTGTCGGACTATATCCCATCGCATCTATACATTCCACGAAGAGCGTGCGAAGGGATTGAGACAACCCACCTCTAACGAGCGAAGCGAGCAACATCCCCTACACACATTAAACCTACCCTTAGTGATCTACCGTTCCAATCATTCTACAAGTCCCGCTGGACACTAAAAGACCATCACATCTGTACAGCCACACCGAGCGAGTGAAGCGAGCAACATCGCCTACATGTTTCAATTGTAATACACCTCAACAGGGTGGTCCAGGGGGGGGGGGCGAAGCCCCCCCCCCCTCGGCTGGACGTGGAGGCAAGCGAAGCCAGCTGGAGTGGGTAGTGGAGAAGGTGATGGAGGGTGGGTGGTTGGGTGGCAGATGGTTACAAAGTTGTTTGAAGCTCCATTGCTCACTGCCACGCTAGCGTCAAGATAAAACTCTATCACCCTCGAAATGAAGGAGCTTGCCTAAATCAGAGTTGGTTAATGGCATTGTTGGAACCCTGCATGCCCCTTCACTTTCAAAACTAGCTGAGCTGCACTTTGGCAAAGCATAATGGGTTCTGAGGAACATTGTGCTTGGCTGGAAAATCTTGAAAGTAAAAATTCTTCTGCTGAATCAACTTCAAAATGCAATCAAGAGGTGAAATCTAAGCGGGGGAAGGCGGTGGTTGGATCAAGTTAGAGTGACGGCAATCTCAGTGCTGGCCAATGGGTGATTGTCGGACAAATAAAAAAAAAGTACAAATTCAGCGACAGTTAAGAAGTTTATTGATACTATGTAAGCTTCGAGATTCCAGCTAATTAGTGATATATGTATATATATACATATACATATATATATATACTAATTTGAATGGTTGGAAACGGTTCCAGAGGAACAATATACTTTGGCACTTATGTGCAGAGAACTTGACCACACGTATCTAAAGAAATTACAAGTAAAAACTCACAGTAATAGTTAAAAACTCTGAGGGGTAATAGTTTTTCCCGTATAGAATACGTGACATTTCTGGCACACCAGTTCATATATACAGTTTTTCGATTGGCATGTCAATGAAACACGACATTTGTAAGCATTTGGGTTGTTAGGAGAGGAGAACATTCATTTGTTGAGGATAATAACACAGAATTTGCATCTTGGTTAGTCACATGGAGGGAGCCCAGGTGGTTGTTGATTTGGATGTTGGTGTTGTCGTTTATGTGATAAAATACTTCCTAGTATTTTACCACACTACACTGGGAAGTATTTTATAACACAAACGACAACACCCAAATCCACAATTCATTTGGGCTCCATCCATGTGACTAACCAAGAAGCAAATTGTGTGTTATTATCCTCGAGGAATGTACGTTCTCCTCTCCTAAGAACCCAAATGCTTACAAATGTCGTGGTTCATCAACATGCCAATCGAAAAATTGTATATATGAACTGCTGTGCCAGACATTCTATGTAAGAAAAACCATTATCCCTCTGAATCTGCGAATGAACAACTCAGATTGTCAGTCAACAGGGTACTTGACGTATAGATCAATAATCACAATGCAACCTATAAAGCAACGTTTGATGAGTGTTTTAAACTAAAAGTCCACAGATCTTTGCATCCTGAAGCCAATGATGTACAAGTCAGAAAATCTGAACTGGCTCTGCAGGTCCTGGGTGCATGTGTCACTAGGACTGAACACTTTCAAGTGCTCAAATGCAATCACACACCTGCTATCTACTTGGTAATCATTGCTGCTCTTATGTGTGTCTCATTTTCCCCCGAACTGATAGAGCAAAGGTGTGTGTGTGGGGGGTGGAGGAGGTGTCCCATGACAACCTCTAGAACAGCTCCCCATGAAATCATTCCACCCATGGGACCCATTGGGAGGAAACGTGGATTCTTCTGTTAGTTCTGCTAGTTCCTTACCATCCATTCATCCATGCAGTGTAGCGGAAAACTTAGCATACTAGCTGGCTTTTGGAATAGTAGGTGTTGCTTGGTTGCTCCACACAAAAAAAAATCAAGGTCGATGACCTCCTAGCTCATATTCTGAAGGCAAACATGTGCTGGCTGCATATAAATGGGAAGCTGGCTGAGAGGGAGACAACACAGACCCAAGCAGTCTTAAGCGGGGATTTCACAACGTGTCCCCTACCTCCCGTTCCTGTTCCCGACCTCCCCACCACAGTTCTCCTCTTTCATTGACAGATTGTTGTATTTTCATGACCCCTTCTTTGGTTCCCGACCAACTGTTGAGTTCATTGCATATTCTGTTGCTATTCTGTTCAGAAACATTTTTTGCAGTTTTTAAAAATATTGAAAGCTAATAAATTTGCTCGATAAAATTAAAAAAAGGTTTTGCTTGGTTTCTTGCATCTCTATTAAAATATAAAGCTAGGGACATGCCCCACAACAGTTTGTAGAATATGTAAACCTCTATTATTTCTGCCAAAACTACTTTTTCTGTTTGTTCTGACGATTCCATCACACAAAAATACAAAACAAATGGAAATGAAAGAACAAGAGTTGAAAACGCTGGATGGACTCAGAAATTGGACAGAACGATCCACTTGGTGGGGCATTTCAGGTCCCATACACCAGGAAAAGCCGTGGGGGCCTGGTCAATCACCTTCCCTTCCTAAATTGGTTGGAAAGCTCACCCTACCGGTCATCCCTCCTCTCCCCTAAATGTGACCAGGAGCACAGATTTCACTATCGGATTTCAGAGCCGACCGTGATAGGGCCCAATTTAGGGTTCCGTATCAGGTTGTGAAGTCCCGGCTTTAATCAGTTCATGAATGTAGGTACCTGGAGCACCAGGTGGGAAGCCTATCCAAGAGTGCAGAGAAAGCTCAAGGCCCTACAGTGAGCCTGCCAAATACAAGCTTAAAGGTTAGGTAAACCACGCACATACATACTGTTACGCTCCAGGAAAATAACTCTCACAGTCGAAGAGGTTTGGTCACCCTGGCCTCATAGCTCTGATCGTTAGAGTGTCGCAACTGCGGGGAAATTTCCCGTAATTGTGACGATGCGAGTTCGAACTCCTGTCGAGGTAACAAATATTTTTAGCCCGTTACAGTGGCGCAGCCGAAATCATACGAAACAATAATTAATTAAATCCCTCTCGAGCCAAAAGACTGTAAACATCACATTTCCTGTTGTTATGCCTTTCATTTCCTCACTCACTTGAGTCAAAACACACCGTGACAATGACCTCGCTCGACTGCTGACTTGTTCCAGCGAGCATCTGCTGAGCCAGCGGCCTGTAGTTTCACTTCGTCATTCGTCCGACCCCAAACCAGCCGAGACGGCTGGTATTTGACTCCGGGGAAATGTTACGCTCCAGGAAAATAACTCTCACAGTCGAAGAGGTTTGGTCACCCTGGCCTCATAGCTCTGAGCGTTAGAGTGTCGCAACTGCGGGGAAATTTCCCGTAGTTGTGACGACGCGAGTTCGAACTCCTGTCGCGGTATCAAATATTTTTAGCCCGTTACAATACCATATCCAAGCACCAAATAAGTGTCCTTTTCTGTCCGTGATATATTTTGGAAGAGAACTTATAAATTTAGTGGGCTAATAAAAAGATTTCACAGAAATTACTCTAACTAGGTGAATATAAGTTCTTTAACTCAGAACCCCACTTTTATTAGAAAATGTCATCTTTTTTTGTGAAAGGTATTATGAGTTGTTATTTTTTTCTATTTTTAGTCTCAGTCAATGGACTCGTTGCCAAAGAAGCCACGAACATCAGAAGATTTCTATTTGTTCTGCAAGTTCATATTGGAATATGAAAACTATGATCTTACAAAGAAAGAGGTATGTGACTTTTGCAATGATATCGTTCATCACAGTTTTTATCTGCAGTGTTATGTTTAATTAACTGTGTTTTATGTGTTAATGTTCAGTAACCGAAGGTTATATCAGCGTTTTGAAATATGTGAAATTTTGCTGGTGTCATACGAGATTTTTAAACTTACCCTTTCACTATTCAGAGAATTGATATAATCTAAGATTACTGATCTATGAATGTTCTTGGGTTAAAGATAGCCTCTGTGTATGCCTAAACATCGAATTCTCGTAGCAAACCATTCTTGTACTTCAGCAATTTTAATCCAATTTCAATGAGAATACCTGGGGTTGTGGATTGGGGTTCAGATGGCTTCCTATGAATTTCATTGTTTCCAGATTGATGGTAGATTCTGTGCTTTAACAAAAGTGAGAATGTCTAAACAGTTTCAAGATTGATAATTACTTCTGAATCATTCTTCACTATTTCTTCCAGTGATGTTCGTGCCAAAAATGTATAAATTACTGTATTCGAAATCCTCCTTATCAACATATTTCAATGATTATGTATAGTCATGAGCGAATTTACCCTTTATTTGGGTTCAAATTTCACCCACAAAAATAACATTTTTGGGGAGAAAATCATAGATTTTTGGTCTTTTTCTCAAAGATGTAGTTTGTTAGGTTAGGCCTGTGTTGTTGGACATGAGTTGCTGTTTCAGCAACGTAAGCCAGAAGAATATAAAAGGGTAACCATAAATGAAAACTAATATCCTTAAAAGAAACCATATTTTTGCCAGAGAACAATAAATTCTGTCCAGATGGATGTGGTACTTAGCTTCCTCGTATTGTTTCATGGTTGTAGAAAGATCATTGACATTGTTAAATAATCTCCAAAGATTCCAAAGCGGGTTCATATGGTTAAAGGAAATAGTAAATTAAGATGCAGCTTAAAATCCCAAGATCCATAAATTATATTTCATAGTTTTCATTATTACAACAGCTTATACCTGGAAACAATACCTTGGTCGTATATGTATATTTTTAATGAAAGGAAAAGAAAATTAAGATGATTCATCTTTTTTAAAGAGGTTTCAGAAATGTTATGGTTAGAATTTTCTAGTTTTAATAGTAGTTGAAATTATCAGTCAACCCTTAGAAAGACAAGTCAATTTCTCATTTTATTATCCTTTTCGCATTTTGTTGCAATTTTTGGTGATCATTCGACTTGGAATTTCATTGTCTGAAACTTTTCCATAGGACGAAAATTTCTCTGGCAGGTCCTTCAAGGTTAAATTTCTAAAAATATCTCAAACACGTGTTAGCGAGTTTCCATAGAAAACAAAGCGGAGGAGTATGAAAGCGCTAATCCGTTTGGGAACGTTCAAGTGAGAGTTGCAAAAGCGCGAATTCATGGCAGTGAGTCAGTTGCATAAGCGCGCATACTTGAAGCTGAGCGATGGGCTGGCCGAGTAATAGAACGTGCAGGAGGAGATGACAGAAGTAGGTCTGGGGAGATGTCAACAATCGATGTCAAGCTTATCATACTGACAACTAAAAAAAATCTTGCGTTCTTGAGTAATGCCGATATTTTGCCGTACTAAGAACAGATCCCGTATCTAACCAAACTCTACTTTTGGGAAAATGCGTCTCTAGGTTTTGAGTCGAAATTTCCTGATATTAGCTCTATTTTACGTTGTCTCGAGCTCCAAAAGCACTCATTCCAAAGGAAATTTCCCGCTGAATCGCGTACTGTGGCTGGAAAAACATTATTTTGGTCAGAAAATTGCAAAAAAGGTGTAGAACATATGTACTAGGCGATATCGTCATATCTGGTGTACGAGTTTTCGTTTTGCAATAAGACTAATACTGAGAATTGGTCTTCTCAACGATTATGACAGCAACTAAAAGCCGGTTTCCACCGGACATATTTTTGCGCTTTCGCACCTTATTTTTTGCGCTTTTGTACCACCCATGCTTCCCGGAAATAAGCGCTTTCGTACACCCTCCTTCAGCGGATTAGCGCTTATGCCATCTAGCCAAACAAAGCTATTGCAATGGCTCGTAATCAATTTTTGAAAACGTTCTTCATTGAAATTCGTTTTGAGGCATTCTGAAACGATTCCTGAAGTTTGCGCTTTTTTCATATATATATATAATTCTGTGGGTTTTGATGATCTATAATGTTATTATATCAAATTATATATAATTTGATAGATATGCTTTTTATGTCAGATGTTGATGGGGTGTGTCCATTCAATGATACCGAAACGATTCATGTCTGTGGGTTGAGTCGAGCAGTTTCTCTTCGAAAAGATAGAACATCAAAAATTGATATTGAAACACCTTATTAACTGATGCAATGTTGGTCGGGAAGAGTTTTAAAGTAGCTAATGTTATATTGTGAGTGACTCTCTGGGACATCAAGAGTCTAATAAAATGATGTGCTCTTTCCTGATCATCTGAGTGAGCTAAATTCTCTCCTATCCACCCTAGGAATTTGAAATTTGATAGGGGGCCTCACTGGGACATCGGGAAACGAAGAAAATCATGGGCTCTTTCCTGATCAGCTGAGTGTGCTAAATTGTCTCCTTTTCAACGTAGGACTGTGAAATTTGACAGGGAGCCTCCTCTCTATGATATTAAGAGACAAAAGCTTTGACGGGTTTGTATAAGATCACCTGACTTAGCTAATTTCCTTCCAACATACCTTGGAATTTGAAATTTGATAGGGAGCCTCTCTGGGGCATCTTATTAACTGATGCAATGTTGGTCGGGAAGAGTTTTAACGTAGCTAAGGTTATATTGAGGTTGAAGAAACGGACACGCTTTTACCAGTATCTACGAGGGACGTCCGGAAAAAAAGGGGACAATTGTCGTAGGGGGTGATGGGAATTTTTTTTTCAAAGTTGGCATACCTGCGTGTAGGGGAACTCCTAACGGTCACAATGAGCGCTCGCCCGTCTCAGTTCGTTCAAAAAGGTCGTCGCAGGAGCCCGTCGCGTCAACCTCTGCAGGTGTCGTTCGCTCCACCTACCTCAGGTGCGAGATTCGGGCAGTGATCAAGTTCCTCACTTTGCGCCAAAATTCAGCTGCCGAAATCCATCGTCAGCTAATGGAAACCTATGGACCTGATGTGATGACACGTTCGAAGGTTTTCAAGTGGGTTAATGCTGACTCGAGACGTGAGCCTCCTTCATGACAACGCCAGGCCTCACACTGCGTGTGTGACCCAGGACCTCCCTGTGAGATTTGGATGGGATGTCATTAACCACCCACCATATTCCCCTGACCTGGCGCCCTCGGATTTTCATCTGTTCACAAAACTGAAGGAGTTCCTGGGTGGAAAACGGTTTTCCAGCGACGAGGAGGTCAAGGAGACTGTGGAGAAGTGGCTGTTGGAGGTGGAGCGGAGCGTCTATGACGAAGGCATAAAAAAGCTCGTGCCTAGGATGCAGAAGTGTGTGGAACTTGCCGGGGACTATGTTGAAAAATAAAGGATTAAATTTTGAACATATCCTGAAAATTTCATTAAAATATATGCATTTTTCTAATTTTAACAGCATTTGTCCCCTTTTTTCTGGACGTCCCTCGCATTGCTATATTTAAAAAAAAAAAAAAAAGAGAGAGAGGCCAATATTTCTTTCTGAAAAAAACAGGTGGGGGGGGCTAGATATTTTCTCCTGTTCACCCAAACAAGTATCTCTCCAGAAAGACAGCCTACCTTAATTGTAATAACTGTTATCACTGTTCATTTCATTATATATTATGAATGTTTTAAATCTCTAATTTTGGTTTTAGGAGGAAGATTATGAAAAGAGTGAGAACAGTGTAGAAGATGAAAGTGGAAACTCTAATCAAAGTCAACATCATACCACTCAAAGCAGATCTACTGATTCTGAGGAAAGTAATTCACTTGTTGATATCTCCTCCGATGATTCCTATGACTTGGTTACTTGTTTTTGTCAGAAGCCATTTGCTGGGAGGCCTATGATTGAATGCAGTTCTTGTTTCACCTGGGTGCACCTGAGATGTGCGAAAATCAAGCAATCAGAAATACCTGATATATTTATTTGCCCCTCTTGCAAAAAGCGTCATCATTAATTAATGTTACCACTGTGTTGCCTATTTATATGTCATACACATTGCCAAATTGATGAATTATTTTAATGAGGTTTCAATGAATATTATTCTATAATTAAATACATGCATATATTATTTCTCTGTATCGTGGGTCAGTTTTGAAAATGTCCATTCTTTGACTTGTCAATCTTTTTGATGCAGTGAAAATAACCAGACAACTATTAGTTTCACCATACAGCTGATCCCTGACGTTTTTTGTATCTCTTGGCTTGCTCTCCAACTATCTGCCTCCTATGGTACATTTATCTTAACATATTAAGATGCAATAGGAATTAGATGCTTGCCAATCTATTTTCTCTTTCAGTAGCTCGTACGTAGTAACTTTCACGATTTGGTACTGCTAATACCAATTGTTTTTATCTATGTATGAATTATTACGAGCACAGAATGGATGCCTTTCTTTGAAATTTGCTTTACCCAATGCCATGTATGCTTGTTGTATATTGAGTGTTTATTATAAAACTGTAACCACTCCATCACCAAGCTCCTGATCATTTTGTTCAGTTTCATGTTGTTCATGACAGGATATTGTCAACAATATTCTACCTTCTGTTGTAATAAAATTAATTATGATCTGATTAATTTTAAGTACAGCTAGCGCAATATGATTCTGGTAGAAATCCTTGGTGAACTTACCAGTTCTCTAACTGAAATACTTCAACAGAATATTGTACTTATTTGTCGGTCTTTCCCCATTTTTTGTAGGCATGGGATGGAAGTGAAATTTCTAAGTTCACTCTCTTTTTCCAGAACTGGTTCGTTTTGGCCTCCTGTGCACTCATATAGAGTGTTATTTTTCCTAGAATAGTTGGCCAGAAGATAATTTTTTTTTTCCTATTTTTTCCGATATTTCTCACTTTTTAAAAATAATTATTCAAATTCTAACTTGGAACAACATTTAATGTGACATGTACAATTAATTGTCTTGTGCGTAATATATATATATATACATATATATATATATATATATATATATATATATATATATATATATATATATATATATATATATATATATATATATAACCATAAATACCCGAAATTCTTCTTAACTAGTGTAATCTTGTCTACAACCACGCTTGGTGAGATTTTACACAGATCAGTTTTTTGCTTAGATCAGTGGTCTGGATACATAACATCAAGTAGCCAATCCTTTAGTAAATTCAGATTAGTTGGACATATAGATTAGTATCCTGTTGGGACTAGTTAAAACTGGTTTAGACTATTTTGGGTTTTCATGGTAGCATACACAATTATGCTTTGTCAACTATAGTTCAAGAAGCGAGACAGGAAGTGTGTAGTGTATGTAAAGACCTCACTTGTGCTTGCGCTGCCCCTTGCTCCTGCTACTCGTCCTGCCTGTGCTTCCTCTGCTGGGGGCTTTCGGTGCAGAAGTCAAAGGACCGGCAGTACGAGTAACAGGAAGAGTTTGTAAACATCCCAGTCGCCTGGCTTCCACTCTTACTCCGGCCGCAGTGCTCATAGCCGATGCTGCTTCTATGTTTCCTCCATTGACCAAGGTCGAAACGGAACTGGGAAGTAGGCACTTGTAAACTCTCACTACTCCCACTGTTGTTATGGAAAGTAAATATGGCAGCAGTAGTAGTGGAAGTGGCTGAATGTAAATGGGGTATAACTTTTTGGTCTGTCAGTATAGATAAGTGAGTAATTTCCATATTTATAGGAAAGTTTCAATAATTTTTTTCTTTTCTTGGATCTCTACCTTTGAAAGATTCAGCAAAGACACCTACATGGGTTGAGATGAGCCGACAACAAGGAAAGAACAACTATCATCTTTGGAAGTTTGCTTACCTTTTTCATAGTTGCAAGCACATTATTGGAAAACTGTGTGACTGCACTAAACAACATTTTTTAGCATTGAGGTAAACCATGGTGCGTCTATCTTACCATGGCTGCTCATTTCGGTGTTTCAATGAATCATTTCTTTTGTTGTTGTCTCTGGGTTTTCTGACTGATATTAGTCCAAGTTTGTGACTGTATGTTGAATTTTCCTCTGATAAAGTCAGTAGCGTTTGATGCTCAGCATTCACTACTATAAAACACCACCCTTTCACGACAAAATCAAATTGTTCACAACATTCACACTGATGATGATGTCTAAGTTGTTATTTTCGTTCGAACATCGTTCTTCTGAATTCAATATTCTTATGAGCATTCCACATTTTGAGAATCTTGGGCCCTTGATTTTCTAATATTACCATGAAAGGTGTATAATTCAAACAATCTCTTGTTTACTGCCCATCTTCACACCTTTACCCTCTTCATGCTTTGGGTCATCACTGTCACCACTAGTGCTTTCACCAAATACTCTGACCTGGTCATCCAACATTACCTCCAGATCCGCACCATTGAAGTCCTCATTTGCTATATCGCACGCCAACACAATAGAGAGTTCCTGAACGATAAGTCAATTGAGATGAGCTGCTTGGGGATTTTGTCATCTGGGGTGAGCCACACCAGATGCTAACCTGATAAAGTCAAGAAGTTCGAATTAGTGTCTTATCTTAAAGTGACGCTACTTAATCCTCAAGTAACGCTAAACCACCGAAGGGATTTTCATGCCTATCCCGTGTTTTCAGTTTCCAGCATTTCTAGATTTTTAGATAGATGCTCCTCAAGCTCTGCAGTATCTCCAGCACCTTATGTACTTCATCAGTTACTTTTCAAGCCACTCAACATCATCTTCAGATCCTTTCTAGTGTAATACCATGTCCTCTCGCATGCTAACAAATATCTTTCGTTGTTCAGTACTTTCAAACAAATACTACATCAATCGCATAGTTGGACTCATAATCATCATACTTCATCACACACTTCTGCTTAGTAGATGAACTACTACTATTTGTCCTAGAAAGAAACTTTATCCTGTTGAGCATCCCACCTTAGGGAGTCCTTTGAACTATCCCCCTCCCCCCTACTTTCTCATTTCTCAGGCCACCCAACGTCATCTCCAGGCCCTACCTAGTGTAATACCATGTCCTCTCGCATGAAAACAAATATTTTTCAATGTTCAATACCTAAAAACAAACTGCATCACTCGCAAAGTTGGACTCAAAATCATCATACTTCATTTAGCACCGCTGCATAGTAGATTAACTAATACTCTATACTGTCAAAGAATCCTGTTTTGACCCACCAAGCCACTAGAAACTTTAACCTGCTGAGCATCTCACCTTAGGTAGTCTAGGCCCTCTCTTTTTGAATACTCCAATGAGAGGAACCATTGGAACCATCTCTCCCCCTCATCCAATATTTTACACCTCTACTTCTTGTCTATGTCTGTTCTCAACCTCTGCAGCATCCCTGGCACCCCAATTCCTTTCTCAGCTACATCCACCCAACGTCATGTCCAGATTCTACCCAGTGTGTCCTCTCACATGCTAACATTTGTTCATCTTAAGTTCAATACTTCCAAACAGACATATACTACATTAATCGCAAAGTTTGACTCAATACCCTCATACTTCATCACATACTCCTCCTTAGTAGGATATCTACTACACTTTACTGACGAAGAATCCTATTTTGACCCCACCAAGCCACTAGAAACTTTAACCTGCTGAGCATCTGACCTTCGGAAATACTTTTTGAATTCTCCCATTCAAGGATTCGTTGGAATGTGATCACTTATTCTTCCCCTAACATTCTCACTCCTCTATTCCGTAGTTTGTCCCTGAAGCTCTTCAGCATTTGTTGCTTCTCCAGTACCTTCATTAGATACTCTTTAGAGCCATTCAACGCCATCTCCAATTCCTCTCTACTACAGTCCCTAAAGGTCTCCTTTGTCTTCTCACATGCCAACATTATGAGTTTTTCTCTGATTTTTGATGCATCCCATCCACTTCATCTAACTTTGGTCAGCCATTATTTCTATCAATGTATACGATTTCTCTACATTGTGAGACCACTAGCTATATGAATATTGTTTCAGAATATTTGAATTCACCTTCTACACTAACCAATAGCCCCACCCACTTCATGAAAATTATGTGCAACCATCTCTACGTCGCGTACAGTGGTGCCTAATGGCTGATTTTGGGATAAAACCTCAAACAGGTAGAATCTGTCTCTATAGAGGAAGGATCCTTATGTTTTCTGGAATGCTGAATCGATTGAGATAGGTCCCAGATCGATTTCTAAGTATGAAAAATGGGTGTAAAATTGGGTATTTTCGATGTTTCTTGAACGAAGGAGTGTTAGGTATTATTTTCCTTGTTGACACTAAATAAACTGAGATCACTCTGAAGGCTGAAAATCCTTATTTTAAGGGAACGTAAGCAAGAAAAGCACAAAGCAAAGCTAGGCTAAGCTTCTTGATTTTACCGGTTTCCTATTTAATTTTGACATATATATATTTAAATGTATTGCTGTGGTTAGCTTTATAAAATGCGAATATATTATTAATTTGTGTTATAATGTGTTTTTCATGAGTATATAAAGTGTATAAATAATCTAAGGAACGTAGAAAGAAACCGCAAAATATAAATATACAGTTTTAGTGACTAGACGTTGCAAAAAAACCTTATTTGGTTAAGAAATCTCGAACCTCATCTTTATTACTCGCTCAAACTTCAACTAGATTTGCACTCTCTCAGTTGAATTGAAACAGGTATGTATGCTCTCATTACTTTTCTATATTGTATTATTCATCAGTGAACAGAATCGTGTTCACCATAAATGAACAACTAGAAAGTTTTTTAGAAAGGATAGGTCGGCATGAATCCATAATATAATATAGGGGTGTTTTGGCACACAAAAATACTCCAAACATCAAGATTTGATATTGAATTTTCGGGTTTGTCCCTCCTGGCACCACTGTACGTCGTACAATGTCATCTCCAGATTCTCCGCAGCACAATGCCCAAAGGACTCCCTTGTCCGACGAAAAAACATTTTTTAACCTTGATATTTTTGTCATTAAAATATAGAGTGATTGAAAATTTAACATTGACAAAGTCATTAAGAAAAAAAATCTGACAACTTCAGTCTTGGGACAACATACTCTCAAATTAATAATTGTCAAGTCCTCCCCAGACATTCACAAACAGAACACTTCCCTTCTATTTTGCTTGTATTTTTTAAAATTATCATGATGATAATTATTTTGTTTATTTTTTATCATGTTTTAAATTATTCTATTGTACTCAATCTGTCCTCACACTGTCTGTCAAAATCTGTCATTGGTGGCCCTCTCTATCCTGTCACCTATTTCTTCTTTTCTACATCCTCATTTTCGTTTCCCCTTCAGCTCGCCTCTTCAGCTCCACTTATATCCAGATCCTCAGCAGTGCAATCTTGAATGGCTTCCGTTACCTCTCACAAATGACACTATACACTCCATATCCTGGCATAAAGTGCTCTACATCCATCTTCTATCTATATCTCATATCTTCTATCGTATCTCATGCAAAATTCCGATTGTCTCTTGCCAATGAGTTTCTCCAATCTGTATTATTAAGATGCTCCATATCGATTGCGGTTTTTGCCGCCATGTTTTCCACCTTCCGATTATCTATGACTCCATTCACTCCCCATGACCCTTGAGTCTTCCTGGAGTCTTGTGAGTGACTTCTACCCATCGTTTTGGTAGCAGTTATACATGCATTATTGGCTACTAGTTCATGAGTATTCCCTTATGGGAGAGTATGTGTACTCGTTTTACAATGTTTTGCTGTATAATCAGTATGCACTTGATCTTGACCATCTAGATTTAGGTTGATATAACAAAGAGTCATCTCCACCAACCTCACCTCCTCTGAAGCTTGATGAATCCCTATGACGATTTTTCTCAGAAGGCATTGCTCTATTATGCCTTGTACACATAAAGGCCTTGTGCCTTAAGACCTTGTACTCTGTCAGTATAGATATCAGTATGACAAAAAGATAAAAATAATGATAATAATAATAAAATTTCTCTCAGGCAAGAATATATGAATGAACAAGCTAGATGAAAAATCCAGGAAGGAATAAGGATATAGAGTTTATCAAGCCTATGGTATGATAAAGAGATGATTTGATCGGCTGATGTAGTTGAACAGTAGGAAGAGGCAATCAGTTAAAAAGGAGTTTATCTTACTAAAATCTGTGGACCAATCTGACAGCCAGTAAACTGGTTTTGAATCGTTCGAAACGAAATTCCCTAACTAGTGTGTTGGACGACCATGAACTAATTACAGATCTGACGTTCCAAACACCTCTTATGGCTTCTGTGCGAAAAAAACAACATCGAAAATCTGTTTTAGCAGATAAAGTGAATCTCTCTTTTCTTAATGTTTTGAACGTAATTTTAAATCATAAGACACCACCTGTTAGTCATCAACTGATATACTGAACGAAAAATGAGATAAGTACAATAAAATCCGTGAAACGTTCTATTGACAATGAATCAATACTCTCGAACGTTGCATACTTTATTAAGATACCAAACAAAGTTTTTTTCATTACCTAGACCAATGCTATCGTGAGTTACACAAAACCATGTAATTTTGAGGTGCACTGAACAGCTGCTGGATAGGTTTGATAATTAAACTTTAGATGATAAATGTATTCCAGTTTTTTCGATGGTGATAGTCTGTCTTCTTATGTCTCATTGATAGGAATGGATTTTAGAAGTGGTTACCTTGGAGGTTTAGATAGAAAAGAAGAAGAACTTATAGGAACTTCATCAAGTCAATTTTGACAAGTTTTGCCAGTCATCGCTATAGTACGGACAAATTTTTTACTCAGGCACTGGTATCAATTTAAAACTAGAATTACTTGAGAAATAAATTGTGTATACCTGATATTTTTAGTAATGCGTTTGTACTTTCCTTAGAAAGCTAGTTGCGTTGTATTAAATGTTTTTATTTATTTTGCAGTATAATAGTCACAGTAATCCTGTTGCAAAAGAAAAGTAACATCTTGATTAATATTTTATTGTGATTGATTGTAGTACCAAAGTTTTCATCATATTAAGAAGCCATTTGCAATGGGGATTTAGTTATAGTGTAAGTGCTGTGCTTCGAAATCATTTGATTGGATTCAGCATGTTGACTCGAAACTGTTTCATAAAGTGTGCCATACCGTACTAATCTATTATAGATTTTGCTCAAATTTTATATTTGAAAACTGAAAAATAGTTGAACCCACTCTACTTTCACAGCACTATAGTATTTTGTTGTGTACGCATAATTGTGAAATTCTTGCGTCAAGCTTAACTCACTCAATGAGGGAGTAAGTTAGCTGCATTGGAAAATTCCTGTCGGTGAATTGTCACTTTAAAATTCTGACTGGTGTTCATCAAAATGTTTGGAAACAAGAGCTGTAGACTTTGGATGTATTATGTGACACATGTTTATTACCCTCTTTCGAAGGAGATATGCACCCTGCAGGGAGGTTCTTCCAGTTCGATATTTGTATGAAAGATAAAACTATTGTCAATTTCACTTGAATTTTTTTTGGTAGTTGGTAACAGACAAAAAGATGGTCCGACATGTGTGCATTTAATCTGATTCTTTTATTCACTTGAACCAGTGCACCATACATTATTATTTATACAGGTGAATAATTGAATCTGTGATAACAGTGCGACCCTATTTCTCTAGACGTCACATGAGCCACCTGACTGGTGAAGGGAGGTGTGGCACTATCACTGAACTTGACTTGATGGGAGTCACAAAATGAAAGAGTTCTTAGGGTAGGCACTCACTGGTATACGTTAACAAGCATTGAAAATCAACATAGTAGGGAATCGAAGTCAGCCTCTGAAGCTACCAGGCTAGATTTAGAATGAAGTCCAGTGAGCCATTTCAAGTCAAGTCCCGTTACAGGGTCATTGTTCCCTTTGAAACACAGGATGAGCATTAAACGGCGTGAAAGTCAAATGAGGTGCAATGCAAAGACAGGTTGCAGTGTTTTGGTGCAATGGTATACATTACATCACATCTTTATACAATCACGTTGAAAATATATGCACACTGATGAACTAGCGCCGTATACTCAATTTTAAATTGTATTTATTAAATCTTCATTTTCTGGAAAATATGATAGTTAAGTATAATATTTTCTTGGTCAATGTTGAAGAAAATGAAGCAAAAACAAAAAATGAAATCGTATGAATTTATTGAGCACGATTTAGTTCAGTGAGACTTGAGTTTACATATTTGTCCATTCAAAATGATATGAATTGACATAATTGAAATATAGGGAATCCCATTTAGATTACACCGAGGACTCAGTAGTTCCACAATACAATTCCATACGTTCAAATGCATATGATCACAAATTTTGAGTGTACTGCGTATAAATGATGTTCATATCATGATTTTCTGAACCTCCAAGATTTTCTCCATTCCAAAACCATCTGATATAACAATTATTGTTTTGAAAGAAAAATTGAATACGTGCATAATTGAACAATAATTTTGCGTATGTGATAAAGAACTTGTAAAGTTATCAAACTCTAAAAACTCTCTTAATCAACATTGTCATGACTATTTTGAGGGAATATGGATGTACCTGGCAGTCATAAGTAAGACTGTGTTCGACATGCCTTACGTAAATCTTTATTATTTATCTAAGGATTGTCACGTTAAGATGTAATTTTCATAGATAGTTGTCGAATTTAAATTTTCAGGTTACAGATTTTTATGGTTTTATGTCCATATAAATGTGTTACACATTACTGTTCCAGTATAAAAAGCCCTGGATTGTGGTTGAGACATTAATTGAATTGTACAGAAAATATTAAAGTGCTGCTTGGTGAATCCAAGTAAGGTAGAAGTGCAAGTTAACCTTTTCCTGTCGAAAAAATTAGCCAGCAAATAATGTTGCCCGATTAAGGGATTATTTCACTTGCGTTCATTCATTTTTTTAAAAACAGTATTATGCCATTCTATTCTATAACCGTATCAGAATCGAGTTGAACCAGCAGGGCTCCACCTAAATATCATTGTAGAGTGCTCTGAAATCAGCACAACAGATAAAGCTGGGCTTCTCATTGTCCCGCACACAAGGTGTCATTGACCAATAAAACGACCTCTCATCAGGAAATTTTTGGATCTCTAGCACCACTACCCTTTACATTTGTATTTCTTTTCTCATGTCAAATATCACTAATGAATCTAATTTCTCATTTGTTTAAATATTACATTCTGTGTAGTTTTGTGGGCACATTTGTTGCTCAAGTAATAGTTTTCCAATGTTCTTATTTCGCAAAAGGATAACTTGCACTATTCGGCCTCAAAAATACGTGACGTCAAACTAGTGTCAGGTCAAAATTTACCACTGTAAAATTTTTAATAACAAAAAATTAACGAGCCTGATGAATAACTTTCCCACATCTGTAACCGTTAATTGATCAGCACTCATCCTAAACTCGTATTACAATTCCAATCCTATACCTTTATTTTAGGTGTGTTGAACTTCAATATTAGTTCTCTACCCTAACTTTGCTTGCTGAAGATGAAAAAGACAAAGGTTGCGTGTGGTGAGTAATAGGCAGTGAAAGGGAGTGACTCCTACTGAAAACTAGGCACCTGATGAATTATTCACTTGATCACCCAAACAAATCTTCGGGAAAGGGTTAATAAAATAATGTCATACATTTTCATGAATTTTATCCAGCTGTTTGTCTTGGGTGGATGCAGCACTGGCAAACTAATTTCCTCCCTGTTGCACTCTGAGACTGAGTATAGGGTATTGATAGCTAATTAGGAACCGTTTCAAATTAATCATACGTTTGAGAAAACTGGTTCATACAGCTGTACAAGAAGTTGTTGAATCATTCAGGCTCTGAAGTGTCCCAGTTTTTTTGCCAGTTTGATTGGAAAAATAACTTCTTTAATAGCAAATGTATAAGGAACATATTGTCGTGCGTATATTCCAAGGCTAAATTAAGTATTGCAGCTGTTTGATTTATTGATGTTGAGTGTTGTTGCGATTTTCGTTGACCCCTGGTCATAACACTTTTAAAAAATCCAATATTCTTGGGAACAAAATGTCCTTTCTCAGAACGTTACCAGGCCATTCGTGGAGGACAAGCCACCAATAGTACTTTCATGAAGGGAATATCATCAGAGTCCAAGGATTTAATTGTATAAATTAATCGGTGTTGTTTAATTATTATATGTATCAATGTATTTGTTGTCATATTTTTTCTCGCAATCTAAATACTATTAATAGCTGCATCAATAATGCACACGATTGTGGATTTTTCTACATATATGGACTTATTTCTTGGCCCAATTTTTATGAGAAAAATTATAGTATGCATCAAATAGCTTGATGGCTACCAACTTTATATGCGATGAGATGATGCGTGATAAAATTTATAGTCTAATATTGAATATATTTTTGCATTTCTGTAAATAATGTAATTATCATAGTTTTGAGAAAAGTATATATATATAAATATATAAACATATATACAACTGAAACTATAAACTATATTAATTGAAATTTATACAACTTGTAAAATATTGTAGATATATGTAATTATAACCATATGTATATGTTTTGTTGTTTTCGTTGATGTATTTCTGATGTCTTTAATGTATGTAATTAGATTTCATGATGTTTTATGGATTTTATGGCGTTTCAGGATTTATGTAGGTATTCATTTGTTTTGAAATCGTGGTCTGTTTGGATTATGTTATTTATGTCATTTAGGGTTTCATTGATTCAGAAATGGTTTGAAGATGAAACATGGTTTTTCTGTCAAGAATTAGTTTTGTTATTCTCCCCACCAAAGCTAGGGATCCTTGGATGAGTGATGGAAGAATTATCCCTTGAAAATTAAGGAATAAATATTTCAAACATCGGGATATCCAATGTGTGTATGGCCAAACTTTAACATCCTTCTCTCTTATAGCCCATATTCTCGTGACGTCATGCCTGGAGAAGGTTTGTGTTTCCGCCATGACAACACTATATCAGTAAATTGCAACTCAACCAACCTGTTTTTCACAAGATGTTTGCCGTCTTACTTCAACCTAACATGGTTATAAAGACATTTTTCAACAGTTTTGTGTCCCAAAAGTAATATTGTCGTTATATAAAGTTTCAATCCAGCTAAAGGCCCGTTTACACGAGCGATTTTTCCCGGCAATAATTGCAGAAAAAAGTATTGCACAACTATTTCAAAAAAGTTGGACAACTATTCTCTCCTCGAAAAAATTGCCGAAGATTGCACGCAATTAATTGACGGGAGTTGTACAACATTTCAGGCCCACGAGCCCTCTCGGCAACTGTTGCATCGTGTTGAAATGAAGTCCAAGGGGTTTGGAAAATTATTGCACTATTGCGGCAATTTTTCTGCCTTGGGTCGGGAGAGGGAACGAAACAGCCAATCACATTGAGAGTTTATTTGTGCAGTATGGCCTTATGAGCAAATATTGACGTGAAACTGCACTGATGGGGTGCAGCATTGCCTCATGAGAGAATTTTAACGTAGGAAAGATAGGAGTTTATTTGTGCAGCATGGCCTTATGAGCAAATATTGACGTGAAACTGCACTGATGGGGTGCAGCATGGCCTTATGAGCGAATACTGACGTGAAACTGCACTGATGGGGTGCAGCAGTGCCTCATGAGAGAATTTTAACATAGGAAAGATAGGAGTTTATGTGTGCAGCATGGCCTTATGAGCAAATATTGACGTGAAACTGCACTGGTGGGGTTCAGCATTGCCTCATGAGAGAATTTTAACGTAGGAAAGATAGGAGTTTATATGTGCAGCATGGCCTTATGAGCAAATATTGACGTGAAACTGCACTGGTGGGGTGCAGCATTGCCCCATGAGAGAATTTTAACGTAGCAAAGATAGGAGTTTATTTGTGCAGCATGGCCTTATGAGCAAATATTGACGTGAAAGAATTTCAGAGGTGAGAGCCAACCCACATTCTCTCTGGCTCAGAAACTGGCGCTGCCAAATTCCCCTCTTTTTCCTTTGGTTGGCAGCAGCAGCGACGACGACCACAGCAGCAGCGACGACCACCTCTTCACCGTCCATGGCGCGAACTGTTGTCGCCCGTGTAAACGAAAAAATTGAGCAATTTCTATTGCTCAACTTTTTGGTGCAACACAGTGCAATTAATTCCTTGCAACATCTTGACGCAACACGAGGCAATTTTATTGCTTCGTGTTGTGTACAACTTTTCTAGTGCAATTTTTTTGGAGTTGCGCAACTTTTGTTGTTGCTCGTGTAATCGGCCCTTAAATAGTTGCAAAATCATGCCTGCCAGCAGGATTAATGGTTGTAGCGATACTAATGTAATTGTGAACGAGTTTTTGTTTTGACTAGGTACTAAATTGTTATAGTTAATCAGTTCTCAAAAACTAAATAACGTCGTTCATCTTGTTTTGAAAAAGTCGTACGAGTTGGGCGTTGCAAAGAACCGTCTCATGCGATTAGCGAAGTTAAGCAACGTCGAGCGTGGTGAGTACTTGGATGGGTGACCGCCCAAGTGACAATCTCCCGCCCAAGTACTCACCACGCTTCTGTTGAGTACTCCACTCAAGGGGTTGAGGCAATGAGTAGCTTTAAGCGAAATCATCAGAACGAATTCTGATCCTCCATTTCTAGGACAGCTGATGACGTCCGTGTCGCTCGAGGCAGTCGGACGAAAAGCCCCAACCTGGAATGGTTGTTTACTTTACTTTTACTTAGTTTTGAAAATAAATAACCTGGAAGATAATGAAGAAAAAATTATCTGAAAATTTCTGAGATCTCTGTACTGCAGTTTAGGTGCAAAACCATTGCGCAGGTAGTTTCATCAGCGTTTTAAATACGTTCGTATTACAACAACTGAGGAAGCTTTACTTATACTGGATGAATAAAAGGATAGATTTGTTAGTTTGTCAAATTAAACAAGGCAGGTTGTTCCTACACCAAGAAACGAAACTACTTACCTAGGTAGACGTATGCACAGCCTACCAGATTTGCTGTGGTTAAAGTTAAACAAAGTAGGTAGGTTGTTGTTCTGCCGACGAATACAACTGCTGATCAGCAAGTTTGTTGAATATCGAATCAGGAAATGTGCAACTTGAATTAAAAACCAGCTGTAAGGAAAAAAAAACTTGAACATTCTTCTGAAGGTTAGGCTTCATAAGGACGGCATTGTCAGTGCAGTTGTTACTTAGGTTTGGGTGGGGCAGAACATGGCACATTTCAGCATTACTTTTGATCAATTCCAAAGGGGGTAACATTTATGGGTGAAGTATTGACAAATCGAGATCTTGAAAACTTAAGAAATAAAATTGTAATTTTTGGTTTATTATTTTCAATAATAAGCCTATGTGATCGTATAGCAAAAAAATTTTATAACCCCTCCCTCAAACTTTGTCATTTACGTTTCAAAGTGCGTAGAATCCAAATTTGCAATGTCCGTTCGCCGTCCGGGCCATTAATGGCCTTAGAATTGACTTAAAAAATCCGATCTTTCCTACATAGACTCCACTTGGAGTTGGTCCTAACTTCTCGCCAGCTCGATCGCTCCACACCCATGGGTGCTATGAGTCAAAAATAGGTGAAAAAGTGTCTTTTTTGAGGTTTGAGTGTTAGACTGACTTACGCTCGCACGCCTGGCACGCTTAGTGGAATGATGACAACAATGGCAGAGGGTCATGAGGGGGGGAGGGGGAGGAGGCGCGGCGCCTTGTAGGGGCATAGCGGCACGTCACCAGGGGAATAGCAGAACGGCGCCAGGGGCGTAGGATAACGGATATATATTACTTTTACAAGTAACACCCATATAATACACCGCGGCACCATGAGGTGGGTACGGCGTTATGGGCAAAGCGGAACGGCGCCAGGGGCGTAGGAGAACGGATATTTATTACTTATACCAATGCTTTGTCTACACATATTTAATAACATATCGTCTCGATTTTTCATACGTACTTAGATAATGATATTATTAAGGCAATAATTATTTGAATAGATAGGAGCTCGAATCGAGAAATATAAGCATGCGTATATAATTATAGAAGTATAGGTTGTGGCAACTCGAAATAGGACACGCAAGCTTATGACGTACGCAAGCCAACTGAAACTACGATCATACACAATTGAAAAAATAATAAACCTTTGTGAAATAATTTGCAGCGTTTTCGTTTGGTTTAGATAGTAATAAGTTAAATGCATCCAATGGGACCATTGTACAACCAACCGTTTGTGCCCCAGTGTGCACAAAACAGCTAAAGTCCTATATTTTGTTTTGACTGCAGAATGTTTATAAAAAAGGTATTTCCGCATTATATATAATTTATTTAGTGATTTAAGCTGCACCTCAACCATATGGGTCATTAGTGGTATCTATTTCCGTATTCGGTAGCTAATTCTGTAAAGATCGGTGATACTTTATGAAGACACCAGCATGGATAGTCCAATCAAGTCATAGTCCTATTCGAGCGAACAGAATTGCAATTTTCATCCTTTTTGTCATCAAGACATTAGAGAGATAAAGTCTAGAATGACTTAATTATATAAGACCATGAACAAGTTTTGGAAACCAGTAATAATTTCAAAATGCCTCAAAACGGATCTCCTTAAAATAAAAAAAGTAATAATTTTGCATGAGAATTTGTGAAAGCTAACCTTTTATTCCAATCGTTTTGGAAATGGGTATTTCAGCCCATAACTCTCACCCTTTCGAGTTGATGGAATGTGGTTCCTAGATTTCTAGCACTTCCCAGGTGGACATGTGATTGTTAAATGAAATTTTCTAAACTTTGGTCCAGTTCCTTTTATTTCCAAATCGATTGCAAAGGTTTAATTAGATATTGAAAATGAAGAATGAAAAGTTTGTTTGCCATAAATCTTCCTTATACATTTTGGTGCAAAAAATATTCTCCAAGCCAGTGATGAATGCAATAGGGAATAATTGAAGAAAGATAAAAAAATTTGCTTACTAAACGTAATTGCTTAATTTCAAGAATCTAGTGATTTTTGGTATTTCTTAAGTTAATTTTTCATTTAGTAACGTTGAATTTGGAAGTTCTACTGTATATTCATGGACTTTCAAATTATGAGTCACAAATCGAGAGAATTTACTATTTACTTAAGATGAGTAGGAAGTGAAAGATCCGTTTTAGCCTACTAGTATGGGACAGTTGAAGGTAAGTGGACCTGAAGAGTGTATATAATGATACTCAAGTATAAACTAAATCACTCGCGACGAAGTTGTGCCATTTCAAAACTGAATTTAGTGAAAAAACTTTGACTATTTCCACACAAAAATGTGCATAGTATCATAAATTACCACAAATACAATGCACACATAAAAGAGAAAAACTTGAAAGTGAAATAATTTTCTTAAGGTTGTGCTGTATCCATGAAATAGAAACCTGGCATAGGGGGTTCACGCCTTATCTCACCATAGTGGTTGAACGAATTGTAACTGTGCGTCTACAGCTGATCTACCTTCCCCAAACATACATTAGAGAGGGTCGGATTCATTCCCATCATCTGCTAGTAGCTAGACGAAGGCGGACATTTCTCACCCCCTTCCTTCCATGCACAAAGCTGTTGGCACCTGGTAGCTACAAGATACGTCTGCATTCCCTAAGGTTAACAACTTGGTTGGTACGGAAGAAGGAAGTGTAACAGAAGAAGGAATTGATTGCTGACAAAAGAGACCTGCTTGCTTTAACCGGATGGACGATTTTGGTGGAAGATAAGTTTTGTTTTGTGCCAAAACTGCTTGTCTCGAAATTTCAATACGGTCTGTACTTGGTGGTATATTACCACAGGTCAGAAAGAAGCGCTGTGTTGTGCAGTTGTGCAAGAAAGAAGTGCTGTGTTTTACCCCGTAAAAAAATCGATCTTTAGTGTGCATCAGGAGTGCTGATTTGGTTCAGTTGTAGCCCAGGTGATTCTGCAGAAACTGCTGCCTCGCCAGTGCACTTGTGCACACAGTTTTCGTAGAGGTCTCTGGTATGTTTAATATAGTCAATTACTTTATCTCCGACTTTGCCTCGCTGGAGGCTTCGTTGGGCCGCGGCTGATTTGGAGGAGAAGGGGCTCATATGTGGGCTCGGTGATCGCCAATTTGAACCGATCCAACACTGTTCCACGAATTTAGCCCAGACCTACTCGAATCTAGAGACCTACAAGGCCTGGCACCCCCCGTTGTGATATGATCCCTTTGTTTTTTATGCAGGTCTTCTCATGAGTCGTCCTCTGCAGTTTTTATCCAGCAAGAACCCACGGTCAACAGTGAATTTGCAAACAACCCCAAGGTGGGAAGAGGTCACACACTTCCCCGGAGTTGGCTACATGAGAGGAAAAAATGAACAGAGTAGAGGTAACCGCATCAATCCCCCGCCACCATTGGCGTTGTTGCTAGTGGAGGCTCTGAGAGCCATTCTTCTGCCCGATTTTTGCAACTCTTCAGAGGAAGCTAAGAATGACCTCAAGTCGTTGAAATCAGATTACGAGGATAAAATGACCGCTCTGAAAGCTGAAAATTAGGATTTACTCCAGCATTTTAATGACATTGACCGCCGCCTGTGCCAAAATGATCGCATTATTAAAGGCTTGACCTCCATGAAGAAAATAGGTACTTTAATAACTATGCTGGGTGAGTTCTTGAAGAGCACACTGCAGGTAGACATTGTCACTCGCTTGCTTTCCATTCGACAAATGCGCAAAGAAAAAAATGATAGTTCTATTTCTGCGGGAGGAAGACAAGTGGAGCGTTCTTCTTAATTCGTCAAAGCTCAGCATAGGAACACTGGAATTTGTAGATTATCCAGAGAAACATCTGCATACAGCGTGGTTTTTGGATGAGGTGAGAAAATGAATTTAAAAAATAAACCAGATATCAATGTCATACTGTGTGGGGAAAGTTTGTCGCTAAAAGATGAATTCCATCATTGGTGCTCTGCCAATGATCTTACTGTCAAAAATCAACCCGACATTCCTATTTTGTGTGACGAACTTGGAATAGATTTTATGAACTTCATTAACAAATTGATGAGTGGAATCAAGATGACCTGATTTGTGGCTGTCTGTTGGAGTGAAGGAACTGGTGCAGACTTGGCAACGAATTCGCGCAACGATTTATTGGTAAATTTACCTGTTGTTAAACTGCAGACTGTTGATAATATAAAATTTCTATCTTATAATATACAAGGATTGAGTGGCAAGAGCACAAACCCTACTTTTTTCCAATTTGTAAAATGTTTTGATGTTAAATTTTTGTAGTCGAAGAAGGTATAAAATGAATACTGGTGTGAGGGTGGAAGTATCACATCACACCAGTATTCAGTACGAAGAAATGGCTAACTACACGAATACCTAGGTATAAAATGTGTTCTCGAAAAATATTGTTGAGTACAATTTACGTTGGGTAACTTTTATAACTAATTATTATGTAATTTTTGAAATTGGATTGTAATTCATCACAAAGTTGTGACTAAATCCGTTGTCATCCCATTGTGTGCTTTCATCATAGGCGTTGTGACCCAAGCTGTAAGGTAAATTAGCGTCACCTGGGGAGACTTGGGAATTGAAGGGAGAGTTGAGACTCCTCGAAAAAAGTTATAAATGATGCGACTACGAGCAGCAACGTCGACTTTGCGACTCCGTTCTTGTCTTGACTTCGAGGCAAAGGGCTGCTAAACTTTCACCTCTTCAGAAGGTGATCATCATTTGCTGTAAATTTTTACTTTCTAGACATATTATATATCACTCTGAGAGAGTATCCTGAGAATTTGAAGTTAATTTCTCCATACAGTTGGCTGTTATCAGCGGTTTTGTTGAGGGGGGAGAGTTGAGACCACGTTGTGGGGAGAGTTGGGACTGGACGTTGTCTTTGGTTTTCAGAGGTGTCTGACCAGGACACTGTAACCCCCCTCATGATTAAAAGTCGTCTCGATTCCCCAAGAGAAGTTGTCGATCGCTGGAGGAAGTCATATATGTTCAAAGAGGGCTTGACTTAATTCCGATTCGTTTGAAAAATTTTCTTTTTGTTGTCTAGTTTTTTTTTTTTTTTTTTTTTCAATCCAGTTCTTAATTGTTTATTCCTCAAATAGACGTGAGAGTTCAATTTTCAACTTATTATGTTCATAAGACAGGTTAAGTGCATAGGACTGATTAAGTTCGTTAGAATAATTAAGTGCATAGGACTTGATAATAATTTATTCTTGAAAAACGTTAATTTACCTTTAGAAATCTCTGATTTTTTAGTAGGACAGAGGAAAATGTTTACCTAAACTTGGAAACAACTGTGATAGTGACGTCATAGACTTACCAGATTTAATTAAAAAAATTATTTTGAAGGTTATATGCATATTCCTTCTCCTTTTTCAACAATATGTTGGCAATTTTCATTTTTTTATAACGTTCTCATTGGTCCCAACTCTCTCACATAACATTTAGACTTGAGAACTGCCCAAAACGTACGCAGTTCCAAAACTGTCCCACTATTGAGGAGAGTTAGGACCGAACTTCAAAAAAATATATAAACCCCCCATGCGTGGGGATTTTAATTTTGATCCCATGGATAGCCTGAGGTCCCTTCTTTCCAAAATGCCCTCAATATTTTTTTTCGACGAACAGCGCAGACTGGGCAACACGAAATATAGTGAAAATCGTCCCAACTCTTCCCAGGTGACGGTAGCGGATTTTCTTCCAATAATACGTGAAAACCTATATTATTGAAAAATAAACAGAAGGTAGCCATCTCAAAAAAACATTACCCATACTGATTTCGTCAGAACAGAAGCTAAACTGGAAAAATTTTATTTTCTTTAAAAATGTTTGAGCATATTAAATCTATTTTCATTATTTTTTATTTACGGACATTGCAAAATGTGCAGATATATAGTTATATTCATGTACCCCATGTAAAAAGAAAATAAAACTTTTGAAATTGAGATAATTTACAATGTTCAGTTACAACTTAACATTGTTATAACTTGAATTAAGTTACAACTGAAACAATGTTTAGAGTTTAATTTAGAGATTAAAATCGTAATCGTTGATTTGATTTTGCCCATTTCTGTTCCGAAATGTAAAATCTAGGTTTGTCAACTTTTTACATGGACCTTCAGGGAGGTCCATGCTTGTTTACTACCTCCATTGAATCCATACTTACTACGTATTCTTAAATCGATCACCCAGTATCGAATATAAAAACATATCGAAAGTAAGTATCGATTTGCGTGATTTGTCTTCGATTGTTCGGCACGCTGTCAGTTCACTAGTGTCATCTTTTTACTCAGACCACTGGTTTCCGATATGTTCGCTGACTTTTCGAATTAGTGAATAATTGACTCTCCTGTGTCCATTGCCCCCACGACAATAGAAACTCGGCTAAGTACGCGACCTTGAGTACATTCCAAAATAACAAATCTTCAGTAAATACATTCCGCGGGGTAAATCCGTCGGTGTCATCGCGAGTCAGCGGCTTTCGGAAAAGTGGTGTTAGATTTCTTACTGCTGCCGGTAATTGTAAACAAGACTGAAAAAAACAATGACATCTCCATCTGACGTTTTTCGCTTGAGGAGCAACCCCTTTTGTCGTCCATGGATGTCAACATCTGGAGCAGCAGCCGCTGCCCCTGCCGGTAACAAAGGCCTAAAAGGAATAGTAGCAGGTACGTCAGTTCTTACGTTATGCTAACGCTCACAATCACTAGGTTTTGAGTTGTCATATATAATTAGATGAGATGTTTGAATTATTTATAAGGCTATGAATATTATAGCCTGTGGGTTTCAATATTCGGAATATTTGTCTCGAGTACACCAAAAAAAAAAAAAACAGCGTAGTACCATCTCGTAGACAAGTGCAGCATAGGTATATATGAATGCGTTATTTGGTTCTCTTATTGATAGATCTCGGACAGATCAAATCCGAGCGTATTCAATTAATTCATTTTCAACTCTTTTGCCAATACTGTCTGGTAGAGGCACTACGACTGACGTACGGTCCACTTTTCCTGTAGCCGGCAACTTGATGGCACACCGTACCGTCTCCCTACCCTTTATTTGGAGGAGGACGATCTTTTTTTTCTGTTTGTATCCTCAAAAAAAGGAGAAAGCGTGGCGATTTTGAAATTTGTTTTTCTCAGTCCTTGAATCAGGTTTTTTTCTACCGTTTTTTATGCAGATAGGTACCTCTAGGTCGCCTTATCTTCGATGACACGTTATCGACAGCCAGTAGGTACGTGACCACCTCAGCTTTTCGTTTTTAGATTGAAATAGAGCCTAGTTATCTAAAACATGATTTAGCGGACTGTTTTATTCATCCTTTGACAAGTAATTCAAACTAAACTTGTAATTCCTGTGTATATAAAGGGCCACTAGGCCTTTTCACAATAAATTATTAATAATTCATTTAAACTGAAATATTTTAGTGTTTAGTAGATAAAGGCAAATAAACAATTACATGTAATATATTTTTCTGTTTCATCTCTCTCTTCAAGATAGTGCCTAATTTATGTGAGCGGCTAATGTATTATAATGTGTTATTGTCAGATGTAAATTACCTATTAGACCTTGGCCATCTCTGCAAGATGTTTTCAACTAGTCGAGGGGTAATTACGAGAACATGGAAGTCAAAACGGGAAACGCATTCTCGAAGAGAAAACATTATTTACTTAAACCTACACCTACTCAGTTGTTATCTGCTATTTGCTTAGCTCGTGATATTAGATGATATTTAGATACCCGTCGCGCTAAACACAACTAGGTAATTATCCTTATCTTCAATAAACATTTGTGGCTTATGATCAAGAATAATATTTTCATATTAAAAGGAAGGCTAGGCTCAATCGCACCGCTTTCTAGTTTTCTTTAATGGCTTCCTCACATATTGCAACGTGGACGTATAGAATCAGTTGAAATGATTGAATGCATAATATGAATGTATCTAATACATCATGCTGGAATGTATATATGTATATTCAATGAAAGTTATGGGGAACCATCTAGAAGCTATCCCAAACAATCCCTGAAAATTTCATCAAAATCGTTCCATTAGACTCAGAGTTTCCTGTGTCTAATGGAATTGCCTGTGTCAATCGATATTAGTTTCGCGACTGCGGATTGGTTATTACCCCATTAAATTGCGATATAATGTATAGGGCATTTATCTAGAACATATACAAACCAAACTGCCTACCGAATTTCAAAGAAATCGGACCCACTGATGGTAAAAATACGAAAAATTCACGTTTGCGCCTGCTTACTGGCTACTGTTGATCCGACGGCATTGAAAACTATAGGGGACCGTGTAGGAGCTAACCCGCAAAATCCCAGAAAATTTCTTAGAAATCGGACTGAAACTTGGTATAGTTTTGGGCATGACAAGGATTTACCACAGACAGATACGGAAACAAAATTGATCAGCAAGTTCCAGACATGCAGCATGATTGGGTGAGCGAATTTTTGTAAGTTGTATTATATAATGTTAAGTGCAATCGAATTGTTCAATGCCAACTTTATGACCAAAAAACTCGTTCTAAATAATATTCTATGATTCAAAAGAGATTTTGAATTTTGATATTTTATTTGCAAAACGGAAGTTAGTGCAAAAACGTTGTCTATTGCCACGAAAAATAAATCAAATCTTTATTTACGGAATAATCCATTTTTGTCACTATTGTATAGATAAATAAAATAGTCAACAGAATAAAGTAAAGGTGTCTAAACATATATACATCAAATGACGGCGTTCAAGGAACCAACAGAAGTTAGAACAAGTAAAGAAGTTATACAAAGTTATAATACAAATTTCAAACAGTTTGCAAGATGATTGATTATTCATGACAAACATATAACTTATTAATCAGTACAAACGATTTCAGATCAAAGAATATATCATTTCAGGATAATAGATTTTATGATCGTAGGTGATGTATGAAATAAATCAATTTCCATGTAGTTATTAAATTGCATCATGGCCCTATTGAGGGGGCTGTATTTTTGGTAATTAGTTGATAGGGATGGATGTGCAAATGTATATTTATGCCTGGTTTGGTGAGTAGGTACATAGAAATTCAAACGCCCTAAAAGTGGGGGAGAATGAACGCGACTACTCACCAACCCGTACAGGAAAATTTGGTCAAAGTATTCTCTTCTTATTGATAGGGGTTGCAAATTATTTATATTATATAGTTGGGTTGCCGGGGAATGGAGAATTTGAAACTATAGTAACGTAGAAATTTTTTTTTGAATTTTTTCAAGCTGGGAGATATAACATTCATAATAAGGCGACCATACTATTGAATTATACTCAAGTTGGGATCTAACGAGTGAAGTGAAAAGTGTTCTAATGAGAAATCGGTCGGTGAAATCTTGGCTATTTCTAATTATGAAGCCAAGAGATTTGTAGGCATTATTGCAGATTTTGTTGGTATGTGCATTAAAAGACAAATCATTTGAGAAAACTACACCAAGGTCTTTAGCAATAGTGTTCCTGACTAAGATTTTATCATTTAGTGAGTTGAAAAAATGAGTAGGATTTTCTCTTCGGTGGTAGGTAACAACTGAACATTTGTCGACAGTTAGTTAGTTTGACATTAGACATTAGTTTGACATCGTTAGAGTTGACATTAGTTTCATATTATTCAAGGTACACCAGTTCTGGAAATTTTTTAAATCTTCCTGAAGTTCCAAACAATCTACTAAACATGTAATTTCTTTGAATATTTTCGTATCAAGAGTTACAATGTTATAATTGGGCGTGAGGTAGATAACATTGTAACTCTTTATTTTTCGTGGAAATAGACAACGTTTTATCACTAACTTCCATATTGAAATGGTTTTTCACAACTGTGTCGTGAGTGATTTAATTCGTATTTTATTTGCAAGTTTTTTCGATTTCTTAGCAGATATTGAAACTCAATTACATTTTCCAGCATACGTTTGTGCATACATTTTTTATTGCTCTAGTTCATCGTCAATAAACTCAACGATTCTTAGCCGTTTTTAGTGATTTTTTGATCACATTTATTGAAATGTGACCAATTTATTGGGTCCAAAAAGTTTTGTCCAACGAACTCATCCTTTCAGGTCCCTCAATCTTACGCTTTTTTGAGAATTTTAAAAACATAAGGATATGCCAAAATATATTCCCACCATGTAGAAGTGTTGCATAGACTGTATTTGGATTTGAAACTATGCTTGTTTTCTCGCATAATTGCACATGTATAATAATAATTTTTTATTGCCATAAACATCGTCAATTACAACAATAGAGCAAACGTCAATTTAAAACACCCAAGCCACGCACCAGCATTAACACACTCATCCCACAGTCACACAAATAAATAACATTCACTCCAAAACAACATACCCTAAAACCTAATATCACAGACACAGCAGTAAATAACAACAAGTCAGCATAGAGTACTATCATAAAAAATTCCTCTGCTGCAAGATAAATCTCAATGCTGAAATGATAAAAATATTACATAAATAACTTTTTATAAAATAATAATAATAACAAAGCTGATGAATAGATAATGCTGTTTGCTGACATAAAAACAATAAAAAGTTAACAGAAAAGAACATCAAACAGAATAGACTGTTCATCTTAAATTGAAAAATTCACTGACCAAATAGAGTTCCTTGTCATTTAAAAACTTCTTTAAAGAATTTTGAAACAACTGAAGTGCGGAGTTAATCGGTAGAACATATTTTTGAATGTAGAGGAAAAAATGATTTATTACTACTATGACGATGTTGTGGGTGCTCTTTTTGAAAAATTCTAGACGATGGTAGGGGATGCGCAGAAGGATGTGGTTGGATCTGGTATGATGTTCATGGTTCAAGGTGTCGTCTTTAAACGAATCTCGATGCTTCAGGTGGAAAATGACTGCTTTCAAAATTAAAATCGATGGTAGAGTCAAAAGACCCTCAGACCTGAAGCGACCTCTGCAGGATGAGTTGGGTGGCAAGCCCAAAACAATCCGAACCGCACGCTTCTGGATAACAAAAATTGGCTCCAGGTTGGCTTGTGACGCCCATGAATACCGAATTTGGCGCGTGAAACAAACAATCCATGATAGGTCATGAGTGACACCTTCTTAGATGTGATTGGGCGTATTTTGCGAAGGCAGAAGCACACCGAACTGAGTTTCTTCCTGAGCTCCATTGCATGTTGTTTAAAAAACGTATTATGCAATATAAAAATTAGCAATTATAGAAATCAGTCTAAGGAGACCCTCAGCTGACAAGTGGTCCTCATTATCTCGTAATGTTGCTATCACGGTGTTCCAAAACACGCTCTATTAAAGTTCAATACTTTGGTCGATTAGGAAAGAAATTGACCAGTGAGGTCCCTCAGCTGATCAATTCGCCTCCATACCTTGGACGTGTATACCATGTATTTCAAATTTCAACAACGCAGGTTGAAGGGTAAATGTGACTTGTTTAGTTACCAAATCTGCCACCACGTGGCAGCACCAAAATGAAGAAAATTTGGTTTTACTTCTCATTTGAGATCGGAATGACATATTTTTATTCCGCAAACGGATTTCTCATCTATATGATCGTAGAATTACTGGGAATTAGTTTAAAAAATTTGCAAACATTTTTGCTTGTTGTTTAAACAAAATTGATCTAATTTTGAACATTTTCAAAAAGTGGTCAAACATGCAAGTGTCCTACTCACCAAAATTAAAATCCATTTTCAGAATTCCATTACATTGATCATAGCCGTCGTAATCAGGTTTTTTGGGATTTTAGAGCATGGTTCACTAAAGCCGATTTCACATGGAGCGGTATGTCCGGAGACAAAAAGACGGAACGCAATGTGATTGGCTGTTGGGACAACAGTTGAGGATGGTGGCTGCCATGTTGCCGGAATGGGCGGTAGGTGGTCGGCGGTAGAAATTTGTATACCGTTGCCGCGTTCCGTCGAGCGTTGAGCAAGCTCATTGGACAGGAATGTTGATAACCGCTAGTAGAGGTTTCAGATCAGAGAGGGTTTCAGTAGGAAGGTTATGATTCCATTTAGCGAGGTGCTGCTTCATGTGAACACTCTGCGGCATTCCGCCATTGGGTTTTCCGGCATTCCGTCTTTCCGGTTGTTACGCTCGTACCGCTCCATGTGAAACCGGCTTAAGGGGTGGAAGAATGGCAGGGGCAGAGGTGCATTGATGTGGTGGGCTTTTGGTAGGTTTTGGTTGTTTCAGAGCGACCTGAGTGATATCCATCTTCCCAGCCAATATGTTGAATGAATTTACTCCATTGAACCAGAAAATTTGGCCCGGAACTTTGGTGAACTACCTTAAAAAGAATCAACTATTCACCTGTTTTCGAATCCTGTTAGAGCCCCTAAAGTGTCCCTACAAAACCCAAGCGACCCTGATGGCACCCCATGGGTACCTCCCGAAATCTTGTTGGAACAAAGTTTTTGGTAGCACTTGCAGATCTCCCAACCTAAACGAGTTTCGTATCCAAACATACATAAATTTGAGCATAATGAATAAACCAACATGTCATTTAACATGTAAAACACTTGAAACATATTGAAAAATTACGTTAACACTGACCCCAAGCTCATTTGTCATGGAGGGTCTCATTTGTCATTCAAACCCCCCAATTTCCCTCCAGCCCTACCTACCACATTTGAATTGTGACAACTATGGAAATTAATTATCAGTAATATTTTAATATTTTACTTTATCCTTTTTCTTTACAGGAGGCATCACAGGAGGTATAGAAATATGCATCACCTACCCAACGGAATATGTTAAAACACAATTACAACTTGACGAGAAGACGAAAGGTGGGAGCGGTGTCAAACAATACAACGGAATAGTTGACTGTGTAAAGAAAACAGTAAAAAGCCATGGATTTTTTGGCTTGTACAGGGGGCTCAGTGTACTTTTGTATGGATCTATTCCCAAATCTGCTGTGAGGTAATCTTCAAATTGTCAAATTGATCACTTATGCAATGTCCAGTCAATAATTATTTGTTGTTAAATTTTCTTCCTTTCTTCATACCACTATTACTCATTTATTATTATTGCAGAAATCATGTAGGATTAACAATCACATAATTTTTTTCTCATCTTTGGTTCTCAATTACTGTTGATCAATGCATCTTCGTTGATACCTACATATTTGCTGGTAGGTACCTAATAATCTGGTGTCTAAGCAAGTGTTAATCTAGGGTGAGTTCAAGAACCCTATTTGAGTGTAATGATGCTTTTCCTTCTAGTTTCCTACAGTTTTATGTATTTGTATTTACGAAAGATCTCTCAAAAACTTATCAGATCACGATTGAAGTAAGGCATTACTTGTGAATCATCTTTATATCAAGTTTATGACAGCTTGAGGAAATCTGGTTTCTAGTATGTTTCTTTCAGTTTTCTCAGGAGGTGATAAAATTATATTGATTATAATTATAATCATAGTGATTATAATGATGAACAATGATTACTGGAGTAGATTTATTGGCTGATGTCAATAAATTAGAATTAGTTGGACCACACTCTTGGATGTAGGGGGGAAATAATCGAACATAGGCCCAGTTCGTACAAGGTAGGTACAATTTTTGAAAATAGATACTCGAAAGTTACTTCTGTTCAATTAGGGATAGGGCTGTGTTGGAATCGAAACGGTTTGAATTAATCACTTTTCTAAAGTGTAGCATTTGGGATTGACAAGCACTCGATCTTTGAACCCTCTTCTAGCAACCTTCAAATGCTATTTTGGTCTTCCTTCTCTGCATCTTAAAAGGACAATTCTGTAGACGCAAAATCAATAAAATATATTTGAACTTGCAAATCCTAGTCACCGTACTTTTTGAAGAACTTTCACTTACTTTCGTCAACAGTTCGGTACTTGTTTCGAATGTGGGAGAAAAAGTTTCACCAGCTGTCGTATTACCTCACCTACCTAATGATTGATCAAACATCAGTAAGTTGTGAAGTAGCTACCACTAAAAAAGAAAATCACCTACATTTACCTCTTTATTGGATAACGGTATTTCAGATGTAATTTTTGAAGAAACAAACAACTAATTCCTTAAATTCTGGATGAAGCCTGGAATCTTGAAACTGACAGACTCCGAACCTTTTCTCCTTTCATTTACTCATCTCGTATTAACGCCTCATGCATCAAATCCTACCTCAATTTGTAAATTGTATGCTAAACATAGAAAAAAGGGCTTGATTGCTGTGAGTGTCGATAAAATTTATAGGGAACAAAGTGGTGTCTAAGATTGAAAATTTGCATAGCTAGAGATTGGTGGTGCTTTTTTATAGAGTCAAAAACACGTGAAATGAACGTAAAAACTGCTGTTTTTTATTGCAAACGTTTCATATATTTATATTTTTGACTTGTCTTGGAGGCTTTGTCTGATTGAATATTGGATGTATAAATTGAAAACAGTCGATGGACTGAATTTTCAAATAGAATTCCCGCTCTTCCTGATCATAAATTCGTATTATTCAAAATCAAGCTGATTCTCCAAATTGCTATCTTTTGACAGGTATTTGCACAATTTTTAATGGAAAATTGTAATGATATACAGAGTGTTCCGCTCTTGGTGTAAAAAAGGGGGTAAACCGAAATGGAAATGCTCCGTAAACTGAAAATGGAGCAGAACACCGCTAATCGCACTCTTCATCTCTATCCATTCCCCGAAACATGATTATATGAAGGTTCTTTTGAGAAACCCACGTTTTTCAACATAAAAACCCACAATTCTCCTTTTTACATCAACTTTTCTCTACATTTGGCCACATTTTCGGAATCACCGTTAAATTGGCTTTGATAACACGTGATTTTAATGTTTATTCAACACCACTCAGACTGATTACAAAACAAACGTTAAATCTCTTAGGGATTGGGAATTTAAAAAATTTTGAAAGTTAGGCATTCCCACAAAAATGATCTAGGAGACTATCAACTTTCACAGAAACTGCTTCATAATAATACTCTTTCCAACGGTGCAGTCAATTTTACCTTGACATTGCTAAATAGAGGAGAAAATTATGTTTTAATGTTGAAAAACGTGTTTTTTTTTTTTTTTTTTTTTTTTTATGAAATCTTGGGCTTACTTGAAAAGTGATCCTCTATAAACCTGTGAGTTTGGGGGGTGGGTTTATACGTATTTTTTCTTGTAGAATCCAATGCTAACACTTGTAGATCTCTCCAACTCCGCCATAACCGAGTTTTACAATTTAATTAACTAGTTTGACCCTAAAAACTCAAAAAATCAGGGTTGCCAGGTGTCCGGTTTTGGCCCAGACAGTCTGGTTTTTCTCTAAGCTGATTGGGCCAAAATTGAAAGCCGCTGTGGAGCCAAATGTCCAGTTTTCACAGATGAGAGTGGCAAATGTCCGGTTTTAAGTTTTTAAACAACATGTCTTCCATAATGGAAAATTGTGACAACTATTTTTGTAAATATCTAGCTGCTCTCTTTCAATACAAGATCGTTCCTTCGATTGCCCATATTGACAAGACTTCGCTCTTTCCTGTTCGACTTTACAATATTTGAGGGACATTGTACTGGATGTCCAACCTCATTAGGTACCAACTATATTGCTTCCGTACTTTAATTTTTGTATGAGTTGTTCCAAATAACATACTGAAATGAATACGATTTTAGAGATAGGCATCTTCGACCCTTTTTACACAAACTCAGTCTACTGATGTGATACTGTGACTCTTCTAAACCATATCAAGGTTGAGTTACCTTTAGGCGGTCTTAATCTCCGAAATCATGAACATTTGTAATTTTGTCACAGTCTTTTACAGCAAGAAACTCTCGATCTCTTCTTTGAGCGTTAATTAAGCTTTCTCTCCAAGTTTTAGATGTAGTTGAATAATCGCTTAATCGGATTTTTAATTTATATGAAGGTATACTAGTAAAATGATGTTCTAGGAAAAAACGAGCATACATTTTCACCTCATGTTCTTCTCGCCTCTTCGTTACCTAAAGAGAGTAACAATCATTACTCTACGCCTTGGGGGTTCCCCAAACGATAGATTGCAATAAATTATTGTTTACACTAGTATTATACGGATTATTAAGTCCCTACACAGAGATTGTTGGCGCACAAAACAAAGTATTTCAAACATCTCTTAAAATGTGTACAAAAATTGATTTAATGAAGAGAAAAAAAGTGTAACAAATAGGTGACACACATGCAAAGGGATGATGAGTGCATAGCTGCTATCCATATTGTGCTGCATGGTTAGAAATGACCTATCTATGTTACCTCACTGTGTCCGGTTTTTCATCTCATACCACCTGGCAACCCTGCATAAAATTGAACTCAAAATTTGTGATTTAAAGAGAAAAACTCGGTTGTAACGGAGTTGGGGAGATCTGCAAGTGTTACCATTTCGACTCAGTGTGAAATAAATACGTTGAAACCGACCCCAAACTCGTAGGTTCGTAGATGGCCACTTTTCAAAAAAAAAAAATAATAAAAAATAAAAAAAATGAAAATAAATTTTGTCAAAAAAACACGTTTTTAACATTAAAACATAACTTTCTCCTATATTTAGCAAAGCAAAAGCAAAATTGATTATACAGTTGGAAACATTATTAGATTAAGCAGTTTTTGTGAAAGGACAGACCCCAAGATTATTTTTGCGGGAGTGGCTAATTTTTAAACATTTCTAACTATTCCCAATTTCTAAAAGATCAAACTTTTGTTTTATAATAAATGAGTCTGAATGGTGTTGAATAAAAATTAAAATCATGTGTTATAAAAGTCGCTTCAACGATGGTTCCTAAAATGTGGCCAAAAATTGAGAAAATTTTAAGAGGAGAAAGATGGGGTTTTATGCATTAAAATGTGGTTTTCTTGAAAAAATATTATTTGGAACAACTCATACAAAAATTAAAGTACGGAAGCAATATAGTTGGTACCTAATGAGGTTGGACATCCAGTACAATGTCCCTCAAATATTGTAAAGTCGAACAGGAAAGAGCGAAGTCTTGTCAATATGGGCAATCGAAGGAACGATCTTGTATTGAAAGAGAGCAGCTAGATATTTACAAAAATAGTTGTCACAATTTTCCATTATGGAAGACATGTTGTTTAAAAACTTAAAACTGGAAATCCGTCACTCTCATCTGTGAAACCCGGACATTTGATTCCACAGCGGCTTTCAATTTTGGCCCAATCAGCTTAGAGAAAAACCGTACTGTCTGGGCCAAAACCAGACACCTGGCAAACCCTGATTGTGAGTGTATTTAGGGTAAAGGTGGATTCACACTTGCGGTAACGGGAACGTCGGATCACAGTCAGGTCAGAGTCACGTCAACGGGCCACCCATTCACACAGCCAAGTCAGATCACGTCAGGCCAGGTCAGGGTTCCCCGCGCAGTGACGCGATGTCCGAGAGGATAAAAAATGTGTATAAAATAGCTTTGCTACTCGAGGAAGAAGATGAAACTAGACCCCGAACGGAGAATCGGAGTCTCGTATCAGTGGAAAATTCACTGATACGATCATACCGTCAGCGGCGTCGCTAGACAAAAATAATAAGGGGGGAAGTATCATGAAATTCTCAACTGAACCAAAACTTTTCACCGCGCCCGTGAGTGGGAATCACCCCGTATCGTTTCCACAGAAGCAATCTTCACGCGACCTGACGTGACTGTGATCTGACGTTCCCGTTACCGCGAGTGTGAATCCACCTTTAAACTAGTTAATTAAATTTTAAAACTCGGTTATAACGGAGTTGGAGAGATCTACAAGTGTAAGCATTCGATTCAGAAAGAAAAAATACGTATAAACCCGCCCCCCAAACTGACAGGTTTATAGATTGTCACTTTTCAAGGAAACCCAAGATTTCATTGAAAAACCCTCGTTTTTTCAACATTAAAACCTAATTTTCTCCTCTATTTAGCAATGTGAAGGTTAATTGACTGTACCGTTGGAAAGCAGTTTATATGAAGAAGTTTCTGTGACAGTTGATAGTCTCCTAGATTAATTTTGTGGGAGTGGCTAACTTTCAACATTTTTTAAATTCCCAATTCCTACGAGATTTAACGTTTGTATTATAATAAGTCTGAGTGGTGTTGAATAAAAATTGAAATCACGTGTTATCAAAGCCAATTCAACGGTGATTCCGAATATATGGTCGAAAATTGAGAAAAGTTTATTTAAAGAGGAGGAAGATGGGGTTTTATGCATTAAAAAAAACGTGGTTTTCTTGAGAAAAGAATAACCTTCAAAGATCGTATGCCGGAAACAGGTTGAGATAGAAAAGTGTAGTTGGCGGTGTGTTGCTTTATTCGGCCTGGTTATGCCCAAAAGTGTTTTTCACACCAAGAGCGGGACACTCTGTATAGATTCAGCTGGAAGTTGCCTACCAAAGGGAGTTGTCAATTCTACCAATGAAATATGTGTCATAAATGAATAATGACTGTGTCAGGATTTTCTTGATCCACAGTATGAGTGGTCAATAAAATTCATTATCATCTAAAAATATTTTATAGTAGTACAGGGTGACCCACGGGAACCTTTCCATTGAAAAAACAGTATAACTTACTTAATTTTTATTTATAAACAAATTTAATTATATGTACATGTTCAGGAAGACATGCCATTATCGTTAGGAAACAAAATAATGTCTGGTAGGTGCCGCCCACTTTCTCTGATGCAAACTTCCAATCTCTGAAGAAAGCTTGCCCACACTGCCTCGAGACCGCACACCACACTGTCACTTTAGGGTAGTGGAGGGGTCTCTCATGAAGTTCCCTCGGATTGGATTCAGCCCCGTATCTGCAATTCTGCTGATTGACAACCCCGTTCAAGTGAAAATGAGCTTCATCACTCATAAAGATAAGGGCGTTAGATTCATCGTGGAGAATAACTGACATTCGTGTTGCAAAATCTTCCCGCTGGCCGTAATCTCTTTCTTGCAGTTGCTGCACACTAACAATCTTATACGGATGAAACTTGAGGTCACTTTTCAAAATTTATCTTACGGACTCACGTGACAATTGTAAGGAACTTGTGTGGCGCCGTGCAGAACGTCCAGGACTGATTAAAATTGCCTCTTGCACCCTCTGAACATTTTCCTCTGTCCTCGCTGTTCGTGAAGGACCTGGTGACTTCTTTTTCTTTATATCCCCTGTTGTTGGTAATTTCCGGACCCACTGAAGAATGGTAGGTCGGCTAGGAACAGCTCCATGTCGACCGACATTGGGACGATTGCGACATGCTCGTTGAGCTGCAATCACTGAATCGCCGTCATAAATGAACATCTTATCCTTGGTCGACCACCGCTCCATTGCAACTGAATAGGGGTCAATGGCAGTCCTTTGGGAGGGTAGTGGCCGACCCCCCACCATTCAGACACCACCCCTTTCTTTGCACTATCCTAACGAAAATGGCAACACTCCCGTGGGTCACCCTGTATAATACGACTACTAGTTATGGTTTGATAAGATGAAATCTAATGTTTGAATTTCTATACCTTTTAGGTTCGGAGCCTTTGAGTACTTTAGAGGATATGCAGTGGATAGCAAGGGAAATCTGAGCCCGACTAATCGAGTCTTGTGTGGATTGGGAGCTGGTATCTGTGAAGCTATTTTAGCTGTCACTCCGATGGAAACCGTGAAAGTTAAATTCATAAACGATCAGAGATCTGCAAACCCTAAGTACAAGGGTTTTTTCCATGGTGTTCGACATATAATCAAGGACTCAGGTAATTTACTACCTTTACTGAATGCAAATTAGTGAACTTGATTATTGAATTGTTACTCTTAAGAATGAGGAAGAACACACACACACTAAAAGAAAGCATGCATGTTGCATTTTGTATTTTAAAACATGTTCTAGACATACATAGAAAAAAGTTCTCTATGGTGTATTAAATGAAATAATACGTTAAAATTCTTTCCATCACTGCTTGGCTGTATGGTCTGCTCTAAACTAGGCAGTTAGAAGGTTTTTACCTATCATAGATACTTTTATGAATCTATTCCAATTTAGTTTAGTAAAATTAGACTATAAAAGGAAGTATCTAAAAAAATCCTGGAGAAAGCTGAAAATCGTTCTAAAATCTTTAGTTAGGCTTGCAAACAAGTAATCTGAGTTTGTACCACCATAGGAGACCAAAAAACTCCAAATTTTTGGACTGAGTTCAGTTTTAGCGAATTTTCATAGAAAATGAAGCTATTGCAATGGCTCGTAAAATTTTAAAATCACAATTTTTGAAAAATTTCTTTATTGAAATCCGTTTTGAGACATTCTGAAACGAATCCTAGAGTTTAACGCTTTTTCATATATATATATATATATATATATATATATATATATATATATATATATATATATATATATATATATCATTCCAGACGATAACTCTCCTTAAGATTGAGATAAAAATTCCGTTCTTGCGCCAAAAAATCAAGCTTTCCAAACGAAAGGATGAGATTCTTGGCTAGCACGTTTTGAGCACATTAAATTGGTCAAATTTCAAAAAAATTACTAAAAGAAAAGTTCCAGTCATGCAGCGTTATCGTATGAGCGAATGTTCGTAAATTATCGTACTATATTATGTTACATTGTTTTGATAATTGAGGACTTTGAGGGAAAAGTAATTGTTAACTACCAATTTTATGGCAAAAAACTCGTTCTAAATAATATTCTACGATTAAAAAAGAGATTTTGGAGATTTGGATATATATATATATATATATATATATATATATATATATATATATATATATATATATATATATATATATATATATATATATATATATATATATATATATAAAATGTTAAACTCTAGGATTCGTTTTAGAATGTTTCAAAACGGATTTCAGTGAAGAACATTTTCGATAACTTTGATTTTAAAATTTGTTGAGCCATTGCAAGCTTCATTTAATTCCGAAATTCGCTGAAATCACTAAAAATGGCTAAAGACAGCTAAAAATCGTTGAATTTATATTTTTTTGACCATATGTTGCTCAAATAAAGTTTATTAACTATAAACTAGAACATTCAAAAATTTATGTACAAATTAATGCTGAAAAATGTACTTAACATTCATTAAAATTTGCTAAATAATAAATAAGCAAAAAAAGCTAGAAATTCAAAACCTCCATTTGAAAAGATTATAATTTAGAACACGTTTTTGTCATAAAATTAGTAATTAACCATTTCTTTGCACTCGAAGTTCTCACATTTCAAAACAATGTAACATAATATAGGTAATACAATATTTTACGAAAATTCGCTCATACGATCATGCTGCATGGCTCGAACTTTTTTACTTATAACTCTTTAACTTGCATCTCTGCAAAAACCTTACCGAGGAACAAATTTCAATTTTTTCCAGTTTGATAAAATGTACCAATTAATTTCTTTCAGTCCTCTGCACCATACGAACTAATTGTAGCGATTTTCGTGTTGCGTTCAATGAACAATGACCTTTTAGAATTTCATCTATTTTTGAGTGTATTTATATGCTGTGTGTGTGTGTGTGGTGGGTGCGTGCGCGGGTATGTGTGTGTGTGAGACTCATGTTCAGATTCAACTAAAACCTCCCAGTCTCCAAAAAATCCCACCTCTTGAAACATTTAAACGTTGCTGATTGCTTATACTACAGTTGCCTTGTACATAAATACATACACCATGGAATTTTAATGGTATTGTCTTTTTTTAAGGTTTTAAAGGGGTTTACCAGGGTGTAACAGCTACCATTTTGAAACAAGGTAGCAATCAAGCCATCCGTTTCTATGTTATGGAAACTTTGAAAGATAAATATAGAGGTGGTGATCCTCAGAAACCTGTTCCGAAATACGTGAGTAATATTTTCTTTGTTTTTAAGGGGAGTCAGTCCGAAAAACAGCGTTTCTTGCAAACGCCTCTGCGTTGCCTAAAACGCAGTAGAAAATTAAGAATGGTTGATAGGACGACAGTTTAGATGTTGATAAACAAAACTATGTCAAAAAAATCATGATTGATCATTTAGGTGATTCCCTATAAGTACCTAAAGTTAGGTACTTTTTTCCGTTTGCGTGCACTTTTCTCCGTAAGTACCGGTCCGAATTCAAAGATTTTTGTTTTGTTTTGTTTGTCTCACTGAGGACTATCAACAGACGAGAGCTTTTCAAGTTTCAATATTGTTATAATTTTTTGTATTGAAAAATGAAAATTCCGGTTTTTGGTAGGTAACATTTTCCTAACCACAAACTCTAGAAATCAAAATTATTCCAAACCCCCTCGTCTATCGACGCATTAGTAACGCACAAACAACATGGAAAAAAAAAAACAGAATCAAAATTGGTTGCATAGGTACCGCAGAAAGTGCACGTAAGCATAAGAAAATGTTGTTTTGAGGAAAACACGTTTTTCTAGGGAAGAACATTTTTCTATCTTACCGGTTTTCTACCGTACCACGTTCCAACTTGGCTGTTTATAAACAACGAGAAAAAGAATAAGGAAGGCTTATTTAGGGTTATAGTTTGATTATTGTTTCAGATTTGTAAATGATTTCGGTTTTTTGACATTTTCGAAGTTTACCTCAATTTTTTCTCGTTCTGTACGGTTCGCACGCGTGGAAAAATGAGAGTGAAACGTATTTTCAAAAAGCGTAAGGATGTCGGGAAAAAGAAGAATGTTATTCCTGCTGGAAATTCTTCATGTTCTTCGGGAAATCCTACGCAGTCTTCATCCCCATCGTCGATGGCTTCACAGGGGCGGTCCCCGAAGTCCATCGACCTAGAAGGATACGCCAAATGATTGGAAGTGACTTTTCATGAAGTGTCTTCATAAATTAGTTTTGGATCACCATGAATCAAACCCTGTCATAAAACACTTTTTCGTATGTACCTATATTGAATTGGTAGCTAATTGCCAGCAAGCTGGCAAACCCCTCTTCCACCCACACACGTCCCATAAATTAACACACAAGTGACAATAAACATGTTTTTGCCGTACATATAAAGATATTAAAACCTTAGTTTCAAATACAAAAATTCGTCCTTGACATGTGGAAGTTGGAAAAACCTACATTGTTCTTGAGATCTCTTTTTTTCTTTCAATCTATGCTAGAATCCTACAAGTCGAGTTGAGTGACAAATGATTATTTAATTTGGGGTTAATTAATAGAAGCGTCATTCTCCTCTGAAATTTGATCACACCTGAACCTCATGCTGAATAATGGTAAGAAAACAGTGGAGCCTAGCTGTACATACAATCAGTGTCGCTCACTTGGTTGCTTGTCAGTGCGGAATTGAGGGTTCCTACATTAAAACCTTGAAAGAATGGGTAACCAATTGAGGAGCTGACATGGAAAACCAGTTAAGTCCAAAAATCAAATTTCATAGGAACTCCCTCTGAACTCTTATCAGATTTTTTTAAACATAATCTCTTCTCCATGCAAAGGTCACACATTTTTTCAGGGTGCGATCAAGCAAGGACGGGAGGACCTAAGGTCGTTGGCGTGACTGTTTACTTGCACTTGGACGAAAAAAAATGTTCTTTAGATTTTTGGACTTAACTGCTTTTCCATGTCAACTCCTCAATTGAATTCGTGCATACATGTGTTGAACCATACCCTTTTACTGCTATGTAAACAATTGACTCCGCAATTATGACTGCTTAACACAGTAAACCAAAAATAATCACAAACAATAATCAGTATTTTATACATAATTTCAGGTTGTTGGTGCTTTTGGTGCAATTGCTGGTGCTGCCTCAGTATATGGAAACACCCCCATAGATGTTGTAAAGACGAGGATGCAGGGGCTTGAAGCCCACAAGTATTCTAGTACTGTTGACTGTTTCGTTAAGATTTGGAAGCACGAAGGTGTTACAGCGTAAGTAAACACCACTTCTACTTTAAAAAATATCGCTACTAGAAAAGCAACTATTTTGCATTTATATTGGGTAAATACCAACTCCCAGTGCTCGCACCCACCTTTAGGCTGATTGATTCTTCTCACGTGAAATCAAGACCCCAGTATGCCTTTGAAATCTCCATTTATAAAGCGCTTCACCCAGGTATCTTCGATATTAGAAATGCATTTTTTTATCAAGGGTTCTCCAATATACATTATAGCACATAGGTATGTATCAGTTTAATCGTAATAAAAATGGTTTTACAGTATAATATACCGTAAAATTCGTAGAATAATCCAATTTATTCAAAATCATATCTTCTGAGCCGATGATGACATCCTATTGTGTTTCGTTTAGTTTGAAGCTCGATTTTTCCAAGAGGTATTTTTAGTGAAAGAGGAGGACAACTGACTCATTCCTTAACTTTCAGTCAGGAGAGGCGTCGTTTAGACCACTATTGACCAATGTTGATTGGGTATGGAGTGGTAATAAAGGTGGTGGATACCTCGGGGTCTTCAGTATCCTCCGCATTTGTGAGTGTCGCTGTTCCCTGCCTCAACCCCTTTCTCGCAGAAATCGTAACCAACCGCGTTTTTTAGGTCATTTAGACCACTCGCTCCTTCCCCAAGCTAGTACCATTTAGGCCAGTAAGCCCTAGATTTTGCTTCCTCACTACTGAAGGTAAGGAAGCTTTGTGTTCTTGCAATAACTCAGAACAAAATTATGTATTCCAAAATCAACATTTCCAGTTGTTTCTTGCGTTTCAGATCTTTTAGATCAATTTTGGTTCCCTGTCTCTCTGTCTGATATCTGCCTGTTTGTGTGGTGAATACTTGTCACGCCCGAGACTATACCAAATCTTAGTCCGATTTTAATGAAATTTTCAGGGATTATGCGGGTTTTCTCCTAGTTGCTCCCCTATAACTTTCATTGCCGTCGGCTCATTACATAGTAGCTTGTGCGCATGCGCGAACGTGTATTTTTTATAACATTGATTCCTCATTATCTACTGATCCGATTTCGTTAAAGTCGGGAGTTGGTTGGGCGTATGTTACAGAAAGGTTCCCTATGAATTATATTGCGATTGATTGAGTAATAACTATTGCGCTTGCACAAAACTAAAATAATTCAACTCAGCAAAACTTTGAAACTAATGGTTTGGTTTTTATGAAATTTTCAGACGTTGTGTGGTTAAATCCTCAATGATGTCCTATAAATTTCATCACCCTTGGATTGTTAGTAGTCTGTGCACTTGGGCAAACGTGAATTTCTTATAACCTCGATTTCTCGTGGTCTATCTCAGTTCAAGTTCATTCAAATTCAGGGTTATATTGGGTATACGTCCAGGACGATGCCCTCTACATTTTATCGCGATTGGTTAACTAATAACTATTGCACAGGCGCAAAACTAGAATTATTTGACGCTGGCAAAACTCCGAAATCTATTTTTATGAAATTTTCAGGGGTTTGCCAGTTAGATCCTAAACGATGTCCTATGGATTTCATTGCCATTGGATTGTTAGTAGTCTGTGCGCATGCACGAACTTGGATTTCTTATGATGTTGATTTTTCATGAACTATCAGACCTAGCAGTTTTTAGTGAACGAAAATACCCTCGATTGATTAGGTAACACCTACCTATGTCGCAACTTTCTACTTCTACGAATCAATCGTAGATTCAACTTCCAACATAAAATATATTATTTCACAATACTTCTGATTTTTGCTATTTCAGTTTAGCCATTTTTAAAACTTTGTATACCAAGTATTGTTTGTGCCTTGTTGATAAATTGTTAATTCCGAAGAATAAGAGCAATACTAATCCCTTAATCAAACTCTTTTTGTAATAAAGAATAAAAACTAGAGAAGAAATGAACGCCTGCCAAACAAGAGTGACATTCAGCAATTGAAAAGATTGAACGATGAATGTTCCCGTGGATGAAGAATAAAGTTTTTTACTCTGACGCATTTAGGTAGAAGTGGTATTTTGTTAAGCAATATTTTTGCAATTTTATGCTGTATTTCTACCACTTTTCTATTCTAAATGTAAAACTGTTTCTTTTTTCCGATTATTCAATCATATTTCGATAATTACGAGGGTCATCCCAAAAGTAAATTTCCCTATTTTTGAAAAAATCGAAAAAATGCTTTATTGACTAAAATATTTACATGGTTGGAAAGCTGCAGACCTGAACTATTTTTCCACATAGTCGCCGAGTCGTTCCTGGCACTTTGCATACCGTGTGGCGAGTTTTTGTAAGCCAACAGCATACCAGTTTCTGTCCGATCCGCGCAGCCACTCGTTGACGGTGCCCTCGACTTCTGCATCACTGGAAAATCGCTGGCCTCCCAAAAAAGTTTTCAATGCCGGGAAAAGATGGTAATCACTCGGGGCGAGGTCTGGAGAGTACGGTGGGTGGGGGAAAACGTCCCAATCAAATTTTCTGAGCAATTCCTGGGTCAAATTTGCGGAATGTGGCCTTGCGTTGTCATGGAGAAGCAGCACTTTTCTCTTCAAAAGTCCGGGTCTTTTGGCTTTAATGTTTTTTCTCAGTTGTTGCAAGACTTCACAATATCTGGCAGCATTAATGGTCCCACCTTTAGATAGGTAGTCAACCAACAGAACACCCTTGGAGTCCCAAAAAACCGTGGCCATAATCTTTCCAGTGGACGTCGCAATTTTGGCTTTTTTTGGTGCTCTTTTCTGGGGACTTTTCCAGACCATACTCTGTCTTTTTGACTCTGGGGTATTGTGGAAGACCCAAGTTTCATCCCCAGTCACTATTCGATCGTAAATGTCGTCTCCTTTATCCTCAAGCATCTCAGAAAAGCGGTTTGCTGCCTCCAAACGGTTTTGCTTGTGTTCGTCAGACAAGAGCCTTGGAACTGTAGTGTGCTATGCCGGATAGGGAATTAACAGCATAGACCGAACATAAGAGTTGGGAACAGGGGTTCACAAAACTACAAGTCTTTCTGGTGGAAATATCGAACTCTATTAATCGTTCTACAACTGGAATCCGAATGCCCCACGTCGCGCTACAATTTTCCGGCATCAGGCATTCCCCTCCTCCTTCCATATTTTCCTGACCCACTTAAATCAGCCGAAATCAGCATCATCGGAAAGGGAGTCCGTCCAGTGTCAGTGAACCACTATCAGTGACGTCACCCACCAAGGAGTGATACCTTATCTTGTCTTTGGCTTCTTCTAACTCCTTCCCTTCCTCCATGACTAGTGGCCGGCATGGAGGTAACATTTCCCTGGGCTTAGTCTCGAGCCCGTCCCTGGGCTCAAATTAGTTAGGGCATTAGCCAGTTGCCATCAGCTACTTGCCAGCAGGGAGCCTCAGGTCGTGGTTGGGCCGAGTTTTGGGAGCAGTTCGGGGGCATAGTCCATTTGGCCAAGACAAGACAGGTACCACCCCAAGGGAGGGGGTCGGTCATGACAGGTTCCATCGGGCCAGAAGGTATGGTCAAATTTTGGGTAGTCGATTATTGGAGGGGAAGTGCCTGGGTCACCTGAAACGGTAAGAGTCTAGTAATTTTGTTGTACAGTTGGCCGAAAGAGTCCCTATGGCGATCGTGGTAGGCGAAAGTAAGTAGAGAAAAATTAATGAATCCTACCGACTGCGCCACTGTAACGGGCTAAAAATATTTGAAACCTCGACAGGAGTTCGAACTCGCGTCGTCACAACTATGAGAAATTATTATTAATTTCCCGAAGTTGCGACACTCTAACGACCAGAGCTAAGAGGCCAGGGTGACCAAACCTCTTCGACTGTGAGAGTTATTTTTCCTGGAGCGTAACATTTCCCCGGAGTCAAATACCAGCCGTCTCGGCTGGTTTGGGGTCGGACGAATGACGAAGTGTAACTGCAGGCCGCTGGCTCAGCAGATGCTCGCTGGAACAAGTCAGCAGTCGAGCGAGGTCATTGTCACGGTGTGTTTTGACTCAAGTGAGTGAGGAAATGAAAGGCATAACAACAGGAAATGTGATGTTTACAGTCTTTTGGCTCGAGAGGGATTTAATTAATTATTGTTTCGTATGATTTCGGGTCCTACCGACTGCGCCAATATGTAGTGTGCTATGCTGGATAGGGAATTAACAGCATAGACCGAACATAAGAGTTGGGAACAGGGGTTCACAAAACTACAAGTCTTTCTGGTGGAAATATCGAACTCTATTAATCGTTCTACAACTGGAATGCGAATGCCCCACGTCGCGCTACAATTTTCCGGCATCAGGCATTCCCCTCCTCCTTCCATATTTTCCTGACCCACTTAAATCAGCCAAAATCAGCATCATCGGAAAGGGAGTCCGTCAAGTGTCAGTGAACCACTATCAGTGACGTCACCCGCCAAGGAGTGATACCTTATCTTGTTTTTGGCTTCTTCCAACTCCTTCCCTTCCTCCATGACTAGTGGCCGGCATGGAGGTGGCTGCATGGAGGTAACAGAACCCACCTTGCACACACTTTTGACATCTCTAAATCTTCTTTTAGGATTCGACCAACTACAGAGCGAGTTAATTCGTACTTGGGATGAACACAATTCACAATTTCATCAATTGTACGGCGTCTATCTTCATCAAGTGCTGCGCGAACGGCCACAATCGCCTCCTCTCGAGTCGAACTCGACGGGCGTCCACTACGCTGCTCGTCATGCACCGAAACACGTCCTTCCTCAAAACTTTTTCGCCACTTTCGGACCATTTGGACACTCATCGCATTGTCACCATATGCTTGACAAAGTCTACGATGAATTTCAATCGCAGTAACCCCCTCCTTGGTCAGGAATTTGATCACAGTTTCTAACTGAATAGGTTATCAACAAACCGACACAGCGGCCTGAAACTTTTACAGGACTACCAACACATCCAAACAAAAAACTTGAGACCATCCGTAGGTTTCTATGACTTGTAGGTTTTTTTTAAAGAAAATAGGGAAACTTACTTTTGGGATGACCCTCGTACAATCTCATAAATGATTTCCACTCAAGGATTATCAGCAGTCTAAATGACCACTCCCTCCTCCTACGGACAGGGGTGGATTAGACCGCTCCCTCCTCTTGAGAGCTCCATTCGTCCCTCCAGACTGAAGGTTAATGTGTAACGACGGGGTTAGAGAAATGAAAACAGAGGTGTCCTTAAGCTATCAAACTATCGCAGGGCACTGCAACTTACTCTTCTTCCAGGGTTTAAATTACTACTTTTCTAGACCCATGCTATTCTGTAAAAATGGAATATTTGAATGAAAAGAACCAATCATTCATTCAACGGTTGCAATGTAAATAAAAATTAGGCTCTAAATGTTATCCTTCAACGAGTACACATATGGCTAATGCTCACAGAGTACACACCAACTCACACAGTCAGTTTCCCCCATACATACAGTACATTTGTTAATATTTTATCATTAATAACCTCACAAAGACAGTTTCTAGTTGAATAAAAATTCATCCGCGAAAATTAATTTAATTGGTACATTATTGGCTCAAATCAGAAATAATTTTAGTACAAATGCTGATATCCTTTGGATGAATGGATGTCATTCATTGAAATAAATCTAATAAAATATACAGAAAACTATCCTTTTTCGAAAGTCTTTGATGGGCTGATTTTGAAAATGTCTACCCTCAAATTTTACTCCGTGATTGATTGAAAGTGATTTCAAGATCTCAGACTCATTTTCGACCAATATGGGATTTTTGATCCGTAAGTTTCAGATAGATGGTGCAAAATTGACACGGTGTTACCCACCAAAATATTTTTTCTAGGCGCGCACTTTGGATGCCAGGATATACTCTGACTAAGATCTATTTTTAGTTCTTCATCTCTCTGAGTTAAGCAGGTGTTGAGAAGAACAGGTTTCTGATAGCTATTTTTAGGTGTTGAGAAAGGATGGTGGATGAATGGTTACAAACTAAGAAATGGGTTCCTGTTGGAGTTAAACTAAGAAGTTGGTTATTGTTTGATCTCTGAAAAATGTAAATAATCAACAAAAAACAACAACTGAATACTTCTATCTATTTACTGAATAACGTACCAATCGTTTCCAGTACTTTAGTTTTATCTGCCTGAGGAAGAGGATACTGAACTCAACGGGGGTCCAGGAGTCGGAGCTTTTTGGGGGGGGGGGGGGGGGGGGGAGACTACCCCGAAGCCTGAGATTGAAGGATTGAAGATTTTTTAGAAACTAATGGTAACCGGTGTTACCTAGACCAAACTTTTTGGCTTGCTCAAACTCCATACCAGAGGCCACAGGCCACACATACTGAGCTGTTAGCGAATTTTTTAAGAAAATTAAGCTATTGCTCTCGCCTCAAAATTTGTAGACTGTGAATTTTTGAAAAAATTTTATGCAGAAATCCGTTTCAGGCTATTCTGAATCATATTCTGAAGTTTAACGCATTTTATGTGTGTATGTATGTATATATGTGTCATTCCAGATAACTGTCCGTAGAATTGTGCTAGAAACTTCAATCGAATTTTAAAATATTAAGGACACAAAACGAAAGTTTAAGTTCGTTGGCCAGCATGATCGGATTACATCTTCGGGTTGAAATTTTCAAAAATGTAGTCAAAAATCTCAAAATAGCCTGTTTTTTGCGATTTGTTGTGCGAAATAATTTTTTCAGCATACTAACATGTGGTATATTCGGAATCAGCGTAAAATTTCCTATAAGAATATGTATCAAGTTTTCAAAAATTTCAAAGTTGAAAAATCAGTCAAAAATCGAAATAATGCCGTTCGCTAGTTGTAAAAATCGGTGATATTTGCATGAAACATTGTCCAAATTCAGATTGAACTACTCTTATGGAAGTATCCCTGTATAACCAATCCTAGAACCATGCTGTTTAAAACGTAGGTAGTAGGTGCTTGTTAAAAAAAAAAAAGAAAAAAAAAGTAATCACAAGTGATCAATAGCGACTGAAATGTCGAAGATTTCTTCAAAAATTCGCTCATGGGGATGCTGCATGACTGTACTTTTAATGTAGTAACGAAAATTGTTGTTTTGCGTTTTCAAATTACCGTATTAGAGTTGACATTTTAGAACCACATCTGGGTGACATAAACCGAATTTCCGGAAAGAACATTGGTCTCGTCGAATTCTTCCATTCTCCAACATTTTGGAACTCCAAATAGCTCAATTCTCTTTGAACATTTTGCAAAAGGTTTTGCTCTGACTAATACCTCATTAGCTTAATTGCAAGTCGGAGATTGAAGGTGTGGCACGTGCAGTTTTTAGGACGTCCCTCAGAAGCTGCCCAGGCCACAATTCTCAACCGATTTTCGAGATTCTTTCTTTGTTCCATTAAGAATTCGATATAGTTTTGGATCGTATGTCAGGAGTTTGAAATTCATCATGGGAGGGGGTGAATGGAGGGGGGTAAAACTGATGAATCGTGGTGTTTTAACAATTCTCGTCCGATTTTTGTGATTCTTTTTTTGTTCAACTATGAATTTGGTCTAGCTTTGGATCGCATATCAGGAATTTCATATTTAATTATGAAAGAGGGGACAATAGTAATAAATCTTGATGTTTCTACTATTCTCGTCAGATTTTCGTGATCATTTTTTCAAATTCAACCATCAATTTGGTTTAGTTTTTGAAATTATTTCAGGAGTTCCAAATTTCATACTTATGATAGGAAATGGAGTGGGGGTGGAGGGAGTTAATGGGGGGGGGGGGGTTCGAGAAGTCATGATATTTTTGTTTTAGCGAATTTTTGAAGAAAATTAAGCTATTGCTCTCGCCTCAAAATTTGTAGAATGTGAATTTTTGAAAAAATTTTATGCAGAAATCCGTTTTAGGGTATTCTGAATCATATTCTGAAGTTTAACGCATTTTTTTATGTATGTATGTATGTATATATGTATGTATATATGTATGTATGTATGTATGTATGTATGTATGTATATATGTGTCATTCCAGACGATAACTGTCCGTAGAATTGTGCTAAAAACTTCAAACAAATTTTAAAATGTTAAGGACACAAAACGAAAGTTCAAGTTCGTTGGCCAGCATGATCGGATTACATCTTCGGGTTGAAATTTTCAAAAATGTAGTCAAAAATTTCAAAATAGCCTGTTTTTTGCGATTTGTTGTGCGAAATAATTTTTTCAGCATACTAACATGTGGTATATTCGGAATCAGCGTAAAATTTACTATAAGAATATGTATCAAGTTTTCAAAAATTTCAAAGTTGAAAAATCAGTCAAAAATCGAAATAATGCCGTTCGCTAGTTGCAAAAATCGGTAATATTTGCATGAAACATTGTCCAAATTCAGATTGAACTACTCTTATGGAAGTATCCCTGTATAACCAATCCTAGAACCATGCTGTTCAAGGTTGGAACCATGCTGTAGATAGAATTTGATTCCATGTTTTTCTATCGAAATCATAAACTAAAATTTCTCTACACGATCAATAGCGACTGAAATGTCGAAGATTTCTTCAAAAATTCGCTCATGGAGTCATGCTGCATGACTGGACTTTTTTCTCCTATTTTAACTCTCAAGAAAATTGTATAAAATCCATTCATAGGAACATCCCTGTAATGCACGCATTACTTACCTGCACGTTTAGAAACTCATACCAACCTCTGACCGTAACCGATTTTACCTTGACCATACATTTTGGCTAGTACAAACTCCATACCAGATGTCGACATACTGATGTTTTTAGTACTGACTGGTGTTGGCAAGTCTGATGGAGTGAATTTGATCTCAATGAAATGCTCCTTTTTCAAATTGTTGTATGTTAGAGGTAATTCAATGGTCTTCATATTTTCAAAAATGTGTCAAATTAATGTTGAAATATTTGGGGTGAAGTAAATGAATCCACGGCTTTCCTGTGAAAAGTTTTTTTTTTATCAATTATATCTCGAGAAGGGATTGATATATAAATACGCGGATGAGGGTTTTTACTTTTTTAAATATGGTTTCACGCAATTTTTTGATATGTGCATACAAGCTGATTTCCCTGGATTTTAGTTGAAATTTCGGACTCGAAAATTTCATTCTCCAACATTTTTGAGCAATTGCAATAGCTTTGAAATTTCGCAAAAGGTTTTGCTCCAACTAATACCTCTACTATTAGCTTACTTGCTGAGGTGTATCCTAGAGAAATTGATCTTGAAACATGTAAGAAGCCATCACAAATTACCAAATATGTTTTGTTTTGAAAAGGAGTTGTGAACAATTTAAATAAGTGACAAGGTCCCCCGCTAAGAGTGCTGGGGGGGGGGGGGGGGGGGGCAAGGGGGTTACCATGACTTTCCCCTTGTTGATGCCTTCATCCCTTTGTGGCTCTGCAATTCGTTCCCCGCAACAACAAGGAACAGCTGCTGTCGGTTTTTTTTTACCCTGAATATGAGAATTATATTATTAATAAATAGATTATAATACTAAAACAAGTGTCCGTCATCATAACTGTGGGGTCATTCCATGTCAATTCAACACACCCAATTTACCTCACCATATTAGATTTTGCTCAAATTTGGTATACTCATAGTAGGTGTTGAGACTAAGAAAAATATCAAATTTTAAATTTTTATCTCAAACTGTTTCTTAAATATGGCTATGTAAAACTTACAAAATCTCGCCAAAAAACCATGAACGGATTTTATACTATTCGCTTTAGGAACTGTCCTAATTGAGCTAGAGAGCTTCGAGAGGTATCATTTGCAGCTTTTTTTATGCTCTTTCCAGTGATATACAACAGGACATAGGTTCTAATAACAAAAATTTTGTCAAAATACAAATTAAAATTTTGATTTAATTTTTTTCCAAAAAGTACATAATTTAAAATTTTCAAAATATTCCTATAAATACTTAGTACTGTTGTAAACAATGTGACAAAATATAAATATGGGATGATGATGGGTTCATTGTTAAAAAAAAAATATTCCTGACACTAGTTTTCCACTAATAGCCCGGTTTTGACTAAATAATAAACATATTACGTACTTTTACCAAAGAGGTGAGCTATTTAATTAAATATATAAAGGAATACTATGTATAAAGGTAAAAAAATATCAGAAATATTAATTCAAAATACTATCTTGTTAAAACAAAACCAATAACCATAGATATACTCCAATAAAAATTAAGTTATTTAGGTTGTTCACTAAACATTATCTCAGTTTACGGAATTACATTTTGTAAAAGCCAGTTGGGTTTTCGCTAAGATCGCTTTCAGCTAGATTTACTTTTTTTTTTTACTTTTTTTACTCTTAGCTACATTTAGTTACCAACTCGTATACCTACTTCATCATCATAAATATGTATAATATTATGTCTCACCTCTTTGGTAGAAGTACGTAATATCTTTATTATTTAGTCAAAACCGGGCTATTAGTGGAAAACTAGTGTCAGGAATTTTTTTTTCAACAATGAACCCATCATCATCCCATATTTATATTTTGTCACATTGTTTAAAACAGTACCAAGTATTTATAGGAATATTTTGAAATTTTTAAATTATGTACTTTTTGGGAAAAAAATAAATCGTGTGTTGAATTGACATGGAATGACCCTGCTGCGCTCTACCTCGAGCTTCTCATGTTTGGAGCCCCATTGCCTCGAGCTTGATGCTCGAGAATATGTGGCCTGCTTGTTTTTTGATATTATACTGATACATCATTTTCTTTTTACAGGTTCTACAAGGGCACCATACCTCGACTTTCACGTGTTTGCCTGGATGTAGCTATTACATTCATGATTTATGACTCGTTTATGGATCTTTTTAATAAAGTATGGCCTTGAGTAAATACTGAAACCATTCTTGTTGTAGATCTTGGATGGCATGTGTATGTTAGCTAGTGCTGTAAGTTCTGCCATGCCCTAGATTCTTGTGATATGTAATATTGTCATTCCACTGTTTCCATTTCTATATTGTATTTTAACTTGGCCAATAATTAGTTTTTAATTTATTTTTAGGGCCTTAATTTTATCTTTAATAGACTCATGCTTACTTTGAAATGATTATACCTTGTTATTTATTTTATTGTCAAGTTGGAACTGTACTTGTTGCTTATGTTATATTTTTACTATGTTACTCGGGCATGTACTTTATGTTTTGTGGATGTATTAGTTTTATATTTACTGATCACCTTTTATAGAAGCTGTACAATAGGAACTTGGATATTTGATCATTAAAAAAAGATTATTAAAGGCTTTGTCAGTAATAACGCACAGCAATACTGATGCGAAAAATATGACCAACCTCAACGAGAAGTTATTGATTTTCCAACGAATCACTGACGTCCTTCAATGTTAATGCATTAGAACGGTGAACTTTTAATCTGTTGACTCAAGGAATAATTTTGTTCGTTGTAATGATGCACAATTGTTGTGAATATTACCCTTAATCTTGTTTAACTCAGGTTGACTACTGGTGGTGCCCATAATTCATTACTTTTCTGTTGATTTTGTGAGATATACATATAGCTTTTGTTTCGAATTTGGCAAAATTTTTGTTCAATTTATATAAATATGTATTGTTTACTATTGCAATAATCCTATTCTTTTATTTTTCAACTTATATATAAAAGCCAGTGGATATTGATTGTATTTCATGTCAAAATGTTGATTGTATATTTGGTGTTGTTAGAAAAATGTAACCTAACTAGAGTATTTTTCTACACTGTTTAAAACAGTGCCTGATGGCTTCAAGTACCATAATCAGTTTTTAATGGAACGTTCGCATAGACTGATGAGACAGTTTGTCTTGATGAACTGAAAGATATAACATCAAAATTGGATAGAAAATAAGTGATTAGATACTTACAAAAAAATACGCAAGTACACAGATAAAATCCTCAAATGCATGGTTTATATTTATAAATATTTTTTGCACTGTTTGCAAATAGTAGTAAAAGAAAAAAATCTTTGTAGACCCTTGAGATACCTAAATTTTTCATGTTTACGAATGATTTCTTCAAATGCTGAGATTGAAGCTGATATCAATTCAACTATTTCTTCCATGAGTTACTTGTCCATTCCGAAAATTGAATTTTAAAAGAAATGATAATTTTTTGGAACTATTACCCATGTTGTGATTTTCTTCAAACATGAATCGCATCCTATTCTTTTCTATGATGTTGGAGTCAGAAATTTATTAGATTCAATATATTATTATTGTCTTGTTTTGTGAATTATTGCATCTATGGGACTTATGAATAGTGGGAATTTGGTTTTCTCTCGACCTGTTCTGGGTGATGGGTGAAATTGTGGGTTTGTGTATGACATCAGGGTGTAGCTAGTGGAAAAGGCATTGTGTGTGGTGTTATGAAGTTTAATGAATTACGAGTTCTTCCGTTAACTATAATATAGTAGTGTTAGTAAGTCTATTTGCGCAGAAACCTAAATAATGAATATTTTATTCATTATAGACTTCCATTCTCTTACAATTTTGTCTCCAACTTCATGTGCCGTAGAGATATAAAAATGTGAACATTGGACTTGTTTTAACTTAGCATTTAATTCTTCCAAGTATAACCATATCATTGAATGATCATGTCACACAAGGTAAAAAGCATCCTTTGGTAATACGAGTTTATTCAATCAGTCTTTTCTATAATTGTTCAGGATGTTTGGTGGATAAACATACTTGTATAGAACTGTCAAAAAATTCCTATATTTCTATAGTAGTTGCATCCTAATGAACTGACTTCAAGTTGAAAAAACAGTATCAGTTTTGTTTTTGCTTACATATTTCGATAATTATCATTATTTTGCATCTCGATGCATGGTCTTCTCCATGTACCAAGTAAATCTCTGTGATTTTTCTATCGGTTTTCAATACTCAAGCTAGTCAGTGGGTTTGGAATCCACAACTTGAACGTTTCATAGTCATTCCATTTTTGCCATTCAGATTCTATCCGATACATTCTTTGTTCTCTGTTTATACGAATTTCGTGCCTAAATGGAACAAATTTTATTTTTTTATAAAGTTTTTTAGCGTTTGTACTTGAATAAAAATTATACACAGGTTGTACATAGGTTTTTATTCAATTTCACCTTGAACCAATTTTTATGGACAAATTTTATTTATTACTATTGTTCTCTTATTTTCATCATAATTTGGGTAGTGATCAATATTTAACCTAGTCACTTCAAGCACTACCCAGGGTGGCCCCCAAATGGAAAGTTCAGGGAAAACCTGGAATTGTCAGGGAATTCTTTGCGTCCGGAAATGTCGGGGAATTTGGTAAAAACTACCAAATGTTAGGGAATTTTTCAATGAAAACTTTGTGTAATAATTTGAAGCGTTTTTAGGTATATTCTAACTTCTAAACAATCAAACCCCAACCGCATACTTTATCATACTACGTATTATTTCATAGTTGGATTATACGAATGACAAAAATAATTATCAAGAGTGTTAGTTAACAACGCTAAAACACAGATACAGGGTGCGGCAGAGAGGACGGACGGTTTAAAAAAAAAAAATCATAAAATAGTTAATTTTTTCTCAAAAACAAATTTATTGATGCAATCAGGTTCGCAAGGAAATAGCATTTGAGACAGTCAAGTGTGAAAAATCACATCAGGCATGTGGTGGCCGAAATTGTTGATGCAGTGCTGGAGGCGTTCTTGGGCGTTCTCTCCAACATACCCTCTCAACTCTGGTGACTTCCACGCGAATTGCGTCCTTCAATTCGTCCAGAGTTCGGGGCTTGTTCTCATATACTCTAAGCCTTGAGGTGTTCCCCATAAGAAAAATCGCATTTGGATAAATCTGGGGACCGAGGAGGCCAATGAACATCGCCAAACTTGGAAATAAGGCGACCAGGGAAGAGAGGGCGAATATCGTCCATTGACCTAGCAACTCAAAATGACGCCATTGGTGGGTATGGTATTTTAAAATTTTAACTCCAAAAACTGTCAAAATTTTTTGAGCACTTTGTGTGCTCAAATGGAAATTTTTGGGGAAAAAATGATTCTAAATAATGTTTGGCTGTACATAATACGAAGTTAAAAATTTCTAACCGTTTGATCAACGATTTTAGCAATTTTTCGTGAAAAAATTACGCCATTGGTAGGTATGGTTCCAAAAACTATAAAGTCAAAATTTTTTTAAATGGAAATTAGAAAAAATAGTTTTTATGGAAATATTTTTTGAGGCATTCCGAAACGATTGCTCAATTTTGTCTCTTTTTCTTTGTATCTCTCCTTATTTTTATTGTATATATCTCTTCTTAGGAATGAGATTTTAAAAAATCCGTTCTTTAGCAAGAAAAAAATAATAATAAAAATAAATAAATAAAATAAAATAAATAAATAAATAAAATAATAATAATAAAATAAATAATGAAAATAATGTAACATAAAGATTAAAGACGTCATTGGACAGCACTTTATGAGCACTATAAATTGTTCAACATTTAAAAGATTCTGCTTAATAAATCATTAAAAATGGCAAAAGGCGGCTAACAGTATTTAATTATATATATATTCCAGCAGAGTATTACTCAAACAATTCATCAAAAAAATCATGCTTAAGAGTTTTAGGTACTTCAATTTCATTAAAATTTGCCAAATATTTTTTATCTCATATCTTAGGAGAGATATCACCTGGAATTATCTAGATATTATTATAAGTATATTTAAATTTTTTGGCACAGATTAGTACCTAATGAAGATTTTGCCACAGATAGAAATAATTTTAGGGAATGTTGAAGAATTTTAACATTTTGGCGTTTGTTTTTATTTTTTTCAATTTAATAATAATAAGATGATAAAATTAAAAAAATAAACTAATTAATTCAAAAAATAGATTCAGGGTTCCTTAAAAACTTTATTCACATTTTTTTGAGTCATTGCAACAGTCATTTTCAACCAAAATTCATTATAACGGCAAAAAGTCGTTGAATTTATATTTTTTAGCAGGACGTTTAGATCAGCTACGACCCAGAACAGTAAAAATTTCGTGCAGAAAAGTGTGCTGACAAATGTTCCAAAAGTTCAGTAAAATATGCTGAAAAATCAAAAAGCACCAGTCAAATATCATGATCATAATGTGAGCAAATTTTAGTAAATTATTGTATTATATTTTAGTGACATTGTTTTGAAATTTGAGCACATGGAGTGCAAAGAAAATGTTAAGCTATCAATTTAATTTAAAAAAAAAACCCCCCCACTCTAAATCTGATATTTAAAAAAAAGAAGAAATTTGGATTTTTAGCTTTTTTTTAAACATAATAATGATATTTGACTACGTTTTTCAGCATAATTTTGATTAAAAATGTATGAATATTCTAGTTTATAGTTTTATGAACTTCGAGTAATATTCAGTAAAAAAGTATAAACAACTATTTATAGTGGTTTTTTTTTCAATTTTTAGTGATTTTTCTAGTAAATTTTTTAAATTTGGCCAATTTATTGTACTCGAAAAGTGCTGGCCAAAGAACTCATCCTTCCTCCTGAAAAGCTTGATTTTTCGGCATAAAACAAAATTTTCATCTCCACCCTAAGGAAATTTATTGTCTGGAAATACACATTCACACATTACATAAACACACGAAAAGTCGGAAAAGTCGCTAGAAATGGATAAATCTAAGAATTGATTTACATAGCAGTATATCCTTTAGGAACAGGTATTTCACCTGAACACAGAAATTTTAGAACAATTCTACATAATTCAATAAAAAAAAGAAAAGATAAATAAATAAATAATGATAAAATAAAATACAATAAAATAAACATTTTCTCAAATGATTAATGGTGATGCTGCATGACTGAAACTTATCGACATTTCATGTACTTGGATCGCGGTAACAACTTATTCACCTTCCAGAGTTGAAACAAGAATTTAAGAGTCATAAACAATTAGCCGTAAGCTACAGAACCAGACCACTCACTATGAAAGAGAGAAAAAATAAAAAAAAAATAAATAAATAAATTCAAGTAATAAATAGTTTTAACAAACTCACCTTCAATGATGACTCGTGAAGAAGATAATTATTGACCTCGTCGGTAGATCGTGGTAGAGTCGAGGCGTTGATGTGCTTTTTTACGACGGCCTTTTATTTTTCTCGGTCGATTTTCGCAAGGTCAATTGAACGGGAAGATATTGGCTAATCTCAATGAATTGATATTTTTGATACGTTGAATAAATTAAATTGAAATTTGATGAGGTGCCTTTCTGAGACTTCAAGAGACGAATATAATTACATACTGCATACTGGTCTGCTGAGTCACCTAAATTATCAACTATTCACCCTAGAACGCTGCAAATTGATGGGGAGTCTCTTCGCAACATCTACGAATGAAAATACGGGCTCCATCTAGATCAGCTGAAATTTGACGAGGAGCCCCTCTTGGACAACAAGATACGAATGACATGAAGAGCCATAATAAGCTGAATAAGTTAAATGCTTTCGTATTCACCCAAGGAAGCTGAAATTTCATGGGGAGCCTCTCTGAGACAACAAAGAGCCCCTATTGGACAACAAGATACGAATAATGAGCTCAGTCCATATCAGCTGAATGATGTAAATTCTCTCGTACTCACCCTAGAATGCTGAAATTGAATGGGAAGCCTCTCTGGGACAACAGCATAAATTCGAAATAACGAGCTTAGTCCTAATCAGCGGAATGAGGAAATTCTTTCCTGTTCATCCTAGATGCTGAAATTTGATGAGGAGCCTTTATGGAACAACAAAATACGAATGAAATGATGAGCTCCACCATGATCAGCTGGGAGCCCCTCTCGGACAACAAGATACGAAAGAAATAATGAGCTCAGTCTTAATCAGCTGAATGAGCTAAATTCTCTCCTGCTCATCCTAAGATGCTGAAATTTGATGAGGAGCCCCCATTGGGCAGCAACGAATGAAATGATGAGCTCCGCCATGATCAGCTGAATGAGTTAAATGCTCTTGTATTCACCCTAGGACACTGAAATTTCATGGGGAGCCCCTCTGGGACAACAATGATGAAAAAGGAGTGTTAAGTCAAATTATTGACATGTTAAAGCAGTTACCTCACTTGTGGGATCAAAGCTACAAACACTATATTATATGAACAAGGAAATAAGAAAAAAAGAAAATTTCCCCTACAAAAAGGGAAATTCCCCTACGATGGGTCACACTGAATGACTGTGGGTAGGAGGGAAACGGGTGGGAGGGACAACAAGCGTAGCATTTGGAGGAAGGAGGAAAAAGGAAGGAGCGTCTGTCACAACCATCTCTTTGAGGAGGGTAGGAGGGAGGAAGAAAAGGAAGGAACAAGTGTAGCGGCCTTTTGTCCTACTTGCTCGAGCATGGATCCACCCATACCTACTGCCACAATCTTGCGTCTGGCTTCACCTTAAAGGCCGTATCACACTAGCATTTTTTCTGCGTTTTTTAATACCAAAACGTGAAGAAGAAGAAGTGCGTTTTTTTCCAAGGTCAGCTTTTTCGACCATTGCGCATCCTGGCGGAGCGTTTTTTAAACTCACTTGGGAAAATTAGAACACGTTCTAATTTTTACCTTGACGCAAGAAAAATGCTAAACATAACCCTTGGGGAGGTTACAATTCAATGAAAAACCCCTAGGAGCCCTAATCTGACAGATTTAATAAAAACGCATTCCGCCAGAATGGGCTGTTTTTGTACTTATTCCTCCTCAACATTCACAGCTGACCTTGGAAAAAAGCACTTTGCCTTCTTCACGTTTTAGCGTTTAAAATGCGAAAAAAATGCGAAAAAATGCAAGTGTGATACGGCCTTTATGCTTTTCCGTATCTCCTGGTTTATTATTTTCAATAAGGAACCTGAATAAGGAACCATACCAACACGCCAGGTGGGACCTGTTGTCCTATGTGTTGAATAAAGAAATTGAAATTGAACCTTTGTAATCAACCAAACCCCCCCCCCCCCCCCCCCATCCATCAAAATCTGTTGGTTTTGGTGCTTCAAGATGGGTAGAATCCAAAAATCCAATTGTCCACCATCTAAAGCTTTTCTCCAAAACTACTGGAACGAAATTTATAAATTCACCTCGGCCAAGGATGTGCCTGTAACATCGACATCCCTTTTGCTCAACCCTAAAGGGTAGAACCTGAGGGCTTTGGAGAAAATATTTAAAAATCGAAATCTTGAAAACTTTGACAGTAACCGTAATATTTTTATTTATTGTAGTTTATAGATATAATCTCAAAGAATCGAATGAAATCATCCAGAAAGTTGTACGTTAATATGTTTGCTCTCTACAAGAGCTAAAGAAGCAGTAATAACTATAATTCTGCAAGTAACTGCTAGATAATGTTGAGCTCGCTGCAGATGAGCGGCATTGGACACCATGGTTACCCTAATGATTTGTTTAATAATAATAGGCAGATGTCTATAATTGAGGGCCTATGTGACATGATGGTTAACATGACTTTCCCCTTGTTGATACCTTGCGTCACCCCTTTTCGCTCTACAATTCGTTCCCCAAACCATCAATACTGCTCAAAAAAGAGAATAATATTATTAATAAATAAGCACAAACAAACACACACATACAAAGAAAAAAACCTGTGTCCGTCACAGCTGCCCTTGCAGGAAACAATAGAGGAGCAAATCGGTAAGGTCCTTTTTTACGTGCTGCGCTCTACCTCGAGCTTTTCATGTTCAGAGCCCCATTTTAGTCAAAATAAATTCATCAGTAATGAACTAGATCATTAAAAAATTTGTGGACAAAATTATGCAGAAAAATGTACCAACTTAAATGTCATTAATGTTTACAAAAAACGCTGCAAATTATTTCACAAAGGTTTATTATTTTTTCAATTGAGTATGATCGTAGTTTTAGTTGGCTTGCGTACGTCATAAGGCCCGTCCAGACTCCTCGGCGTGTCCTATTTCGAGTTGCCACAACCTATACTTCTATAATTATATACGTATGTTTATATTTCTCGATTTGAGCTCCTATCTATTCAAATAGGTAATCATTGCCTTAATAATATCATTATCAAAGTACGTACGAAAAGCCGAGAGGATTTGTTATTAAATATGCATAGGCAAAGCATTGGTATTAACACACAAATATGACCTAGAAAAAAACGTATATTCATGCCTCGAAGGAAGATGAAATTCGAAAGCAATAAGCAAAGCAAGTGTAGGAAGTTTTCCACGCCACCCTGGAGGTACTCCCTAGGTCTCGTTACCTCACAACCGGAGGTTCATCGCCCTATTACGCTTACACTATCATATCACTCATATTTTTCCATCAACATTCATTTGAAAGTTGTGCATTTTGAGATGAGTGACTTTTGTCCTAACATGAGAATAATAATTATTAGGTCGTGCAGTTGTGGTCGTGCATGATCTGGTCCTAAAGTGTTCTGTTGCGAAGTCCTACTGCCCATTGTTATCCTAACCGTGGAATATTAGCTTGCGCAGTTGTGGTTGAGCAGGTTGGAGTTTTAACACGTCAGTCTAACACTCAAAGCCTCGAAAAAGACACTTTTTCGCCCGTTTTTGGCCCATAGCATCTATGCGAGTAAAGCGATCGGGATGGTTAAACGTTAGGACCAACTAGACCCCAAATGGAGTCCATGTGCGAAAGAACGGGTTTTTTAAGTCAATTCTTAGGCCTTTTATGGCCCGGACGGCAGACGGCGGACGGACATTTCAAATTTGGATTCTACGCACCTTGAAACGTAAAGTGACAAAGTTTGAGGGGGGGTTATACAAATTTTTTGCTATATGATCACATAGGCTTATTATTGGAAATAATAAACCAAAACTCGATTAAAACTTGACATAAAAACACTATGGATGGGTGTGGGAAGGCAACAAATTCCTGGAAGGCGAGTGTGCGCACCACAAGAAAAAAATCCGATGAACAGCCATATTTCCCACGGAGGTAGGTACAGTAGTTTCCAACTTCAGTGCGATAGTTGCGGCAAGTGTGGTTCAACTACCTGTAGTCGAAGGGGGCTGATAATGGAGTAAAAGAAGATGTGGCTTGAACTTCTCGAGAATGGCATTGAGCGCAGCACGAGAGTTTCGTATCCATATTCTCTCTGTTCCTTGCGTTTTCAGAAGGAGGTACACAAATCCATGACCGATCTGTTTAGGTAAGAAAAGGGAACAGCTTGTTCTACATCCTGGCAAGAGAGAATTCTTCGCGAGCAGAAAATAGATGAAACCAACCAACCAACCAAAAAATTCTGCTCTCTATTGTTTTTGTAAACACTAAACATTGTTCATTTGTGGGTGATTCGTTTCCTTTGCTATACGATTGTGAGGTTCTTATCGGTTGTAATCGTGAAGTTGTAGTACTCATCGTCGTGAGTTAGCGTGCAATATTGAAAGACATCAGAATTGCGGCAACATGTGATATACTATCAATGGAAATTACTTAGCACCTTTCCCTTGGATTCAGTCAGTTTGAGGACTCTGATGCCAATCAGTTCTCATGATAACGTACTATGAGAATTAGATTTGCTAAGCTATTGACTGTGATTGTGATTTTCTTGAATGTTATCGCATTTCACTTTCTTTGGTTACTTCTCAGTCATCACAGTTCATTTACTAGTTCTGACAATGCTCTATCTTCCTCGCAAAAATCAAGTGAGTTTTCACATCTCGATCATCGGAAAAGCGTTGACGATACCATTCAAAGCAACGTAACAATAATCCTGAGGGGATTCGAACACTTCGAAAATGACATCCCTAATACTATTAGGTCGATTGCTTCGACTTATCCAAAAATCAACATTCTATTAATATCGGAGACTCCACCTTATCCCCCATTACTTCTCAATTCCACCAATGCATTATTTCAGAATGTAAGACATGTTTACTTGCAATCAAGCCTGAATAACTCATTCGAGTCACGAACTCCGTTATTACAGTTGAGAAGTAGCTATGTGCTGTTCATGCCGGATTCAACTCGAATCCACACTAAGAAGACTATTGAGAAGATGCTCAAGATAATGCAAAATGAGAAACGTAAAATAGTAGCTGCCACCTTCAAGGCTTCTAAACCTGTTACTTGTCTCAATACTCACATAAACTTGAAAGAATGGGTGATTCAGTTTGAAGACGCACGCGACTCTGATTGTGGTTTCATCAGGGGTAAACATGCTACCCTGTTGAAGACGGAAATTCTGGGCAAATTGACTGATCCGTTCATGCTACCATTCCCAGATTCGTTTTATCTGCAAGCTGCTGCTCAAGGATTGAAAGTAAGTTCATAATTAAAAAATGATGTTGGAGGATAAAATTTCATCAATGTTCTAATATTTCCTAATTGTACTTGCAAAAAACGTGGAAAAAGTTTCAAATACTAAATAATTAGGCTTAATAATAGATCAACAATTACGATTCACACAGCATATTGATAAATTGTCCAATAAAATAAAACAATGTTCTTATGTATTTTACAGAACTAGAAATATTGTATCTCTTAAATTCCTGAAAATGTTGTATTTTGCAATAATCCACTCAAGTATCACTTATGCTGCCTTCGCTTGGGGTGGCACATATAAGTCACACTTGAAACAATGTGCTTGAAATATCACTGAAAATCCTGAAGAATAATTTATAAAAAGAAGCATAAGATGTACTCATAAAGTTTATCAACAGATGAAATCTGAACATGTCAACAATTTATGTCTTACGAAATTATGTTACAAACAAAACTCTAAAATTTTTTTTTAAAAGACAATCTTTAATATTGAGAAAAACGCTAAAAAATAAAATACGAGAACTCCAAATTTATTTATGATACCGCAGAAAAGTTTTTTTCATAAAATTTGTCTACTACAAGCACCATATAGTTCACCAATTTTAATGAATAGTTTCTATCCCACTTGAATTAACTTAAAAAAAAGACACTTTTTCAAGAATTTTGAGGCTAAAAACATGGATGGGTGAGGAGCGATCTTCAGCTTCCGAGAAGTTAGGACCAACTTTTTAAAAATTGGAGTCTATGTGCGAAAGAACAGATTTATTATGTCAATTCTAAGGCCTTTTATAAATACGACGGCGGACGGACATTTCAAATTTATAATTTCCTAAGCACCTTGAAACGTAAAGTGTTCTTTTGTGGGTTCGTGGTCAAATAATTATGTTGTTTTTTTGCTATGTTGATCCTACATTTTGTTTCTTTCGTATTTATCCAATAATAAACCATGTCAAAAATAATGTAAGAGGTGGGGCGATTCTGCTAATAGTCTTAAAATTGACATTTGAACGATGCCAAAACGGTTTGGGCAATTCCAGACACACACAACACTTGACGTTCAGGAGCTCGTTTGTCCCTCCTTTCTGGCCAAAGGATGGGCTCGATTCCCACCTGGGACCAAATTTTTTCTGCATTTTAAATTCAGTTTCCTATTTCCAAAGAAACCCCCTGCCGGACCCATACGACGATTAAATACATTAAGAAATGATTCTTCATCAAGCCGTTTCGTTAGCTGTGACTAATCTAAAGGGTACAGTTGATTTAAAGTGAAAGACATCGAATAATGCAGAGTAATGGTTCTCAGGGGGGTCATTCTCATTTCATTTGCCGCTTTGGGGCGTTTGAGAACCTCAGTGACGTGAAATATGAAAGTGCTCGAAAATGAGGTTAGATCAGCAAATACTACATTGCAGATTTGGGTTCCATAGATGAACAGTGAGTTTTTCATTGATGTATTTTATATGTTTTTTTTTTTGTATTAAAAAAACAGGATATCCAACTCATGAGTGTTACCAGATTTCAAAAATTGATTTCTGTAAAATGGATAATTTGGCCAAATTGTTGTCGGGGCTAAAGTAAGTACAAAAGAATCACGTTCAAACGTAATATTCAGATTTCACGGAATTCATGTTGAAGGCAGTGTAATTGAGCTTAAATCTCAGGAGTGTTACCCTATTAGTGTTACCGTAATATCAGGAGTACCCATCCTTGGTCACACTCCTGAGAGGTAACACTCATGAGAATTTCCGATAAAAATGGTGTCACACAGGATTATGAAGTGACAAAACTCGGGGATGGCTACTGTTTGAAACCTGTCACCAAGCAGTATGGTTGTTGATATAGGATTTTTTTGTTTAAGCACCAACAACATTCGTAATTTGTGTAACACTCTTGATTGAAAATAAAAATACTCAACATGTTTTTAGGCTTATTTCGCAGTAAAAACTGCTGCAACTCCAAGCACTCCACTACAGTCTCACATCTTCAACTGGACAATATAACCTTCACATCTGACTGTTTCCCGCCATTTTCCATCAGCTTTCTTGATCGCGAAAATGATAGCACTCCTGAGGTCCCATTGAGAAGAGATATGGGGGACTGACTGAAAAACTAGTTTTTCACGGGTTGGTAAAAATCTTAAAAATGTAAATCCTTACTCTAAATAAAGAGGAACCAACTTACTGCAGCTAGTAACCCTGGCCAGTTCTAGATTGTCGTTGTTTCTTCTACTTAGGTGTTAGGTAGGAGGGGACAGTAACACTCATGAGTTTCCAGGATTTCAGGTTTCATTCATCATCACTGTGTATTGGTTAAAGGGGATTTTGGGCTGTCAAATTATTACTTCGTTGATCTCCCAACTTATACTACCTTTTTTCCCCCAAAATCACTAGTTTTGGTCAAGAATTGTGAGAATTCGTCGTCGGGGACATGAAAGCGGCAAAGAAATGAGAATGACCCGGGGGTGTTGGCACAGATCCAAGCTCTCTCAATCCAGCGGTTCTTGTGGCCTAGATGAAGAAGTCGTTGGTAGGGAAAATCAATGGATGTGTGTTCATTTCTCACCTGGGACCCTTTTTTTCTGCTTTTTAAATTCAGTGTCCTGTTTTCCTATTTCCAAACAAGCAATTCTGCCTGTTCTTTTTGAGCGCATTCTGACGGTCTGACACCAAACCTCGAACATAGGTAGTGTAACGGCCCAAAAATATTTGATACCTCGACAGGAGTTCGAACTCGCGTCGTCACAACTACGAGAAATTATTATTAATTTCCCGAAGTTGCGACACTCAAACGATCAGAGCCATGAGGCCAGGGTGACCAAATCTCTTCAACTGTGAGAGTTATTTTCCTGGAGCGTAACATTTCCCCGGAGTCAAATACCAGCCGTCTCGGCTGGTTTGGGGTCGGACGAATGAAGAAGTGAAACTACAGGCCGCTGGCTCAGCAGATGCTTGCTGGAACAAGTCAGCAGTCGAGCGAGGTCATTGTCACGGTGTGTTTTGACTCAAGTGAGTGAGGAAATGAAAGGCATAACAACAGGAAATGTGATGTTTACAGTCTTTTGGCTCGAGAGGGATTTAATTAATTATTGTTTCGTATGATTTCGGGTCCTATTTTGACTGCGCCACTGTAACGGGCTAAAAATATTTGATACCTCGACAGGAGTTCGAACTCGCGTCGTCACAACTACGAGAAATTACGGAAAATTCCTCGGAGTTGCGACACTCTAACGATCAGAGCTATGAGGCCAGGGTGACCAAACCTCTTCGACTGTGAGAGTTATTTTCCTGGAGCGTAACATTTCCCCGGAGTCAAATACCAGCCGTCTCGGCTGGTTTGGGGTCGGACGAATGACGAAGTGTAACTGCAGGCCGCTGGCTCAGCAGATGCTCGCTGGAACAAGTCAGCAGTCGAGCGAGGTCATTGTCACAGTGTGTTTTGACTCAAGTGAGTGAGGAAGTGATAGGCATAACAACAGGAAATGTGATGTTTACAGTCTTTTGGCTCGAGAGGGATTTAATTAATTATTGTTTCGTATGATTTCGGGTCCTACCGACTGCGCCACTGTAACGGTCCAAAAATATTTGATACCTCGACAGGAGTTCGAACTCGCGTCGTCACAACTACGGGAAATTTCCCTGCAGTTGCGACACTCTAACGATCAGAGCTAAGAGGCCAGGGTGACCAAACCTCTTCGACTGTGAGAGTTATTTTCCTGGAGCGTAACATAGTCAAAAGAAGTTGATAAACAATTTCAATGCCCAAACCACAATTTCATAATTGTTTCCACTTTCTGTAAAGGCGAACAGAAGTTCAGTCATGGTTCCCTCCAAAGGATAGAGTGCTCAAGATGTAATATTTACCGATTTCACTGGAAATGGACATCTGGAGTGTGTACAAAATTTAAAACAGCAAAATTATTGAAATTAAAAGTATAATCCAGTCACGCTACATGACCATACGAGTGAATTTTCGTAGGTAGTGTTTTTCATTAAATTTATGCTAAATTATTTGAGCTCACAATTTATTTTATCACAAAAAAATATTTTTTTCTAAAACATTTTGAGTACAATATGTGGAGCACAATATGGGAAAAATTCTGAATTTCATAGTTATACCTAATTGATAAACTTTTCTATGTAATACGTAACATCAACTTTACGATTTTTAGTAGTTTTTTGCCATTTTTAGTGATTTTTTTCTAGCACAATTTTTGAAATTTTAGGTATTTATTATGCTCAAAATTGCTGTCCAGCGAATTTTTGGCGAAAGAACGGAAAGAACATCTGGAACACTTTATATAAAAGTATTGAAATTCCGGAATCGTTTCAGAATGTCTCCAAACGGATTTCTATGATGACAATTTTGAAAAAATAATTTTTTTTTTTTTCAAGAGCGATTGCACTAGGTTAATTTTTTTTTTTCAAGTTCGCTAAAAAGTCACTCATAGCATAATGGAATGGTTTATAACTTATTTTAGTGCAATACTTGAAAGGCAAAGTTATAAAAATGTTCAAAACCTAATCTTTGTGAGTAGTACATCTTGAACTAGTTTCCAGGTCTAACATTTAAGGTATTTAGTATAGACGCTGTAATTTATTCACTACTTTGTTACAAAACTTTACCTCAGAGTTTATTTATTTGTTTTAATTTTTTTCAGACCAGAGTTATGCACGAATTCCCGTTTGGTAGTGGAAAAGAACCATACAGCACACCCCATAATCAATGGAAGGCTCAGCAGTCTGACAAAGAGCATAATCAGAATATGTTCAGAAGTCTTGGCTTGAAGAAGGTGATTCGCGAAAATGGGGTTGTTGAGTGGTTTGGATGCCGGAAGGATACTGTAAGATGTTTTGGTACAGTAATAGATGACACTCCCCAGTACATGTGGGAAGGTAAGTGGACTCCTCCTTGCTGTTTGGCTGGCTTGAGAAGAACTGCAAGACACGTGTTTCAACAGTTGGATAGTTCTCAAATCAGATACTGGTTAGAAGGCGGTAGTTTACTTGGAGCAATTCGCTCTGGTGACATTTTGCCTTGGGACTATGATGTTGACATTGGTATTTATCGAGAAGACATAGGAAGGTGTGCTTGGCTTCTCAAGGCAAAGAAGAAACCTGTTGCAGACGAGCAAGGTTTCATTTGGGAGAAAGCCCCAGAAGGAGATTTTTTTCGTGTACATTTTAGTAATATAAATCGACTACATGTTGATATTTTCCCATTCTACTCAAAGAATGGGACTATGACTAAAAACTCATGGTTCAAAAGTCATAAACAAGACATGGAGTTTCCAGAACACTATTTAAAACCACTTTCTAGTATTGAATTTGTTGGTAGAACTGTGTCTGCACCCAATAATATACATGACTTTTTGGAATTGAAATTTGGAGAGGGGGCTGTGGAAAATCCTCAGTATCCTAATCCACGCAAGATGGCTAGCTTAGGTCTTAAAACTTCTCCTGATAAAAATTGATTGCATTTTTACCATTTTGTTTAAAATGAAAGGTGTGCCATCTCAAGAGAACTTAGAGAGGGAGATTTTCATGTGTGTTAGCGGAGCCTCTTGCTATAGTCTAAACAAGCCATTGTTAAGGAGTCACGTAACCTTACAAATTGATTTAGCTTCATTTGAAAATTAGTTTTCAATCATTCGTGTTACTTCGAAATTAATATAAGTCGGACTCGTCATTTTTATTATCTAGTCATGTGAATTTTTTCATATCAGTTACTACCATGGAACTACTATTGGATTGAGCTAGTCATTTCACACACGTCATGAGATCAAAAGTGATTCTTACTCTTGCATCTTAGAAATTAACATAGTACCTACTGGTTTTTCATATTCTTTTCAATCCTTCAAAGTCCCCCTTTTTATCCCTTTTTAAAAAACCATTATCTGGACCTACCTTTCTGTACAGCTACTGATGAATCGCTGATGAATTAAATAAATACTGTAACTTTCTTAACATTACACAAAAACATTCAAGGAAGGTTAGCAGTATTTCTGTCAGTATTTGGGGATGGAATGTTTCAGATCTTCTTGACAACAATGTTGTTATATCATAATGTGCTACTGTAACGACTGCTGATAACTGACAAAGAACTCTCTTCATTTTGACGCAGCATTTCAACCGAATCACATTTTCATTCATCAACCTTCTATTGTTTCAACATTTATATCACAGGTGATTCACCCGTTAGATCTTCTCTTCTAATCTGTGGTGTCCGAATGGAGTAGAGAGTAAAATTCAGTCAGGAGGAACTAGTCTACATCTCCCCAGTTATGGATATTTTTTATGGCCAGGTATAACTTTTTCAACTGGCTGATAAAGCCCGCTATAGGTTGACCAAATATGGTTTGCGTTCCAAGGGCGGAATCTGCTGGTAAAACTTGAACTACTTATCTTCTTATAATTTAAAAATTGTCGTGCGTACGATATTTTTTGCAGTTCTTTCCTTCATGAGTGCCTATATTTCCCTCCATTACAGAGGCCTCCAAGCTTATCATTTATCAACAGAGTAGATCATAAGTGATATTTTGTTATTTTTTAAAATGAAATAATATGTAAATTGCGTTCCTACTTCATTACAGTTTTTCAACAATTACCTTTCAAATGAAACAATATGTAAATTGCATTTCTTCTTCAACCAAAAATGTAATTCATGGTGTAATTTGGTCTTTTAAATACAAAGTTATTCATGCTGTTCACTCATAAGGAAAGTAGAAATAGTGCAAATCTAAACTCATACACTTGATAAACTAATCATTCATTTCTTAACCAAATGTTAAAAACAAAAAATTGTCATAATTCATGCGGTTTGCCTATCCTGTGCCCCGAGTTCACCTGGGCCATTACTTTGAAAATGTAAACCTCATTGTGAATTAACTATATTTGAATGAGCGAAATTTTGTGATGGTGTCAATATCTAGTTCAGCTCATTCAACTAGTGACTTGCAGGCAAGTCTTCCATTTGAATCCGCAAATCTTACCGAATTCGTTGTTGTTGGTCCATACTCTTTTCCACAGCCGACAACTTCATCTTCCTCCAAAACTTCCAGTGCTTTACTGATAGCCGACAACTCCTTTTGAACAAAAAACGAAAAAAAAACTCTCCAGTTTTACTATGAATGATGGCGTCATCGAACGACTCGGTGTCTATTTCTTCCTGTAGGGTTTCGTTTTTGTAGGAGTGACAATGGAAGACTAGCCGATGATAAAACAAACTGTTCTTGTGAAGGTGCCTGTTACTTCATTCGTCAAGTTAGAATAGCCTATTCACTTCAAAAATTCGCTAAAAAACTCGCCAGTTTTACTATGAATGATGGCGTCATCGAACGACTTTTTTTTTTGCAGGGTTTTTTTTGTAGGAGTGACAGAAGTAGCCGATGATAAAACAAACTGTATTTGGCAACATTGTAAACAATCTCCCAAGCTTGACAAAAAAGTGAAGAAGAACAAACATCCTGTAGTAAGACTGTTGCTCATATTGAACAGATGAAATTAGTTATAACTCGGGGATCAAAAGAAATAAAATTTAAAGGGAATCAATCATGGCACACGAAAACAATAAGTTGTATTCCGGGGACAGCAGTCAAATTATTCAAAAAATCATAATATTGTTGTAGCACGACCCTGTTTCCTTTTTCAATGAGCTCATCGATTAATTGTTTGGCACATGATCTGTGGGAGTTCTTGAAGCAATAGAGAGAATGGCGGCCTCAATAAAAATGGAAATGTTCGTATCATTTCTCTCTTTCAACCTATCAAGGGATCCGAAGGGCAAAAGAAATCAACTGCAGCTCACATTCCGCAACATTCTTGCAAAGGACCAATGTCAATTTAAAGGGAATCAATCATGGCACATTCAATGAAAACCTCCAATCTGTTGTCTAATTTGATGCCCAAGTAAATCAGTCTGAGGCAAAGGCTCACCATCGTTTCTGGGCATCTGGTGGAGAGGCTAAGAACTTGGAATTCAGGCTTACTGGGGTCAACCTCCATGCGGTTCTCGCTAATCCAATGTTTTCGATTCTGCGAGAACCAAGTCATCCGCATATAGCACTCGGACTCCAGGGATGTTCTCCAGCAGTACAGGTTCCCGGAGATGCCGAGATCCATGAGTTTTTCGAGGAGTCAAGGGTTTATGTATATTTTATGCAAAAATAACTTGGCTCTACTATCTATTTAAAATGGAGGTTTACGTAAAATTGTATGCAAAAGTAATTTAGCTCTAAAAATGCTTTTGCCTGAGTGACTCATCCGTTTTAAATATATTTCAAGACTTCATTAGGCTTTTAATATTCCTTTTTCTTAATTAGGTAATGTTTATTAATTAAATTAGGCTTACTATCTGTTTGAAAGTCATTGGTTCCATTAGATTAAGATATTTATACTTATACTGATGATTTGGTATTTATCTCTGACACGGAAGCTTTTATTTGAATAGTAAAAAGATTTAAAAAAAATCAATTATTGCGATACGTTACCTTTTTTCTTCTTTCGTTTTGCGTAATTTAGAAGAATTGTTATTAGATTACAAATTTAGATCAGTGTAAAGAAGAAAATTTCAGAAAAAATTATTTGTTGACATTCATTTTTGTTGCATAGGGTCATATAAAAATGACGTGATCTGTAAGCTTTAAAATATGTACAAATTATGTGCCACTAAGCCAAAACATTCTGAACGCAATTTTCGGATGCATATCTACTGCTCACTAAAAAATTGCGGCGGTTTATTTGCATGAGATTTCCATGTCTAATGAGGAATGTTAGATTCTGTTACTAATCAAGCATAACATTTTGAAATCCTCGAGAAATCATTAAGCACATATCAACTTATGGGTTGTTGAAATGTATGTTTGTGTGGGAAACATTCTTATGGTTCTTATGACGTGGGCTATTTTATGTCGACTGTATCTTGATTCTTGTGGTTTGACGAACTTGAGGAGTTTTCCAATGTCTCCCTTGTGAATATGAAGAAAGAAGGCTATGTTCAATTACAGCATTTTCTTTTTTGTGTAGCCCATTTCTTTTTCAATGCTAGTCACATTACTTAAGAATTCAGAAAAGCTGAGTAAGGTTGGTCTACCCACTTTAATATCAATTGCCAAACCAAGATTTTACTTCTTCTTCTTGTTTGATTGCTTAGGCTGTCCGTCCAGTGGACGCGCGAACAGGCGAAAAGAGGCGAATTCGCGCGAACGGTTCGCCTCCCTTCAAACACACTGTCAACATGCATTTTGCGTGTTTACACATTGAAAAACAAACTGGTTTGATTCTCGTCGCGTTTGCCCCTTTTCGCCCCACTTCGCTCAACCGCAGCGCTTGCAGTGGACGGGCTCTCAGTTAAAACAGTGCGTTTGAAGGGAGGCGAACCGTTCGCGCGAATTCGCCTGTTTTTCGCCTGTTCGCCTCCGCGCGAAATCGCGTCCACTGGGCGGACAGCCTTACGCCGGTGCCCTTCGTTCGGCACCCGGGCCCTAAAGAGCGTTACTCTCGGCACCCAGCTCGTTCAAAATCGAGTTTTACTTTTGGCACCCAAGTTAGGGTGGGCACCCAACTGAAATAAAAATAGACTGTTACTTTCGGTACCCCGTTACGTTGGCCACCTGCATCGCGTTGAACACCTTAATTTGCCTTCCAAGAGGAAGTCGTCAATTGATAATACAAAAAAGTATTAACCAATATAGTGGTTAAAAATTTGGTGTTTTAATCAGGAAGTCGTCAAATGATAGTACTAAAAAGTGAGAAATTAAAAAACTAGCAACACAAACAATAAAAAAAAAAAAAAAAAGCATGTAACTAGAAACTCAACTCGCGGGATCTTCAAAATGGGGCTTGAGTTTGGCGGACAACTTTTCACTTGTAAGGTGAAATGTCACCATTTCGCTTCTTTTCAATTTACTTTTGAACCCAATTCTTCCCCTTAATCAGCCGTGGCCTTGGCTGGGTCGTCTCACCTGCGGCAACAGAATTAATCTTTATGTACACTTCCGCCTGTAATTCTAAAAGTTCTTCCACAAAATGGTAAATGTTTGGATGCGGTGATGTAAAGTTAAAGTCCCTATTGAAACGCGAATGGAACAATTCGACAGCGTTTGTCGTCCTGGTGAGGGCTGATAACTGGCTTGCCCTGTTGGTGGGGGGAACTTGGAGTCCTCAGCTACGTAATTGTGCAAATAGTTAGCGAATTGTAGTGTTGTGAAAATTTGGCCTATCCTGGAGCCACTCACAAAACACATTGCTCACTTCCTCCGGCTCCAGAAACGCCACATCACCTGTCACGTTCACCACTCGAGCAAAACTGCCGAACTCATATTGATAAGAACGGCTGTTACGTTTTCATGATTCCCGGGTGCCGAAGGTAACAGTTCATTTGACAAAGAAGTTACACATATTCACAAAAAGTCATTTTCCCTTCCTCTTTAGAGTCATTCTTGCTAAATCTGATATTTACAACTGTGGCGAGACTTCTGATAATGACAATTTATAATTAACTAATTTTTGTTAATTAAGTTAGGAAATTTCGGGATCACAACCTTTTTCGAAATTATGAACAATTTTGACAAATATCACCCCTCATGAAATTTAGATTTGTGATCTCTTCGTTTTAATTTATGCTCATAGTAATTTCGTTTAATTAGGATAAATCCATTTATTCTTGAAATGGCTAGGAGTAAATGTTTATGATTTTGAAGCAAAGAACACTAGTCAGGTAGTCAACTTTTCATAAACATACTGTTGTTAGCAATTATCACTGTCCGTTAAAATGACAATAGTCATATAATGTTAATTAATGAATCAAGCTTAACTTGGTAGTATAGTGTTACGTTTTATAGGTGATAGATACATCTTTCTCTTCTTATGATGAGTCTTTCTACTTGCGTGCCATTTTGTTGAAAATAATTAGCGTAAACAGAATTTTTATATATGTGTAGCCACTAAGTGTATTTAGACTACATTACTGCTTCCGATCACTTAATTTATATACAGTATAGTGATATTCCTATATGTTTCACTAGGATAATTCCCAGTAGCCTGTATTTCCACCTCTCCACAAACCCTTACATCAGGCTTCTATGGCTGTGAAGTGAATGATATTCACTTTACCAAGAATGTTTGAGATTTCTTTCGTTATTCGATGATTATTATTTCTAGTGAGGACCAATATGTTGTATAATCAACTTAATTAAGTACAATAAAATTTTACGAGAAATATTGTAGAGCTATATGGTGGTCTGATGTTTCCAAGTCTGATATCTCCAGACTTCATTAAGATCAATGGCGACTTCCTTTCAGTCAACCCACTGGTTTTTTCTCCTCAATTCCATTGATTTTTGACCTTCATGTCCAACTAAAAATAGGGTTTGGTATGTTTTGTAGTAGTTTTCTGAGTTATAAGAAAATCAAGCTGCTAGATTATAGAACAGAACAAATTTTCTATCGTGTGTTCATCTAATCAATAATTTACATAAAGATCGTATAGAAAAAAAAAAAAAAAAAAAAGGCATTTTAACGTTGGCTTGAAGGAAGTTATATTTGCTACCTACAGAGACTGATACTGTGAAATCTAACCTGTATAGCAGAATCTCAAGGACCTGCACAGTTCTCTGCATATCCTAGCCTTTGTATATGATGCATCCAGTAATGCAATCATCCTACCTAACACTTATGTATTATACCTCCATAATTCCTGACTAAAATCTACAATCATCCATCATTCTTTCTAGACTTTGAAATGTTGAAATGATTTTTCTTAAGCATTCTAAAACTTCAAGACATACTAGTTTGGGAAGACAAAGTCATGTGCCTCAATGCCACCTTACCGTGCCATACCGTTTTGCGTAGGTTCTGCTACTGAAAGGTTTCATTGTAGTTTCTTCTTTGAGCCTTTGGTTTTACGGGAATCTTCACCAATAAAATACGATGTATACTTACTATGGTTTTACTATGTGGACAGTGACGGATTAATAGAATTACGTGGGTGGGGGCGGTAGTCTTCTACGGTGGTTGTGGGGGGTCTCAAATACCCCCCAGCTAAAAAGGGGTCTGGGGGTCCTCGCCGGAAATTTTTTGAAAAAGACCTTAAAAAACTAGCAATTTTAGAGGTTTTTAGACCCACACTTTATATTATGTAAAAATTAACAAGAAAAACATAATTTTTCTTGCTAACTAGAAAATTATTAACAAGAAAACATAAAATTAACAAGAAAAAAAAAAAAAAAAAACATAATTTTTATTTGTATATGTATTAGCTTGGCTACTTTATTTAATAATAAATAAATAAAAAAAATAAATGAATAAAATGGTTATAGTTAATTTTTTGGCAAAATTATATCGAAAAATGCAGGAAATGAAACATAAAACGCAGGAACTATAAAACAGGACATAATAAACTTCAGCTCTCGTGATGTAATATTTTTTATAAATTATATTTTTATACTGTAAACACAGGATTAAATAATAATACACTCTTAATTTTTTTAATTTACTTTATTTAGAAACAACATTTAATTAACACTCACGATAAAGTTGAACGAACAAAGTACAATTTTTATTAAACATGACAGTGCAAATAAAATATTACCTTGTTAAAAATTTTTCATCAATTTCTGGTAAAAGTAAAACATTGAATAATTCAGTTCAATCGAAAAACACAGTTAGCAGTCAGTTCGTTTCTTTCTTCGACAAAACAGTACTGATTATGTATTCCTACCGTTACCGAAAGCGGTAGACGAGAGACAAATACAGTAGGTGCCGTAACTTGTTAAATAAACTGATGAACACAAAAACTTATCCCTATTAATACAAATTTTATTCCTTACTTGCTGGCTTATGTTTTTAAAGAAGAAAGATGTTATCTTCCTTGCTCGTTTCATGACGGTGCTAAACTCAAACACTAAAAACAACTTTAGTTCGCATTTCACCTGAAGTTTATTTTGTACCACTCTTCTACTCGCGAAAAGGCGGCGACTGACAGCACCAAGACACGGACTCAACACCACCTTTGCCAACCTGCTTTGATGATTTTTTCCCCCAATAGCCCAGTCAAATTAGAGAAAACAGGAGAAAAAATTCACAGTAAAGAAATTTCTTCACCAAGCTCTTCCTTCACACATCGTAAATCATATCTCAAAAGTCCCCTAGTATGGGGGGTGAGCCCGACGAGGGGTTCCTTTTTTTCTTTTCTTTTTTAGAGCCACTGTGTTTTATATACATATATATTCACTGATAATTAACAGTGAGTTGGTAAGGGTGCTGAAAATATGTTATGGTTATCACAGTTTCCAGGATGTAAGCGAAGAACAGAAAAAAAAGACATACATGAAACCTGCTCAAGCCACTGTCAGAGCATCACTGACATTCGGAAAACAAGTCATGATGTATTCTAAGTCACCCAGAAGCTTCATACGAATGATTTCTACGTAAAAAGATCATAAAGGCCTTTTTGCTGATTTTTTGAAATTATACCTACTTTTCAACGCGCTCTATCGGCGGAACGCCTAATCGTAGAGAATAAAGTCAGGAGTGCAAATTGTAGGAAATTTTATGCACTTTAATTCTGGTAATAGTAAACAAGTCGCTAGAACGCTTACTTTTCGAGTTATAGGCAAAAAACCGAGAAAAAAAGGAGAAAACACCCCCCCCCCCCTCGTCGAGCTCACCCCCCATACTAGGGGACTTTTGAGATATGATTTACTAGGTGTGAAGGAAGAGCCTGGTGAAGAAATTTCTCTACTATGAATTATTCCCCCTATTTGCCTCTTTTTGGTCTAATTTGACTGGGCTACAAGCGCTTCTGGAAATCTCCCAGTTTACCCACGAAAATTCTGTCACTACCCACGCAAATCCCCGATTGATTCTCTGTGGACACCACCTACAAAGTTTTTAGGCCTACCAAATTCGAACAAACAGATTAGTAAATTGGCCGTGACAGATTAAAAAAACAGGTACGATCCCATACTAACCTTTAAAACGAAGTTTCCTCATAGTGTTAAGTTCCTTCATGTATCTTTTTGTCAACCTACAAGCGCGACAGCGTGGTTCTTTTGCGTGCGTACCCTGTCAAGAATTTTGCTTCCGAGACTGCAAGGCAGCGGAAGCTTTGCATTTTGCGTTTCAGAGCTTCCTGAACAAAGTTGGTTCCCTGTCTGTCTGTCCGTCCACATTTCCTTGTAACAGCCATAACTTCCACAATTTTGATCCGATTTTAACCAAATTTTCAGGGATCGTGCGGGTTAAGCTCTAGATGGTCCCCTATCAACTTCATCATGATCGAATCAACGGTAGCTTCTGCGCAGGCGCTAACGTGAATTCCTTGTGACGGTCATAACTCTGTCAATGTTGAACGGATTTCGGTCAGATTTTCAGGGATGATGTGGGTAAGGTCCCTTGAGGTCCCATAACGAAATATTCTTGTCACGGTCCTTGCAACAGCCGTAATTTCCACAATTTTGATGCAATTTTCTTCAAATTTTTAAGGATCGTGCGAGTATAGCTCTACATGGTCCCCTATCAGTTCCGTCATGATCAAATCAACGGTAGCCTCTGCGCAGGCGCAAACAAAATTTTCTTGTTTCGGTCATAACTCAGGCAACTGTGAACGGATTTCGGTCAGATTTTCAGGGATGATGCGGGCAAGGTTTCTTGAGGTCCCGTATCACATTCTTCGCGATCATCAGCAGCGGTTCGCTAGGCGCATGCGCGAAAGTGATGTTTTTGTTACAGCTTAGTTAATTTTATCGGATTTTGTTCAAAATTGCCAAAAAATATCCCCAAGGATGTTTTAATCATGAATTTAGATCAAAATAGTAATGAAATCCTGTAAATCAATTAAAAACTCCTTCAGTTTTGATCCGATTTAGACTAAATTTTCAGGGAACATGCGGACTACATCCTGGATGGTCCCATTTTAAAATCAAAATTTTCCTTATTAATTTCATTTATTATATGTACCATTCAGCTTCCAATTTCCCACCTTATTAATTCCCTGATGCCAGAACCGGTCGTTTCTAGTTTTCTGGAATTTAATGGTGACGTACTGTGAAGGTCACGAGGAAGCTCATGTGCCATTTCCTTGGTAGTGTATTTTCTCCTGCCTCCCTTTAATCTTTAATCCGTCTCTGTATGTGGCCATATTGTACAACTACGCACGTTTTCAGTTTAACTCCTATAAAAACTCTTGACTGTTTTTCAAGACCTCTTGTTCTATAATGCTAATTTGAAGCAATCAAATTTAAAATTGCCGCCTCCTATAGAGAAGAACTGTTTTAACTAAATTTGTTGTTGATACTTTATAGATTGTGGAGGGAAACATCATCTCTACCGTTATACTCTAGTCATTGATAATTTTTGCAATGAATGCCATGTATCTAGTTTAACTTTTCCTAGTTATCTAAATCCTGGAATAGCTATTCGTCCTATAAGTTTTGTCTCATAGGGTGTGTTTGGAAATATTGTTCCTGTCCATTCAAGTAAGTATTATTATAATAAAGTATTATTGAATTATGCATTTTTCAATTGGACTGAACTTGACCTATCGATAAGTAATAGGTTGTAAATTGCTAGGCACTCAATTCCCAGCTATTTTCCCACCTAGTCAGAGTTGATTATGATTATTTTATATAACTAATATCTGTGATATTATTAGCCAATAACTATTTAATTATGAATGTTGTGTTCATGATTGATTGTGATTGTTGAAAATATGTGAATAAATTAAGGCGTTTTTGAAAAGATCGATTGTTGTTTTTTGTTTGCTGTTTCCTGTTCAAGTATGAATCATTTCATACTCATAAGTATAAAGAGGAATTGAATCATAATCGAGAGAATAAAACATTTCTTTAATTATAGTTGTACACTTGTTGTGTTGTCTACTCTTTGTACACATGTCTTAAGTAAAATACACGCATTTATAGTGTTCCCTGCTTCTTAACACTTTGAACATTGAGTGAGGGACCTATAAAGGTGCGTACACACTGCAGCGAATGCACTGTGCATTAGGGTGGTTCAAAAAAAAGAAACGTTCTGGGATTTCTTGTCCCCATTGTGTTTTTGCTTCCTCGGTATGTGAGGATGACCCTCCTAAATTTTTAGCTAAAAATATTAATCCTAACCACTTTACCTGGGTCGATTTTCATCAGTTATCGACCGCTATCGTAAACCAACCTCTAAATTGGAGCTGAGGTGATAATTTTAAGGACGGATTTCAATTTTTTGGGGTCAATTTATGGGTTTTCGCATGCGCTGAACACGATGAACTTATTTATTTTACGCTCCGTCCACTAGTTATCCGGTAAACTGGCAGAGGGCACTGCTTGAAGATAAGTAAAAATCGAAAATTTCACCGAAAATGCTGTCGCCTCGTTAAGAATTGTACTAGAAACATGCTATTATGGTCGGAGAATATGCTTTGGCAGGTTCTGAACATGATCCCGTTTTTTACTATACTTTTACGCCGATGATGGCATCGTTTATCGTCCATAAACCTCAAATTAAGAGTAGGGTTATAGACAAATTCACCCTAATTTCACCGGAAATTATGTCGCGTTGATAATTTAAGGTCCCAAAATACCTTGTGTCGATAAAATTGGGTATTTTCCAGGATACTCGGTACAATGCCGTTGGTAATTTGGCAAGGGCTTGAACCGGCATTGTACTTATTCGCCAAATATAGCGGGAAAATGGAGAAAATAGCTAAACTTTTCCCATTTTTCTGTAAAATTCCTTAGTTTCCATCGGTTTTCCGGGGTCCAATTCGTAGTTCTGAATTGCCTGAACTGTGATTGGAGGATAGTCAGCCTGACTATCAAGCCTTATTGTTATCTGTACAACACCACAAGGAAAAATTTCCTAAAACTTGCCGTAAACGGGATATAGGTAGTTGAAACTTTGAACACTGTATGAAATACTTGTTTTTTTGTTTTAATATTTTATCGAGGTTAATTATTATTTTTGCATATTTTTATTATATGTAATTCTCGTTAAAATGTTATGTTTTATGTTCCACGATCATGGATTCTTTCAGCTTATCGACCAAATTACAGATTGTCCCTCGAGCAAGTGAAACTGAAATTATATTACATTATTTTCAATTATATTACATCATTTTTTATTTAACGATCCAATCACCAAATTGTTGACCAATTTGATCAAATTTTGTTATGTGTCTGTCTTTCTGTCGTGTGTCTGTTTTGTGTTCACACCAATCCTTGTAACAAGCTTAATTTCCAATGTTTCCTTCAGATTTTGAAGAAATATTTAGGGAATGTCCGGATTATGCAGTGATTACACAAGGCAAGTTTACTAGCAGGTAGCGAGCTAGTCAGATAGTTGGATAGTGTCAATGACACACAAAACTTACCACTTGCCAGCTCGCTACTTGCTTCACAACACTCGAGTCCTGATTCGCATGTAATACCGGCCTCTCTTTACACCCTCTCACCACTAATTAACCCTCGGATGAGCGCCGTCTAAAAAAACGGCGATAGGCGCGGTGTATCATTTTGATACAATGTGTGTTAGGAGGGGAAATGGGTTGAGGGAAATAGTATAAAATTAACCATTGTTCAAATCAATAGTTTTATTGGACTAGCGTAACAAGCTGATAGGTAGAGAAACTAATATAACATTATAGAAAAATTCAAGAAATTAATGAGGTTGAAAAATTAGGTACCTAATAATTTGAGCTAGGCATAATTGTTACGTATTTCCTTATTTAGTGTAATGTCTGGTTGGGAAGGGAACACGAGTAATAATACACTTGAATTGAAACAGTAGAAAGAGAGCTTTTATTTCCTTCACAAGCCTTTTATATAATCTCTTATCAATTGTCTCGAATGTTCTCGAACGTTCTCCATTCTTCTCGAACTACTTTTATTACATTGTTAAGTTATTCTATATGGATACTGCACTTGCATTAAGGTATTGCTCTATGGATACTACATCTTTCCCCTAAAAAGAAAATTTGAATTTACATTTATAAAAAAAATGAAATGAAAATTTACTCATTAGTAGCAAGTTACTTACATGATTGAGTTTACATACGTGTAGTACTACAAATTCTTAAAAAAAAAGATCTTATTTTAGAATTTAGTCAGTAAATTTACTTCAATTTACACAGAACAATATTGCTACTACAATTATATATAGATAATATTGAGAAAGAAGAGATCAAGATACAATAATCATCAACTACGCATGAACATCAAGAGGAATTGTGACTCATCAATAACAAATATAATATTTTCAGTCTCCATTTAGTGGTAATATATATATATATATATATATATATATATATATATATATATATATATATATATATATATATATATATATATATATATATCAAAATTCATACCATATGTAGGAAATATCCAGTAAAACAAATTGACCTATCTGGCAATTGAAAATAAAATCATCACATCATTTCCTAATCATAAATCAGTCTTTTAGGTTTGATTACTCTCCTACCTAGGCGAGTAATTACGTAAGGAGTATTATTTCCCCTATTTAATGTTTCAAGGTTTTGAACAGGAGGCGTGAACCCTTGAAAATTTGGAGAATTTGACCCCCTACTACTGCTAGGAGGCCCCCCTGGGTCAGGTGTAACTCCATGGTTAATACTAGGACTAGTTTGAGTGGATTTTTCAGACTCGTTTGACCACTTAGAAGAAACAGTCCTCCTCCTAATCTGGTGGATATGACGTATCCAAGAAAGTCCTAACTCTGGAACTGATACTTTAACTCTTCTAGGCCCCAAAATAGTTTCTATCTTCCCCGCTAGCCAATCATCGCCTCTTTTCCTGTAACTCCTTGCCCATACTAAGTCTCCAACACGCCAATGATCAGAGTCAATTTCAATCCCCTTATGTCGTTGAACTTGCATGGCTTGTTTCCGTACTACATGATCTTGAGTATTAGGTGGGCGCATCAATTCTAAACGGTTTCTAATAAGCCGGCCAAGCAAAGCTTCGGCTGGAGCAATGCCAGTCGTCAAATGCTTGGTGTTACGATAATCTATCAGAAATTGCTGAAGTGCCACATCTATCGAGGCATCAGTACCCCCTTTCCCTAGAGCAGTAACCAACGCCCTTTTTACTAGCCTAACTGCATTTTCTGCAGCTCCGTTTGTTCTTGGGCTATAGGGTGCCCCAGATTTAAATTCTATTCTATTCATTTTTAGAAAATTTGTAAATTCGTCAGATAAGAAAGCTGAGTAGTTATCGGCCACCAACATTTCAGGTAACCCAAACCTGGCAAACATTTCCCTAAGAATCTTTATCGTGACAGCCGATGACATAGATTTTGTTGGAATTGCTTCTATCCACTTGGAATGACTGTCAATTACTACTAATATATAGTGGTTAAAAAGGGGTCCTAAATAATCCATGTGGAGTCGGCTCCATGGTTTAGAAGGCCACTCCCATGGTATTAAAGTATTCTTAGAAGGGAAATCTTTAGTTTTCGCACATTGTGCACAGCTGTTGATTAGTGACTCGATATCCTGATCTACTTTAGGCCACCATACATAGGCTCGGGCTAGTGCCTTTACTTTTACTATCCCAAAATGTGATTTGTGTAATTCTTCTAACACCTGTGAACGCAATTGTTCAGGTATTACTAGTCTATAGCCTCTCATCAGAACATCTTTTTCTACATGCAACTCATCCTTGCATCTATAGAAGGGAATCAAAAATTCATCAACTGCAGCAGGCCACCCGAATTTGGTGTACCCAATTACTTTTGCAATGTTCTTATCTTTCCTAGAAGCAGCTACTACTTTATTATAATCAATTGGTAGGCTCTCATTTTCAAAAACATAATGCACAGTTAAATCTGGTGTTTCATCAGAACGAACTGTGTCGGGAAGGGGCGCTCGTGACAGCCAATCCGCAGAGTTTTTATTAGAAGAAACATGTTCCATGTCGTAGCTATAATTGGCTAAAAACATAGCCCAACGTTGCAATCTGTTGGCGGCACAGGCTGGAATGCCAGCTTTAGGCCCAAATATAGCCAACAGCGGTTTGTGGTCCGTCACCAGCGTCCACCTCCGTCCGAATACATAAATGTTGAATTTTTTTACTGCGTGAATAATTGCTAACGCTTCCTTATGTATTGAAGAGTAAGACTGTTCAGCCCTAGAAAGAGTTCTACTCGTAAACGCTATCGGGTAGTCAATACCATTTTTTGGTTGTGAGAGAACGCCTGCTACTCCAAGATCTGAAGCATCTACTGTCAAGCGTAGCGGCAAATTTGGGTCGTAATGACTCAACGATCTATACTGCGTTACTAACTTTTTATTATTTTTGAATGCTATGTCGCACTGGTCATCCCAAACCCATTTAGTATTCTTTTTTAATAATTTATATAATGGTGCTAAAACTTCAGCTACTTTGGGAATGAACTTCGCAACGTAAGTTACAAATCCTATAAAAGATTGCAGAGTCTTTACATTTTCTGGCTTAGGGGCTTCACACACCGCTCTAACCTTTTCATCTGTCGTGTGCAAACCATTACCGTCAATCCTAAACCCTAAGTACACAAGTGTCTCTTTTCCTATCTCACATTTATGGGCTGATAAAGTAAGACCAGCCTCTTCTAATCTTCTCAACACTTCTTCTAAACGCGCTAACATCTCCTGTTTATCAGCACCCCCTATTAAAATGTCATCCAACAAAACTGCAACGCCATCTAATCCATCTAATAGATTTTCGATTGCTTTTTGAAATTTTGCTGGTGCACAAGCTACACCGTAGGGTAGGCGTTTATAAGAAAACAGACCTCTATGTGTCGATATTGTCGTCATTTCCTTCGACTTATCATCTAACATCATTTGTTGATATGCCTGTGAGAGATCGAGTTTAGTGAAAATAGTACTGCCTTGTACTTTTTGGAAAAGGGTCTCAATAGTAGGAAGTGGGTGTTTATCTATCTTCAAAAATGGATTAATAGTTATTTTATAATCACCACATATTCGGATTCCCCCTCCCGGTTTCAATACAGGAACGATGGGTGTCCCATAACTAGCATAGTCAACTGGTTCTATGATATCCTCGCTAACTAAACGCTCTAACTCTTTTTCTACAGCAGGCTTCAACGAAAAAGGAATAGGCCTGGCACGGTAAAATTTAGGTACCGCGCCTTCTTGTAGCTCTAACGTAGCTTTCCCTTTATTAAAGCAGCCTAATTTTGATGAAAATACCTTCGGAAACTTCCTTTTTACCGATTCCAACAATTCAGAATCATCCACATTGTAATAACACCTAGGTGCATCGTTACATGCCTTAGGATGGACTATTTGGAACCCAAATACTTCGAACCAGGCTCTACCTAGGAGCGGTGGACCTCTAGTATCTACTATGTATAAAGTCAACTGACCATAATTGTTTCCATCATACATAACATTAGGAGTAATTGTACCCAAAGGCTTTGCCTTCGTATCAAAATACGATAAAAATGTTTTATCTGTTTTGCTAATTACACAGCTATTAAAATATTTATTAAATAAAACCTGAGGTAAAATCGAAGATTGACATCCAGTATCTATTTCAAATTTAATGTCAATACCATTTATGTTTACTGAAACTACGAATGGTGATACTGGTGCTATACCCTCATTATTGATCCTATAGATCGGCTCTAACAACTGTTCCTCTAGATAATAATTTTTGGTAGGTTTCTTATTATATTTCTCCGATTTTTTATTATCGACATTACTAAATTTATTCTTGGAAAAGGTATTATATTTCTTTTTAGGACATACCTTAACTAGATGATTGCCCTTACAAAAATTGCAGGCTTCGTCCTTATGCCAGCATGGGGGTGGGTGTCGCCTTCCGCAGATTTTGCAAGCCGCCTGTTGTCCATGTCCTTTGGAAGCGCTGATGTCCTTTCCTCCTCGTCCTTTTTTCTGGGCAGTGGCAGTCCGGAACACCGGCTCTTGCTTCACGTCCGTTGTGGCGGGGTTTGTCGTCAGCTCGTACTGGAGCGATGCCGATTCTTTAGCCGTTGCAATGTTCATCGCTTTCGTCATGTCCAGCTTCAACCGATCTTCCTCAAATAATCGGTCTTTTACCGGTCCTTTAGGCAAACCGAGGACGAACTTATCGAGAAGCATCTGATCAAGGTTAGTGCCGAACTTGCACGGTCCTCCAAGAGATCGCAATCTCGCTTGCCAGTCATGAAGTGCCTCCCCTTTTTCTCTCATAGCGTTGTAGAAACGATGGCGAAGGGAGAAAATCGACTCGGTCGGCAAGAAATGGTCATCAAATAGCTTTATAAGTTCGTCATATGTTTTTTCCTCCGGTTCGGACGGAACGCTCAAGTTGTGGATCAACTTATAACCAGCTTCATCCAAAGAATTGAGAAACAAGGCCCTCTTTGTCGTAGCGTCCGTGATACCATTTGCCGTAAAGAAAGTAATCATTCGTGGTTTCGCCACCTTCCAATCATTCTTGGACAACGCGAACACGTGGAGTTGTCCGACATAAGTAGACATTGCGAACGGTAAAACTTCGCGGAAAATTCTCAAATTATCTCGCCTTTCATACAAGTTACATACGACGCCTCAACCCTTGGGTAATAAAGAGCTGACACAGCAGCTCTTCCCTATATAAGCCCGCGGCCATCAGCCTCTGGAGTTCAGTCTCCGCCCGTACGTCCCCGCATAAACATCGCGCAGTGCATCGTCTCTCTCATCTTGTAAAAAGTGAATTAAAGTTGTTTTTAAAAACTCAAAACTCAACGACTGTTATTTAATTGGCGCTTGTCGGAAAGACGTGGTTTTTTCTTTGCTCCGTACACGCGAAGAAAAACCAAGAACCTTCTGTGAAACAGTGTCTGATTGGATTACACACGACGGAAATCAACGGAACTGGACTCCTTACATGGACATGGGCATCCCGCTGTAAGTAAATCACTGCGCAATATTTTTATAATACGAGTACGTTCCACCGAAAAGCATATTCGGCAGATACTCACCCATTCTTAAGCCCACTTCACTTAAAACACACTTCAAATATACGACTTCCTTCACTTCCAAGAAGCTTTCAAAAAATTCTGTTAAAAGTTTTGAAACCCGTAAAGAACGAACATCTGACCGGGAAAAACTTCAGAATTAAACTTCAGAATATATAGACGTCCACTCTTCATTTGATAAAACGACACCTCATCGGAGATCTGCCCACGCACAGGACGTAGATCTCAGATTAGAAACTTTTATCGCTCCCGAGCTGCAGATAAGCTCAACCTTGAAGACCACTCGCCGATTTGACGGCCGTCGTCCCTTTAAACTCTCTCCACCTCTGCATTCTTCTCGTCTCCCACAAGAAGACACCATCCTTAATTAAGATAATTTTAAGGAATTTTAATCTTTTGAATTTTAATCTTGTTTTCAGCTGTATTTTTGTATCTTTTTCTATAACTCGGCACTGTACAGGTCAGATTAGGTTTGACCCCGTAAGCACGTCCTAAGACAATCAAAATTCCCAAAGAACTAAAACGTTTTGTGGCCGATAGGCTATCAAATCGCCTAGGGATCCTTCTCAGAGATCAAACCCGGCCCCAATACCTTTCTACTATCGGGTCATTCCATGTCAAATCAACACACTTTAAATTTTAGATTTTGCTCAAATTTGGTATACTCATAGTAGGTGTTGAGACTAAGAAAAATACCAAATTTTAAATTTTTATCTCAAACTGTTTCTTAAATATGGCTATGTAAAACTTACAAAATCTCGCCAAAAAACCATGAACGGATTTTATACTATTCGCTCTACGAACTGTCCTAATTGAGATAGAGAGCTGGGGGAGGTCTCATTTTGCAGCTTTTTGTATGCTCTTTCCAGTGATATACAACAGGACATAGGTTCTAATAACAAAAATTTTGTCAAAATACAAATTAAAATTTTGATTTAATTTTTTTCCAAAAAGTACATAATTTAAAATTTTCAAAATATTCCTATAAATACTTAGTACGGTTGTAAACAATGTGACAAAATATAAATATGGGGTGATGATGGGTTCATTGTTAAAAAAAAATATTCCTGACACTAGTTTTCCACTAATAGCCCGGTTTTGACTAAATAATAAACATATTACGTACTTTTACCAAAGAGGTGAGCTATTTAATTAAATAATTAATTAATTAAATTAATTTAATTTAATTAAATAGCTCACCTCTTTGGTAAAAGTACGTAATATGTTTATTATTTAGTCAAAACCGGGCTATTAGTGGAAAACTAGTGTCAGGAATATTTTTTTTTAACAATGAACCCATCATCACCCCATATTTATATTTTGTCACATTGTTTACAACCGTACTAAGTATTTATAGGAATATTTTGAAAATTTTAAATTATGTACTTTTTGGAAAAAAATTAAATCAAAATTTTAATTTGTATTTTGACAAAATTTTTGTTATTAGAACCTATGTCCTGTTGTATATCACTGGAAAGAGCATACAAAAAGCTGCAAAATGAGACCTCCCCCAGCTCTCTAGCTCAATTAGGACAGTTCGTAGAGCGAATAGTATAAAATCCGTTCATGGTTTTTTGGCGAGATTTTGTAAGTTTTACATAGCCATATTTAAGAAACGGTTTGAGATAAAAATTTAAAATTTGGTATTTTTCTTAGTCTCAACACCTACTATGAGTATACCAAATTTGAGCAAAATCTAAAATGGTGAGGTAAATTGGGTGTGTTGAATTGACATGGAATGACCCTATCCCCGAAAACCTCGTACTCGAAAACATCGACATGTCCTTCGATACTGGAGCCACCGGGGGCAAACCCAAAATTGAAGACCTAATCGCGCAAAATTCCGAATTGATGGCGCAAAATACCCAATTTAATCACTTGTTAGAAGCAACCCAACAAATAATCCGAGAACAAAACGCGACACAACTTAGACTAGAAGCCGCGCTAAATGAAGCTACAGGCGCCCTCGAACTGATGAGATTGGGAGGCGCACGCGTACCAAATAGGAAACCCGAAGTCACCGAAGTCCCAACATTCAAGAAAGAACACATGGAACTCATTCCAGTGTTTAAAGGAGATCCGGAAACATTGAATGATTTCCTACTCGTGACACAAGAACTGAACGACAGATTTTTCAATTTTAACGACGTAGGAGACTTCCAAAATAGGATGATCTTACATGCCATCAAAGCCAAAATCCAACCCCCAGCTTCAAGTGCAATAAACTCGGGAAATATCACGACATACAAACAAATCAAAGACGCGTTGATCAATGCCTTTTCCGATAAACGAGATGTGTTCTCCATGAATTTAGACCTCTCAAATATGAGACAGGGAGAACACGAAGATCCGTTCAAGTTCCACCATAGGATAACGGAAGCATTAAACAAAATAACCGCGTATGCCAACATCCACGAACCCGATGAGGCCGACAACATAATTAAACATCATACACAACTCGCGCTAAGATGTTTCCTATTACATCTTAGAGAACCACTAGGAAGCCTGTTGAGGACTCGACAACCAAAGGACCTGAATGAGGCACTTGGATGGATGACGAACGATTACCAGTTGTTACCATCAAACTCTCGTCCAAAACAAAATGCTCCCCTCAGGCAAAACCAAGCTCCTCAATACAGAGTTCCGCCCCCGCACCGTCTTTACGGGCCCCCTAGGCAGAACCCTGCATATTGGTCTCAAACACCTGTTGCGAGATCTTATCGACTACTACAAAGCTTAGCTCCACCTCAATGGTCCGGCCCACCTAGGCAGCCAAATCCTCCACCTCAATGGTCTGGCCCGCCTAGACAACCAAATCCTCAACAAACCCCTTCAAACCTACAAAGAAACGGCTACCAAAATAGGCCAACCTACCAAAGAAACCCTCCAAATAATCAGAAATCTTCCCAAAACACTCAAAGGGATTGGAAACCAATGTCGTGGCAGACAACAAATCCGAATCAGAATCCAAATTTTCACAATTTACAAACCGAAGAAACGAACCAAATAAATGACGAAGCCTACGGTTATTACGACTCAAATTACCAAAACGACCAAACGATTGACGAACTTAATAACTATCATGACTCGAACTACCAAAACGACCTATACTATGACGCATATGAGTGGCCAGACCAATCTACGGAAAATCCCCAAAGTCAAAAGGATGAAACTCCTTTTTTAGAGGACCCTTGCCTCCAACCACCGCCTGCAACCTCATGAACCTAAACTTTAAACCGATCAACAAGCTCCCCTATATCATATTGCCTAAATTAAACTTAAAAATCCTCGTAGACACAGGGAGCTCGGCCAGTTTTGTCAACCCGTTAATAGCAGAAAAATACTTCCCTATCAAAACAAATGAAGAACCTTTTTCCGTTACGACTGTCCACGGAACCTCCTTGGTCACTTCAAGTGCCATGGTCCCGTGCGACGAACTCCTTCGAGAAAAGGGTTTAAACTTAAAATTCCGACTATTCCCATTCCATTCTAGATTCGATCTCCTGATCGGCATTGATAACCTAGAATTTATAAAAGCCGATATAAGCATCAGAAATAAAGTATTCCAAACCCCTCATGTAAACCTCCCGTTACAATATCTAAATTTAGACATCACTGAGACTTACACCATTGACAGTAGGAGTGTCCAACAGGTCAAACTGGTACTCAATAACATTGAAAATGGAGATGCGATCATCCCCTACCAAAAGATAGGACCCGTAGAAATCCCCCAATGCTTGGTTAAAGTTAAAAATTATGATGCTTACGTCCAAGTATTGAATTCCGGCGAAAACCCCTACCAATTCACGCAGGCTACCCCCATATTAGCCGAAGAGATCGATCCTCAAACTACTGACTCACAAACCCAAAAACCCGTCTCAAACTCAAACTTGAACCACTTCGAAAAATCAACATTCAAATTTGATTTAGGCCAACTTCGCCTCGACCACATGAACGAGGAAGAAAAACTCGCGATATCCAAATTAATCACCAAATACGCAGATATTTTTCACCAAGAAGGCACCCCCCTTAGTTTCACCAACAACGTCAAGCACGTCATTCGCACTACTGACGAAATACCAGTCTACACAAAAAATTATAGATTCCCTGAGGTACATTTGAACGAACTCGACAAACAAATGGAAGAACTTCAACAAGGGATCGTTCGAAACTCTCAAAGCCCTTGGAATGCCCCTATCTGGATAGTCCCAAAAAAACAAGACAGCAGTGGAAAGCAAAAGTTTCGAATCGTTGTAGATTATCGTAAACTAAACGAAAAAACAATAGAAGATAAATACCCTCTTCCCCAAATTTCGGAACTATTAGACAAGTTGGGAAGATGCCAATATTTCAGTACAATTGACTTAAAATCTTCCTTTCACCAAATAGAAATGGATCCCAATAGCATCAGCAAAACAGCCTTCAGCACCCCCACACGTCATTTGGAGTGGACACGCGTCCCCTTTGGGTTAAAGAACGCACCTAGTACATTCCAACGCGTGATGGACAATATACTACGTGGTATCGCAAATGAATACTGTTGCGTATATTTGGACGACATTATAGTATTTAGCACTAGCCTACAGGAACACGTACACCGTTTAGAATCAGTCTTTAAACGCCTTCGATCTGCTAACCTCAAGGTACAACTAGATAAAACCGACTTTTTGAGAAGAGAAGTTTGTTACCTAGGTCACGTAGTCACACCAGACGGAGTAAAACCAAACCCAGACAAAATTAAAGCAATAAAAAATTATCCCATTCCAAAAACTACAAAAGAAATCAAAGGATTCTTAGGACTGTTAGGGTACTACCGAAAATTCATCAAAGACTTCGCAAAACTAACGAAACCCATGACTAAATGTCTCAAAAAAGATGCTCTCATAGACATCACGGACCCTGAGTATCGACAATGCTTCGAAACTTGCAAAGACCTCCTAAGCAATGACCCAATCCTTCAATACCCAGATTTCTCGAAACCCTTCAGGCTCACTACTGACGCCAGCAACGTAGCTTTGGGGGCAGTTTTAAGTCAAATTTCATATAACTCCGATCTACCGGTAGCTTACGCGAGCCGGACGTTAAACCAATCCGAACAAAAATATAGCACAATTGAGAAAGAGCTACTCGCCATCGTATGGGCTGTAGGTTACTTCCGCCCCTACTTATATGGTAGGAAATTCACTATTTTTTCTGATCACCACCCGTTACAATGGCTCTTCAACCATAAAGAACCTGGTTCACGATTGTTCGCATGGAAAACGAAATTACAAGCATACGACTTTGACATAATTTACAAAAAAGGAGCCCTCAACACAAACGCAGATGCACTATCCAGAGTCAAAATAGAAAACCAACCGAACTTACATACCCTACACTGTGACCAACTTACCCAACTTTTAGGCAAACAACTGGACCTTACCTCTAACGACGACGCCGACTCTGTGGTCGCACACGTCGATCCTGGGGAGGAAGGGGTGACTGATGAAACCTCATCTAGACACACAGTCCACTCCAACTTTTTAGGGAATACAGTTGTCAATATACCCATTCGCGATCAGCCAATCAACATTTCTTCGAACCAGATAATACTCACAGTAGTTAACCACCCTGTCCCCGACATGGTTAAACTTACGACCCTTTTTGGAAACAAAACTCGCATGCTCGTCAAAGTAAATGATCAAGAGTTCGAAAACGATGTAATAAAATTCACCAAAGAATACGTCCACCCTAGGGTAAAATATGGCATTTATTTCGAAACCGAGGTATACGAAAAATTTGCTAAAGTCATTGCAACTCATTTCACACACTCAGAAATAAACCTCACTAAATACTCCAAACGCTTGATCGACATCCAATCGGAAAAAGAACAAACAGATCTAATTTCCAAATATCATGATGGAGTTACAAACCATCGCGGCATAGACGAAACATACGAAAAATTAAAAAGGGAATATTATTGGCCGAATTTGAAGATCGCTATTCAAAAATTCATCAACAACTGCGAATTGTGTCTAAAATGCAAATACGAAAGATCTCCGCTCAAAATTAAAACAACATCACTCCTACAGCTGTCCGACCTTTAGAGACACTACATATACACAAATTCACCATAGAAAACTCTAAGTTCCTAACGATAATTTGTCCATTTTCCAAATACGCGCAAGCATACCCTATCTCTTCTTCCACCGGCGTTGAAATAGTTAACGGACTAATGAAGTTCTTTGCCCACCATGGGATCCCGAACAAAATTATTTCGGACAATGGAACCGAATTTCAAAATTCATTAGTGAAAGAATTGATGGCCCTCCATAAAATAAACATTCACTTCATATCCTCGCAACACCCGGAATCCAATGGTATTGCTGAAAGATTTCATTCCACTCTCATAGAGCACGTCCGATTACTAACCAATAGGGAAGAATTCAAAACTTGTACCACATGCCATAAAGTCAACTATGCAATCATTGCCTACAATAATTCGATCCACTCCGCGTCAAAATTAACACCGTTCGAACTCCTATACGGGCACGTGAATAACCGCTCTCTCCTAGAAATGGATATCGAAAAAGCGATGGCACATGACTATTTAGACCGACATAAAGAAAGAGTAAAAGCCTTATACGCACAAGTGTCCGAAAAACTCCAGGAACAAAAGGAAAAAGTAGCTGACGAGAAAAACGTGAACCGCATAGACCCCCCTGAAATCCCTGACGAAATTTTTATTAAAACCATCCAACGACAAAGCAAGACTAAACCTAAATACAATAAAGAAGAAGTTAAAGAAATAGACCCGGCTATGAAAACAGTACAAATTCACCCACGTCATCATAACACCAAAGAGAAGGCTCACTTAACCAACGTAAAACCACCCAGGAAATTCTATGAGACCAAAGTCCAAAATGCATGGAATACCGAACTACCATCCTCAGATACTTTAACACATAAATACGGACTCAAACTAACTAGGGAAAACTTACTGACACTAAAACCCGGAAACTGGATAGACGACATGATTATGAACTTCTATATGGAATTGATAGACGAAAGGAATAGAAACCACAAAACATTTCCCTCAACCTTCTGTTTTAACTCTTTCCTCTACCCCATGTTAGAAGCACACGGTTACGACCGAGTAAGACACTTTACCCGTAGGTCAGACATATTCAGCAAAGATTTAATAATCATACCAATCCATAAAACAAACCATTGGAGTCTCGTGGTAATTAACACGAAACGTAAACAGATCACGTACCTAGACTCCCTCTCCGAAACACGTACAAGAAATGGCACTGCAGCCGCATACGCCATCCCGATCCTAGAAAACATTCAATCGTACTTGGCTTTCGAGTTTCTCAAAAAAGAGGGGAATCCTACTGGATTCAGAAAACTGGGAAACAATCCACTTGCTAACAATCCCACAACAATCAAACTCAGACGATTGTGGTGTTTTCGTCTGCCAGTTTGCCAAAGCAATAACGAGCAATAAGAACCCTACTTTCTCCCAAACTGACATACCATACCTCCGAGAACAGATGTGTACAGAAATCCTCAGGAATTCCCTGTTTTGACATTGTTACAGGATCCTGATCCTCCTCTCCTCCGCCTCAGGACTAGAATTAGTCAACGTCACATTGAACCCTGGACTTCTCCCAGTACTCCTTAGACCGGCCAAAATAGTGGAAGGTTATCATACCATCACTCACTATTACGACCTCAGCGCTTTAATTTCAAAAATCAATTCCCTTCGCACTCAGTACCAACAAGTGTTCACTTCCGTTATAGACTCCCAGACTACATACATAGAACGCACTGATATGTTCACCACAACTATAAACCATACCTTCGAAGTGATTGACTCTAAAATACAAAACTTTAAGATCGGCAACCAACGAACAAAGAGATCAAAAAGAGGACTAGTCGACGGGTTAGGCTCTTTAATCAAATTTGTCACGGGAAACCTAGACGCGAAGGATAGCGAACGCTACGATAACATAATAAACCATTTACAACGAAATCAAGAAAACTTACAGGACCAACTAAACTCTCAGTATTCGGTGAATCAAGCTTTTGCCGAAAATTTTAACAAAACTATGGACATCATCAATCATAACAACCTTCAGATCCAGAAAGAGTTCGAATTCCTTCGAGACATGAAAGTAGGGGAACAAACACACATTCGTGCCTTGAATGACTTCCTGGAACATTGCCAAATTTCACTACAACTACTAGTAAACGTTATTCAGGACATAGAGACGTCACTCACCTTCTGTGAATTGGGCAAATTACATCCAAGTATCCTGAGCTCAGAACTTTTGTTAGACGAATTAGACCGCCTCACGGTATTCTATGGCCCTAGGTTCCTGAACCATACCGGAAAAGACCTATTCGAAATTAAATCCCACATAAAGGTTCAATGTTTTATCGGAACAGACGAAATAGTCTACTTTCTCGATGTCCCTATTGTAGATCCCAGAAATTTCGACCTGTACTATTTAGAATCCCTACCAGCAACATTAAATTCCGAATACGTAACAATTGTACCCTCCGTTCGCTACTTGTTGAAATCGCAAAACGAAGTCCTTACCCTAAGAGACGAATGCCCTTCTGGCCTCGCCTATTATCTCTGCCCCGGTCACATGTTAATAGATGTCAATTCCCAGTGCGAAGCCGAATTCCTAAAGACAAGTTCCACGGGAAATTGCAATTACGCAAAACTGGAAATCCCCACCAACTACGTCTCGCTCTTGTATTGAATCAATCAATACCTGCTCGTCTTCCCTCATGGCGATGTACTCACTATCACCTCAAAATTCGGAAAAGAGTTACGAAACTTACGAGGGATCTACCTGGTCAGACCTAGCCAGAACTTAGTGTCCTATCACAATCAAACCCTGTTTGCTGCACATAGAAGCATCTTAGGCACACCCCTTATAGTCAGTAACGTACAACTCACGCCCGACTCCTCCAAAACATTAGATAATGTAATTCAGCTTAAAAACCTAGATTTGTCCTCTATACAACTAGAAAATTGGAAACCTGTCAAACGCTTCACGTTATACCAACTTGCAACCCCTAGTTTCTGGTCCATATTCCTTTATGTCATATTACTCAGTTTTATTATAACAATTATAGTTCAATACAAGAAGCACAAGAGACGACAAAATGCCTAATGGGCACCTCATCAAGTCACCTTTTTGAAATCATTGTAATCGTAACGTAACCTTTTTGTAATCACGGTTATTACCATTACATCTTATTGTAATCATTGTAAGCCATTTTACTATGTAATCACTGTTAATCGTAAATATTATGTAATCACTGTTATGTAATCACTGTTATTATTATTGCATTCTATTATGACCATTGTATTTATCGTTTTGATGATTGTATTGATTGTATTGATGTAATGTATTGATTGTAATCAATTTTAACCACCACGTAATAATTGTAAAGATGATGCACATCCCCAAAATCATAAACTAAGAAATTCCGTGTCCCCAAAACTAAAATCTGCATTTTGCCCACAAAAATAATTACCTAACACAAAATAATAAATAAAACTTTTGGGTCCCCAAAATTTCAACTTAGGGGGGAGGAGTTACATACGACGCCTCAACCCTTGGGTAATAAAGAGCTGACACAGCAGCTCTTCCCTATATAAGCCCGCGGCCATCAGCCTCTGGAGTTCAGTCTCCGCCCGTACGTCCCCGCATAAACATCGCGCAGTGCATCGTCTCTCTCATCTTGTAAAAAGTGAATTAAAGTTGTTTTTAAAAACTCAAAACTCAACGACTGTTATTTAATTTACATAAACACAACAAGACGGGCTTACTTGATTCACTCGCCAATCTCCTTTCGTGGAAAACACTTCGTCAGGTAGAAAAAACGAGGACCATCTTCGTCGCCAATGTAATGTCTGGTTGGGAAGGGAACACGAGTAATAATACACTTGAATTGAAACAGTAGAAAGAGAGCTTTTATTTCCTTCACAAGCCTTTTATATAATCTCTTATCAATTGTCTCGAATGTTCTCGAACGTTCTCCATTCTTCTCGAACTACTTTTATTACATTGTTAAGTTATTCTATATGGATACTGCACTTGCATTAAGGTATTGCTCTATGGATACTACATTTAGTAAACAATTTTTTGGCAACATTCTTCACAGATGAGTACCTATAATCTTTACCAATGTTTACAGCAAACGTTTTATGGGAAAAAACAATTCTATAGATAGGAACTATACTCGTAAACCCAAAGGAACGAAATAATTAACTAGAAAAAAGAACGAAAATTTTAAGTAAGGCACATAATTTGTGGTAACAAACGTAGGTATGTTAGGCGAAATTTTTAGGTCGGTACCAATTTTCTTATTGAGCTAAATTTACTTTTTGGTAACAATCTTTACAAATAGGTTTCAAGTGATCGAACACAGACATTTTTCACAAAGTACGCAATTTTCAGTCATCGATATACTTTTTTGAAGTTTTACAGGGGTCGCATCTCTTTATTTTTTTCCTGATGTGGGTTGTGGAAAAGCTCTCTCACGCAGTCGCGGGGTAACAATTTGATTAAAAGCAGCTGTAACTTCTGTAGCTCACTCCTTCGACGCGTGAAGGTCAACTGATTCTGAAGACGGATTGAAGTTAGGAAGGTAGAGGGAAAGAGGCCCCCCTCCGCATGCGATAGCGGGCGTTGCAACCCTTCAAAGCCATGTTCTGTATCAATTTGATACCGCGCCTATCCGAGAGTCAAGTCTTGACACACGCAGTGAGTATAGAAATAACTAGAGCGGCCTAAGGCAAAGACTAAGGCTGGCTTCACACGAGGCGTTTTTGAGAATACACAATGTGAACGGGCGGGTGCAAGGAGTGTAATTGCTGTGGAAAGTGAATGGGAGTTGCCCGAACCCCTTCACACGCAGTCAACTCGTCCGCCCGTACACGTGGGAGCCCGGCACAGTGCCTGCACCGTTCTCATCCCCACTAGTTGGTTCTACTCTTTAGGACACTAGCGCCAATGAGCGTCTTCACACGAGTCAACTTCGAGCTTCGAGCCACCATGGAAGGCATAGCTCTGCGAGGTTTGAATATAGAAAATTTTATAGAATCTATTCGGATTTGTCCCGCGATATGGGACATGAGGTGTAGTGATTATGGTGAAAAGATTAAAAAAGTTCCAGTCATGCAGCATGATCGTATGAGCGAATATTAAATTGTTTTGAAATTTGAGCTTTTTGAGTGCAAGTAAATTGTCAACTATTGATTTTAATCCAAAAAACGTATTCTAAATAATAATCTCCAGTTCAAATAGAGAAGAACGAACTTTTGAATTTTTAGCTTTTTTGCAGTTTTCATCGATTTTTTAGCAAATTTTAATGAATTTTAAGTACATTTTACAGCATAATTTTTTACATAAATTTTTGAATGTTCTATTTCATAGTTAATAGACTTTATTTGAGCAATAGTCTACCAGCAAATATGAATTAAACGATTTTTAGCAGTTTTTAGCTATTTTTAGTGATTTTTTTAGTACATTTTTTGAAATTTGACCAACTTAATGTGCTCAAAAAGTGTTGTCCAACGAACTCATCCTTTCTTTTGAAATGCTTGATTTTTTGACGAAAGAACGATCAATTCTATCGAGAGTTATCGTCTGGAATGACACATACATATATATACACATATAATAAAAAAGCGTTAAAATCCAGGAATCATTTCAGAATGCCTCAAAACAGATTTCGATGAAGAAAATTTTTGAAAATTTTTATTTTAAAATTTTTGGAGCCATTGCAATAGCTTTATTTTCTAAGAAAATTCGCTAAAAGTGAGGCGTGGAGGGAAGTGGCCCGAAAATGTCATGGTGCATTTGACGATTTGGAGCCAACAAAACAGAGTGGAATCAGTAAGAACATTTCATCAAAATTATTTGAATTAATTAAGTAGGTACCTAATTATTAAATTAAGAATTTTACCTATATTACCAAATGTCAACAACCAAGACCTATTACGAGGTATCCCGGAAGTATAACGGAAATTTTGTTACGTAAAGAAAAAAAAACGTCACGCAACCTATAAACAAGGTAGGTGTTGTTATGATTGTGTATACTAGCAATGTTATCACCACGACGACGTGAATTCATATTCGTGGAAGAATTGGGCATCGTCGAGACTATGTTACAGCAAATTCAGTAATTTTGGGTCATTAATATTATTTTATGTTTTCTAATTGTTATTTTATTTAAAACAATAAAAAACATTGGAATTACTGAGATATTTTCAATGTTCATAGCTCTTCTCTCATAAGAGAGAAAGTACGAGCGGCCTGTCTGATAAGTTGCCTCGTCTGAAGGGAGCGTTCACACGGCGGTCAACTTTGTGCCTGTCAACTTAGTGCCTCGTGTGAAGCCGGCCTAAGTGTGTGGACCTTCCCCCACTCCCTGGTGCCTCTCCTGATGCCTGGCGCCTCACTCGGTACTCTTTCAGCAGTTTGTTGCATGTTTTGTTCTCTTCTTCCATGTTTTGTTGTTTACACGGATACTTGTTTGAGGTACTATGGAAGAAGAGACACTCATACATTTAAGCGTAACAAACAAACTAAACATTTGCGAGTTTAAGTGTAAAACTCGATTATAACGGAGTTGGAGAGATCTACAAATGTTACCATTCGATACAGTGTAAAAAAATAATAGAAAACGACCCCATACTCGTAGGTTCATAGAGGCTCAACTTTCGAGAAAACCAACAATTTCATTGAAAAACCCACATTTTTCAACATTAAAACATAATTTTCTCCCCTCAATAACAAAGTAAAATTAAAATTGATTATACCATGTGAAAGAGAATTAGATGATACAGTTTTCAAGATTTTTTTTGGAAGAGTAGGTAGTGAAGTTTTAACGATTTTCAGAAATTGTATTTGTTCAAAATCGTCAATGCTTGAGCTGATGTGGAGGTCTTCAGATGGTACTTTTTAGAACTCAAGTACATTATTCTTATAGAAATTTTAATGCTGATTCCGAAAATGAGGTCAAAAGTTAAAATTAAATGAGGCAAAGTGGAGAAATTTGAGTTTAAAAGGAAAAAACACAGTTTTATTGAAATAAAACAAAATCATATCTCGAGTACGGATTGAGATAAAAATATGGGGTTGCCGGCATTTTACTACATTTTTGATGCAGACTAACACAACAAATTTTTCGTCACTTCTCCCCTGCCACCCTGCATTCCGAGGGAGCTCATAGACCTATTTGGAATGATAATAAATCATCTGTACATGATTAAAAGGAGATGTGCTATGAGGATGCAAGTAGCTAGGGTATTTGGCCGTGAGCAGTGGAAGGCCCTTGACAGGGCGGGGAAAGGCACCTGTGGGTTGGGGGGGCAGCTCACCTTCCAGCACTAGGGAAGGCCGCTCTAGTTATTTCTATACTCACTGGACACACGGCTAGTTACTAGCCAGCGATCAGCCATTGAAGTAGCCGGTTCCTCAACTTTTCCTGGGCCCTGTTAGTGCTACTCAACCGACCACGAGGCGAGTTTACTAGTGGCTATTGAACTCGCTGGCTAATTGCTAGTAAACTTGCCTCGTGTCATCGAGGCTTAGGTTGAAGATGGTCTTTCCTTCTTGATTGATACGCAGTGTCCTACGTGGATTTGCCGCACGCGTCAATGCGTTCAGGCGTTCACGCGTTCAAATGGCGGACCAATGAAATTTGCGAAAGTTGTCATATGACCCTGCCCGCGCGGCGACGCGACGGCGTTGAACCCTTCGGTTTGATTTTCAAACAAGTTTGATTTTTATCGAATTCGCCGCGCGTCAAACGCGTTTATATTATGTTTTTCTAACCTCTTTCAACATTTTGAACTTGTTTTCATACTTTTCGCGAACGTTTTCTTCTGTGATAATCTAGTTAGCTGATACAGAAACGGCCAGTTCTACATTTATTAATACACCTTTATCGGGAGATGCTCAGTTTCGAAGAAAATTACAATATATTTTCAAGTGTTTCAAGACAATGGTAAAAACGAAATACGAAGGTTTGAGTCATGCTCATGTGAGTAAATTTTATTGTTTGTTCAGAGTATATTTATATTTGATTGTTTTGAAATTTGAGCAATTTTTCTGGAAATCGTTCTTGTAGTTCCTATTATTCTGCCATACAAATAAACTTTTGGATTCTACCAAATATTTGTTGTTATCTTTTTTTAAAATCATTGTTACAAATTAAAATTTTTGCTTAATTTTGTTGATGATGTAATCGAAGGTTTTTACTGTCATTCTTGCATATGATTTAAAGTGTAATTCACTTTCCCTCAATTTGGAGTACAAGTAGGTTTTAGCATACAAAAAAGACCTTTAAATTATCACTGATCTAAATTATTCACTGAAATCAGTGTTAATTGAAAGGTCTTTTTTATATGTATGATAAAACCTCATTATGGGAGATTATCACACAATATCTTCAGAAACTCTTCTAAGATTATTGGAGTGTAAGTGATGAAATTCACCGAACTCGCTCCGGCTTTCTCCTCGGCCGGTCTTCTTTTTTTATTATTTACAGCTAAATAATACGAAAGAGCCGTTGAGCTGGTCAGCAGCTTAAACTTGTCGATCGACGGCATGAATGCAAAATCAAATTGAAAAAATGAAGTTGAGAACACAGGTGATGAGAACAGAACAGGTTAACTAGCTGAACTGCGAAGCGTTTTTGCGTTTCCACGTAGGACACCATTTTTTTCTCCCGCATGGCATGATGCGGCAGCGCGCCAACGCTCGTTTTTAACGCACGGCTTGACGCTCGCGGCGGAGCCACGTAGGACACTGCCATAGAATGACAAGACAGTCTGTGGCCGAAGTAAAAAATACTAGTTGAATGTTACTCCTCTTTGATTCATTTGTTCCTATCCTAAATTTTACCCTAATGTTCTTTGTTAAATCTTGTCATTATTTATTGTTTTCTGAAAAATGTGTTTTTTTTTTTTTTTTTTTTTTCGTTTTAACGATTAATAGCTGTGAAATATGGGTGAAAGGTGAAGAATCGATCTTTTCTTTGACCGTGTAAAACTCAAACCTATTAAGGTAGCTTATTGTGGTAGCTCCCTAACGGATGTTAAAAGTCAATGGAAAACGAAACACTTCTACTAGTGAATTGCAAAAACACAAAGCATTATAAAGGATTAACAAATAAAAATAATAATAAATGATTATTAAAAAGAGTTGGAAAAACATACTAGGAACAAATTTAAATATCCTAGTATGATTTGTATATATATAACGTAGTTTCAGTTCAAGTTCAATTGGAATTCTTTATTTTTCTCGGATGTATTTTTCGTAGACCGAAAAATCTGGCAACCCTATCTGCAACACGACTGAGTACCTACGTTTGTTGAAATCCCACGAATTTCCGCGTTCATCCCGCACGTAGTGCGGCATTGTGTTTAGGTACACACCTTAACAGTGCCCCCCCCCCTCCCTCCCTTGTGGCAAAGGGTTATACCAGCGGTTCCCAACCTTTTTAGCTTGGGGGCCCAATAATATTTTTTGAAAAAATTCGAGGCCCACCCCGATTATATATATATATATATATATATATAATGTTTCCATAGGTATTTAAGCAAATGTTAGATCAAATTAAAACATACTGAGCAAAAAGGGGGAAAAAAAAACTTTTTACTGAAGAACCTTTATTTCTAGATATATTAACATGGCTGTTCAAACTTAATGGGATTTCTGACATTGTTTGTCCCCTACTAGTGCATCAATATCGGGATCGAAACTTGACAATTTTAGACTTAAGTCACTCCCCACATTTAACTAGTTTCTAAACTTATTTTTCATATAAACTAAAGTAGAAAACGCTCTTCACACAGATAGTTAGCTGAAAATCCCATCAATTGAATCAGTGCAATTTTGCCAATTGCGAGATAGTCTTTTCGCACATTTATCCAAAAAGGAATCAATGGGGTCATTTTAAAACTTGATTTCAGATCCTGATCACAAGACAGTTCAATTAAAGAGACCTCTTCACCTGAAGATGTGTTAACTTTTTTAAAGTTATCTTCATGAAAAGGATTTTTGATCCATTGGATTTCGCCTTCAATTTGAGGGAACTAGTTCCTAAAAAAAATATGCACATATATGCACATTTTCTTACTGTGATTTCTCAGTTCAAAAATAAAAAGTTAAAACACAAAGCAAAAGAAAAGTGATGAGATGAGACAAGTAATTGGAATTTTGATAAATATATATTTAAAATTAAACTACTTGAGGTTGGAAGCCAAAGATTAGAGGTGATCTTTTATGGTTGCAGCTGTTGTTTCATCAATTTTGACTTCGTTGGTTTCAAGGAAATCACGTAGGACAGGAAATACGTCGAAAGAATTATAACCCCATATTTTGAAAAATTAGAATGGCTGAAAGTTCGAGAAAAACAAGAATTAAATGTTGCCGCTCTCACCTATAAAGTTTTACGATCCCAACAGCCAGTTTATTTATTTGAAGATTTTAAAAAAGTATCCGAAGTGAGATGCCATCCAACTCAATCCCGTTTCGCTAGTCAACAATTAAGAATTCCCATCCATAGAACCCAAGCTTTTAGTAAATCTTTTGTTTTAGAGGCAACAAGAATTTATAACGAAAATATATTAATGTTCATTGAATCCGAATCGATTAAGAAGTTTAAAAATATGTACACAAAACGTTTACTAGATAACAGAAAATAGTGATTATACTTATGACTAATGATTATACTGAACTGTCCACAATCTTGTATACAAATGAATACTACATATCTACATATGAAATGATATTGAATAACATTAAATTAAATAACATTAAATAACATTCTCAACAAATCTTTACCTGCTCGAAGATATAAATTACTTTAATTTAGAACAAAGAATATTTATAGAACTCGATGTAAGAAGAAAATTATCATTTTGGTTTTCAGAGCGGACCAATGGGGTCCGAAAATGTACAGATAAATAAATAAATAATTCAATCTCTCTCTCTCTCTCTCTCTCTCTCTCTCTCTCTCTCTCTCTCTCTCTCTCTCTCTCTCTCTCTCTCTCTCTCTCTCTCTCTCTCTCTCTCTCTCTCTCTCTCTCTCTCTCTCTCTCTCTCTCTCTCTCTCTCTCTCTCTCTCTCTCTCTCTCTCTCTCTCTCTCTCTCTCTTCTCTCTCTCTCTCTCTCTCTCTCTCTCTCTCTCTCTCTCTCTCTCTCTCTCTCTCTCTCTCTCTCTCTCTCTCTCTCTCTCTCTCTCTCTCTCTCTCTCTCTCTCTCTCTCTCTCTCTCTCTCTCTCTCTCTCTCTCTCTCTCTCTCAGTCTTCCTCGAGCTTTCGTCGTGATAGCATCTCTTGTAGTTTGTCGGATCGTGTTGCGTTCCTCTTCTCGTTTGTTTATTATGTTGAAGTGTGGTGCGTGCATAAAAGGATTCCAGCACAACGCATACCGCTTAAATTGCAAGATCTGCTCTTCTACTTATCATATAGCCTGCGTGAATTTTAATAAGGAGGACTACGAGCTAATTAAGGAAACTCGGAGGCCTTGGACCTGTCCTGATTGTTTGAAGAAGCGCCATTCGTCAGTTTCAATCAGTGGCAGATCCAAGGGGGGGGGGGGGGGGCATTGGGGCCATGGCCCCCCCCCAAATACCACAAAAAGTTTTTTTTTTTTTTCAAAAATTCTTTTTTTAATGGTTTTTATGTTTAGTTTAAAATGACTTCAGAATATGTTTCCCATAATGATTTGAAAATGTCCAAATCGAATCCGTTTTCAACATTTTCAACCGGGTGCCACGCTCTTTAAATTCGAAAAGTATTTAATCCCATTGTTTAATCTATTATGCACCTTTGTGTAGACTTTTTTTTGTTTGGTTATTTTTTGTTATCGAAACTAAAGATGAATTTGAAACTCGTTCATATTAATTTTGCCAATGCTTTTCACCTAAAAATCAGTTTTCCTAAATCACTCATTAGAGCTCAGGACAGTAAATATTCGAGTGTCACCGTTTGAGTTCAAGGATTCAATTTTCATTCGCGCTGTTTTACAATTTGTTGTACAAGTTTAATTTAATTTGCCCGATTCCCGCCAATACAAGTAGCGCCATCTAGTCTTACTATGAGTTTGTGTATGTGTGTTTAGAGGCGGGATTAAGCTAGAATGCTTGCACTTGCCAGTGCTGTATCACGTGACCGTTCATTCATTAAAAGAGAGTGACAGCAAATTTCGCACAATCTTGTTGGTCGACACACACACAATCAAGAAATTTCACAATAACAACGATTTTTAATTTTATAATCAAATATAAAACAGTCTTTTATTTATTTATAGAGCTAGAAAAAACAAAATTGTTGGGATATTTGAGATTAAATGGCCCCCCCCAAAAAATGTTTCTAGATCCGCCACTGGTTTCAATGGATCGATGGAATGGGCATTGGGGCCTGCGACTACCGCCATTTTCATGCCATCCCATGCCGGACACATTAGCCACCTTGGTTAGGTGTTCACGGAGTAGTCTTGGGACAGTCGACACCCTTTGACACATCCCTACTTATATTATTTAGCAGGTTTCGAAATTTTTAAATCCGACCCCAATATCGAAGCGCTGTGTAATGGTCCAAACATGATGAAACTCATTGTAAATTTCAAAAGAGGTTACGCGAATAATTCCCGAAATTTCATAACAATTTGTCGATTTGTTTCAGCTTCATATCTTCGGCAATTTCGCATCGAACTATATGCTTGCAAATTGCATGAAAAAATTTGTCGCGAATTCAACTTCTAACAATTTTGGATGGCTGGAATATCTTTTCTGTGAATTTGTTTTCCTTATTCGGTTCGCTTATCTGTTTACCACAAAAATTATGTCATTAGAAGGAAAATACTATCTTACGTCAACCGAAGTTTTGTTTTATTCACATCGGTGCCAATCTACCATCTTGAAAGATGAGGTCAAATAACAAGATACTAAATCATTTGTGAAATTAAATTGCAACCTCTGAGTTTTTACCACCATGCGCTTTTAAAACGTAAGGTGAAGAAAAACGGAAATTCAATAAATCAAGTATAACAGTTTCTTTAATCTACATGAAGGTCATACCACAGATAGCTGGTAACATTTTGAATGGTTTTTTTAGCTATATATATTTAGTGACTTGCAGCCACCGAATCATTCAGTAAAAAATTAAATCCCAGTCCTTCCTTTCAGCTTTTGAAAGATGTTGGAAGTAGCAGTATTGCTTGTTTTCTCTCTAGGAAGAAGTGTTGTGTGTGACTGTGACTACACCAGTTATGAAGAAAATAACGGAGCGTTGCTGCTAACACCGTACATTGAAGAAGGAAGATTTCATGAAGGGAGGGAAGCAGCTCGAGTCCCACCACTACTGGGCACCATCCAGAGTTATGCTGGATACTTCACTGTTAACAAGGAATTCCACTCGAATCTGTTCTTCTGGTATTTCCCTGCTGAAGAGCCGCCTAGAGAGAGGGACTCTGCACCAGTCATATTGTGGTTGAATGGGGGTCCTGGGGCGACTTCTTTGTACGGATTGATGTTCGAGAACGGTCCAATATCCTTAAATGATGACCTCACTTTGTCACGGAGACAGATTTACTGGTCACGACATTACCACATGATATATATTGACAATCCTGTGGGGGTCGGGTTCAGCTTCTCTCAGAAAAATGGTCTGCTAAGTAACGAGACGCAAATCGCAAAAGAAATGCACTCCGCCCTCGTTCAATTCTACCAACTGTTTCCAGACTTAATCAAAAACGATTTTTTCGTCGCAGGAGAGTCGTATGCTGGCAGGTATGTACCTTCAATTGCTTACGAAATTCACGAGAGAAATCAATATTCCAAAATTGAAATTAAACTGAAAGGAGTAATTGTTGGAAATGGTATTGTGGATTATGAGTACCTCTATAAAAAAGGAGTTTTTCTCTACGAACTTGGGTTAATAGACCGGAGGTCTCTCAATGAAAGACTGAAAATGGAAGCGAAATTTATTAAAGCTATTAAGTCTCACGACTTCAAAACAGCATCGGAATTGAGTGATCAACTATGGAACAGTCAAACAATTAAAGGAGTGAACCCCTACAACTTTTTAGAACATGATGGTGGACTGGGTTCTATTTCCACAATCAATTCATTCTTCAATGAGTCCCCCATTCGTAATCATATTCATGTTGGAAAAGTCGAGTTTTGCGGGCTGGCTGATGACATAAACAGACAAATTTGGCGAGGGGATGGTTTCATGGAAATGAGTCCCTACGTGGAGGTACTGCTGGAACATTATCGCGTGCTGTACTACAACGGGCAATTGGACACAACCCTTCCGTATGTCAACTGCGAAGAATATACAGAAAAGCTGAGGTGGAGTGGAGCATCTAATTATCGTCAAGCACCCAGGAAGCCGTGGGTGGTGGGAGGAAAAATGGCTGGTTTTTCCAGGTCTGGTGGCAACCTCAGCTTAGTGCTCGTGCGGAATGCAGGCCACATGGTGCCAACGGATCAGCCCGAGTGGGCTCTTGATTTCATCACTAAGTTTGTCAACAACAAAGAAATCTGTTAACTTACGTGATTATACATTTTCTTCTATTTTGACGAACCAGCCAATATCATCTAATCTGAAAAAGTTTGCAGTGGACGAATTGACAAATCCAGGTCTTTTAATATCAGTCAAGTGCTCGTTTGGGATACCGACCACATGTGCCTCATGATCAGTCTCCTTGGGCTTTGTAATCCTCAACAAGTTAATGTCTAATACATTATTTAATGCAATATTTTGTATAACCAATAAATAAATTAAAGTTACGATCAGTACGAATGCTCAATCACACAACCTTCCAATCACTTTTTTTATTTTAATCGCATGTACCATTCATTTACAAGCGCATGAACCATTAGCTATTCATTGTAATTCAGTATGAAAAACCCGCTGAATTACTTTTGTTTGCAGCTTCGGAATAAATGATAATTTCTCAACTTGGCCTCCGGTGTCCGACAGATTTGAGGATTACAGTTCCTTAGCATTCTTAGAACCAATCGTCACTCAAAGCGTGTTTCAAAGTAGTAAACACACGAAAAATCTGAACGTTTGTGTGGTAATAGTATTTGCTACTGCACACCTCAAAAGAATTATGGGGTCACTTCTCCCTGTAGACGTCAAGGACCCCACATCAATCGGAAAAAAATCACACCATGTCTCATGATTACAGGTACCTAGTGGAGAGAGATGGGATGCACGTTGTTCATTTATTTATTTATTTTTAATTTTTATAATTTTTTTATTAATATTAATTTCAAAAACTAAGAATGACAAGCTCCGAATTGAGCAAAACCAGAAAACAAATCTTAGCATTTTCCTCAAAATAAGTAACCCCCACTACCATAACTTTTATTTTTCAATTTTTGAGGTCTCCCGTCCGCTACCAACCCCCCTTTTGCAACGCGCGCTACCAAGTGGGGTGACTGCGTCACCCCACGCACTTTTTATTAGTATTTTAATAATTACACTTGTTAAACAACAATAAAATTCAAATTCGAATATTTTTTATTTTACAAAATGAATAACACAACTTAAAAACATTACATTGAAAACACTAATTTGAAAAATCAACAAGAAAATGCACGTTTACGAAATTCCGTCCCCCAAAAATTTTTTTCAACCAAAACTTCTATTCCTCTCACTCTTATTTTCCCATTCAAAACACTTGACAATGGTTTGTTTGCTTCTGTGGTTAGTACAGACAGGTTTGTGGCAAAATAAGCACTTCAGTTTTGATTTTTTATCCATTTTTCTGCTGCGAAAATTGCATCGCACCGCCACAGTCAGAGTTGACTACAGGCTGCACTGTGTCGGTGCTGCTCTAGCTGAGTTTTCGGAATCAGCTGATTCCAGTGAAGCCCCTGCAGAAAGCTTGATGTAGTTTAGAACGTTTGTGTGAAGGTTTTGAGCTAAACGTTGGGGAGAGCAAGTTGTTTTGCGAGTTCGATTAGGAATAGCTTTCGCCAGCTCGAATTTTGAATATTCCACTCCAGATATTTCGTCTTCCAAATGATGAAGCTATTGATTACAGCAATGTCGATTAGTTCCAAACAGACGGACTTTGCCAAGCTGCTACGTTTTTTATTGTTACACACACACTACCGAGCGGGGTGACTGAGTCACCCCACGGGCACAACTCCGTGTTTCAATCGCCTCAAAGTAATTTTTCTGCACGGCAGCTTATTTTTTTTTCAACAAAATGAGTGTTAATGAGCAAATACAAAATAGCTTATACCCATACTGACGTGCACTGTTATCAAACTCAGAAAATTTGGACCCCACTCGGTCCTGACGGGGTATCAAAGTGAAATTTGGTGAACGTTTTTGGGTTGACTGATAAGTTTTAAACAAATGAATATCAGAAAAACTTCCAGAATTTTTGGACTGTGGTGAAAACCACCCCCTCTTTTCAACAGCCCTTTTCAGGGCTACCAAAAAGAGGTAGACACAACACAAAAATATTTATAAGACGTCGAGTTACAACTCCGTCAAACAAAATATTTCACCAGAGAGAAAATACGAATTTCTCTCTCAAAAGTGAAATATTAACTAAAAACATACAAGGCGACCTCCCTAGACACTTACTGGGCGAGAGAGATGCGACAAGTATCTCGAACCAAGTCGCCTTGAACGAGAAAACTCAAACAGAAAATCAAACGTCCTCTAAAACTAGCAAGGACAATTCAAACAAGCCTACTCGCCAATCAGAAACACTGATTACACGAGAGACAATAGGCGAACCAACCAAGAGGCGGCAAGCAACCACCTCTGGTCCAGCAGCCACCCCGGGGACCCCGTCTGAACAACTGACGCAGAGAAAGCACCCGAGGTCCCCGGCTAAACTCAAGGTCGTCGGCTCCGCGACGGACGCTCGTAAGCCACCCCCGGGGACCCCGTCGCAGCGACGGACGTGGGGAAACCACCCCGGAGGACCAGCTCAGCTATCATACTCGCAGATACTGAGAAAACAATGTGCGAGCCAATGAGATTACACAGTCGAATTAATGAAATTAAGCGGACCAATCAGGAGGCGGCAGGAGGCGGCCACCTCCCTATAAAGACCCCGCTCGGAGCCCTCCGAAATTCATTCTACTCTCCGCTCTCGACGACGACACCTCGAAGTACGAAGATTTCTACACGCTCTACGCTGACGAACCTTCTGCATCCCGAGTTCATCTCAAGAACGGCTTCCTACTGCTTTCTACAAGGCCTACCTTCTCTCCACACAGATCTCGCATTGGCATCTACGAGTCCAGTGATTATTCATCCTGCTCATTGCCCAACGTAGTTCATCTGTCAGGACGCCACCCGGTACATCTATCGATATTCTCTTTAGATCGTACGCCCGCAGGGACGTTCCTAGCCGTGTCACCCGGGTTTCGTAGCACTAAGCTCGTCACCGACCGCTGGGGCACGCCGGTAAATTACTCAGCTCATCCGCTCTAATTTACCGTCCAAGGAAGTCTTTTTCAAGACTACAAGGTAGGACCCTGACATACGAGCAAAGGAAAGACGCTCTGTCAAGCGAGTCCACCTTTCTAAACCCTCTATTTCTATACATAGAGGCATCGAAACGAGCTAATAACTCGGCTATTTCGATGGAACGTCGGCCGTCTTATTTCCTCATGCAAGGGGAGGTAGACGACGGCGCGGCCGGGCCTCTTAGCCCCCGCAGCGCTACCTACACGCTGCCCGGCCAATCCGCCGGTCCCAGCGACGGCGCAAGGCTCGATCCTCACGACGAGATAGCCTTCTCACCTAACGTATTCACGAAGCTCGTAGATCAAGCCTCGCCTATACAAAAGATCGAGGATACCTTTCAGACCCGCTCTGAAGTCAATCATTATGATTCGACCAAGCTTTCCGAATACCCACGATATTCGACACAAGCCTACCCGGCCGATCCGAGTGTCAAATACACTCCAAATGTACAAAAAACAAAGGATACTTTTCAGTACCTCAACCAAGCTCAACATATTCCTCCTACAGATATAAATCTTAGGCCGGAATATTACAAAACGGCTCAGTACCAAACTGATCGAACCCAGCACCCACTATGCGAGCCCAGTGCTCCACGCGGCTGCGACACGAACTATCTCTCAGTTCATCCCGCCAAGCAAGCTGACCTTGACGGATTCGCTCACATTCCTTACAGGAATAACCCGGGGACTAACCCGCATAATCGGAATATAAATGTCCCACTTGGCCTACCTACACCAAGTAAAACATATTTAAATCCACTACAAATGGTGACCCCGCCTTTGAACAGGCTTAACACGGAGCATTTCGTTCCCTCTTATGAAGCTAGTGGATTTCAGGGAACCACTGCGGGCGTGCGACCCCCGCCGGGCCTCTACGCCCCACATCTCACGCAACAACCCTCTACACAAAGTGGCTTTCGAGCACTTTTAGAGGAGATGGGAGATTATCAAAAACCAATCTTCCAAAAGAAGAATATCGATCGTGCACTCGCCGAGTTCGATCAATACTGCGTGCGAAAACACCTGAGAACGCAGAACGAATGCTTCTCAGCTATATACAAGTGGGTACCAGAAGAAATGAGGGAAGCTATCGACTCAGCTTACCTCACGGCACCCCACGCACCCTACGAAGAGGCCAAACAGCGCCTACAGCGAGAATATGGGTTGTCCTTACAGGACAGGCTCCTCGCACTCGAGGACCCCGCATCTCTCGCCAAAAAAACCAGCACCAAGTACCACGAAATGTACTCTAAAGCTGTTGGGTACTTTTCAGAAGCTCTGATCACTCAAAAGTGGATCGAGACTCTACCCATCGAAGCACGAGGTATGGTCGCAGCTCAGCCTACCACGACCGCCCGGCTCGATCTAGCTGATACGCTACACACGTACAAAACAGAGAATACCTCTCTAAACATACGAGGAGTAGAATCTACTCCGAAACCCATGAAAACTGGTTTCAAAAAGGCCCTCTCACAACAAGCTGAGTTCAAACCCCAACCAGTAGAGAGTAGGTCTCACAAACCGACGGCCTATGTCTGTCGAAACCACGCACGTTTCGGTAACGAAACTCGCAAATGTGCAGACCCAGAACACTGCACTTGGAAGGCAAACACTGCTTCCAAAACTAGCAAAAAGGCAGCGACTATAAGCCAGCCTAAAACCTGGGTTTCAAACGAAAATACTCAGAGATCGGTACAAGAAAGTACCGTTCCAACCTCCGACGTAGAGAGTTCGGAAAACGAATAACTGCCAGTGTATCTGAGCCTATACACCGGCAGTCTACTGAGTATAAAAGGCTTTTTTTCAAGTGCAAACTAAATGGCACTGAATTTCTCATCGACACGGGAGCAGAAGTGAACATTCTGCCCCACAATGTCACAAAAAAATTGGGCTTAAAAATTCGTAAGTCCAACGTTAAGCTCACAGCAGCTAACGGAGCCCCTATAGACACACTAGGGCGAGCTGACACGACAATTAACATCGGCCTCGGAGACATGACCACCGATTTTATGATCACGAAAGTTGATCTAGCGATCCTAGGTATACCATTCCTCGAGTCTTGGGATATCGGAATACGGGTCAAACACAAGTACATTTATAAAGATAAAATAAAGAGCTATGCCGATCAAAAAATAGCTGCAGTCATGAACAAAAAATTCACTGATGAACAAATAGCAGCTACTATCCCTCATCGTGACAATAACCCTCAACCAGAGGACGTGCAAATCACGGAGGACGAAAACATTCGCTCTATCATTGACAAATACAATGATAAAATGAGCAAACTTCAAGGAAAGTGGAAAAACAACGGGGTTTACCACCGTATAACCACGGAAGGAACACCAGTACACTTCCGAGCAAGACCCATGGCGGGCGAAAAACGGGCTCAAGTCAAAAGTACTTTTGACAAAATGCTTTCAGAAGGCATAATTGCTCCATCAGATTCCGAATGGGCATCCCCGTTACACTGTGTGCCAAAAAAAGACGGGTCATGGAGAATCACCGGCGACTACCGTTTCCTGAACGCGAAAACGAAGAAAGACGCCTACCCTCCTCCTCACATTCGCTCTTTCCAAGCGAATTTACATGATACACGAATCTATTCGACAATAGATTTAAAATCGGCATATTATCATATTCCGATGCACCCAGATGACGCTCATAAAACTGCAATTATTACACCTTTCGGTCTTTATGAGTTTAAGAAAATGAGCATGGGTTTGGCCGGAGCGGCTCAAACATGGCAAAGATACATGGACAGCATCATGCGAAAATTTGATTTCGCATTTGTATACCTAGATGACATCCTGGTGGCTTCTAAAAATTATAAAGAACACATGAACCACCTCAAACAAATTTTTGACAAGCTAGGGGAACACGGACTTCGAGTAGGTTTTGATAAATGCATTTTTTCAAAACCTACCGTCGATTTCCTAGGTTTCACTATCTCGAAAGAAGGGATAATTCCTAAACGAGATAAAATAGAAGCCATAGAACAATTTCCTAGGCCAATAGACGTACGAAGTCTACGCAGATTCCTAGGTATGTGTGGTTTCTACCGAGCATGCTCAAGTAAATTCGCTCACACGGCACAACCTCTGTATGACTCCATTCAGTCAAACAAAAAAAATGACAAAACACCTATCGAATGGACATCAGAGAGAGAAAAAGCTTTCAACAGCTTAAAACAAGCAATGATTAAAGCTACATTACATAATATCGCTCATCCACACCCTACAGCAGAGTGGAGATTAGTCTGCGACGCATCCGACACACACATCGGAGCGGCACTAGAGCAGGAAATTACAGACAAACACGGCTCGAAATCTTACCAACCATTGGGATTTTTCAGTAAAGAAATTCCGGAACAATGGAAGAATAAAGCATCATTCGACAAAGAGATGTTCGCCGTTTACCAAGCTTGCATTCATTGGCACAATGACTTGGACGGCCGATCTTTTCATATTTGTTCAGATCACAAGCCTCTGCTAGGCACGATGCTTAAGAAAAATGCACATTTTTCTAAAATGAGATTAAGATGGCTAACATACATCTCTCAAATGACGAGTGACATTCGTCATATACCCGGAGAGAACAACGTCGTCGCCGACGCACTCTCCAGACCCTTCGATCCAGTTGAAATTCAAACAAAATCGATTTCAACCCAAACTGACGAGGGTCCACCCATAGCCGAAATTTCGCAAATTACGGCTGCAATAGAGTGCAATCTTCTACTGCACATTTCAAATGCACAAATTCGTTCTCCCCCTAACGCAGAGGACAAATTGAAACTCACACAAGTTGAATTCCCTCAAGGAGAAATTTGGTGTAACCTAGACCTAGGACACCCAAGACCTTATATTCCAAACGAAATAAGGCAAGAAATAATCAGCCAAATTCACAATTTGGGACACCCAGGTATACACTCTACAGTGTATAAAGTTAAACAAAGATATTTTTGGCACGGACTCCGTGCAGATGTCTCCAACTGGGTCCGAGCGTGCGAAACTTGCCAACGAGCAAAAATCACGCGCTCCGTGAAGCTCCCTTACTCCGAATTTGAAACGGCTAACAAATTTTCACATGTACACGTTGATATTACCGGACCCTTACCTTTAGCTAAAGGAGGGAAACGTTACATTTTAATGATGGTTGATAGAGCAACGGGTTGGCTAGAGGCAGTCCCTCTTAACAACATCGAAACAACCACGATCACAAACGCCTTTATCAATATTTGGGTAGCTTCAAAGGGCGTACCTAAATACATCACAAGTGATCAAGGCACACAATTCGAATCAGATCTATTCAATTCCATTATGGAACGTCTCGGAGTAAAACGTACTCACACGTTACCATACAAACCATCAACAAACGGAATGGTAGAACGCAGAAATAGATCTTTGAAAGAGGCTCTCAAAGCACAAAACGAAAATTGGCTCGACGCACTTCCAAAAGTTCTACTCGCCATGCGTACGGCAGTAGACCCAGCAACGGAAACTACACCGTTCCAAAAAGTTTACGGAATTGACGTACCACTCCCAGGAGACATTTTCGTAACTTCTACAAACCTTTCGGAGCCTCTCTTCTTCCGGCCTACGCATATTAAACATAATAATACGAAATATGCCGTAAACATGCCCAAAAATTTGGATACATGTACACATGTCTATATCAGAGTGCCCACACAGCTCACCTCTCTGCAATGTCCTTACACGGGACCATTCAAAGTGGTTAAAAGAGATAAGTTTTCGGTTACAGTGCAAATTGGCGAACATACGAAAAAAGTTCCCAAACAGCAAATAAAACCAGCTTACACTCTAAACTCGGACGAAGCTGTGTCACGAAACCAAAATCAGGCAGAAAGTAAGGAGAAAACTCCCCGAAAATCCGCCAGAGGGCGCGTCCCCTCTACCAAATTCGACGAGAAGTGGGTGACTGCACTCGAAACAAGCCACGCCCACTTTTCTCGGGTAGGAACAGTGGGAGATATAAATATGGAACACCCCACGCAGGAGCTCATACCAACTTTGACCATGGCAGCTCCCACTACCCAAGAGCAGATGATCACGGAGGAAGTCGAAAATCTCCTACTCGCCGAGGAAATTCCGGCAGCCATCAGCCCGCTACCGCCGTCGCCGGAGAAGAAGACACCGGCGGACGCCAGCGCGCCGAGAGAGGTGGTGTGGAGAACACCAGCAGCGTTCAAGACGCCGGCTACACCCGCTCCGCAGCTGCCCAGGGCTCCGCCCGCTCAACAGCCCCTCCCGGCTCCACGAACGTGGATCAGCTCGGGCGACGTGCCCGTGCCTCGGTGGGACGAAATGAGCGCGGCGGGGTGGACGGAGCCGGAACGAGCACCTCCGCAACAGCCCGGCCGCGGGCCAAGCCCTCGCGGGTTCGGCTCCCGTCGGCAAAGCTCGGGCCGGCCACGGCCGCCCCGCGGCGCTCGTCGAAACCGGCGAGGCCGGGGCGCACCCCAGGTGCGGGACGCGAGGCCTGCACCTCCGCCTCCGCCCCAACTGGTGAGGGTTTCTTACGGAGAATTCCGTGTGGACCTCCCAGTTCTCCCCAGCCGGCGTCGTCGTTAATAACACGACGTCTTGGGGGGGCACCTGTGGTGAAAACCACCCCCTCTTTTCAACAGCCCTTTTCAGGGCTACCAAAAAGAGGTAGACACAACACAAAAATATTTATAAGACGTCGAGTTACAACTCCGTCAAACAAAATATTTCACCAGAGAGAAAATACGAATTTCTCTCTCAAAAGTGAAATATTAACTAAAAACATACAAGGCGACCTCCCTAGACACTTACTGGGCGAGAGAGATGCGACAAGTATCTCGAACCAAGTCGCCTTGAACGAGAAAACTCAAACAGAAAATCAAACGTCCTCTAAAACTAGCAAGGACAATTCAAACAAGCCTACTCGCCAATCAGAAACACTGATTACACGAGAGACAATAGGCGAACCAACCAAGAGGCGGCAAGCAACCACCTCTGGTCCAGCAGCCACCCCGGGGACCCCGTCTGAACAACTGACGCAGAGAAAGCACCCGAGGTCCCCGGCTAAACTCAAGGTCGTCGGCTCCGCGACGGACGCTCGTAAGCCACCCCCGGGGACCCCGTCGCAGCGACGGACGTGGGGAAACCACCCCGGAGGACCAGCTCAGCTATCATACTCGCAGATACTGAGAAAACAATGTGCGAGCCAATGAGATTACACAGTCGAATTAATGAAATTAAGCGGACCAATCAGGAGGCGGCAGGAGGCGGCCACCTCCCTATAAAGACCCCGCTCGGAGCCCTCCGAAATTCATTCTACTCTCCGCTCTCGACGACGACACCTCGAAGTACGAAGATTTCTACACGCTCTACGCTGACGAACCTTCTGCATCCCGAGTTCATCTCAAGAACGGCTTCCTACTGCTTTCTACAAGGCCTACCTTCTCTCCACACAGATCTCGCATTGGCATCTACGAGTCCAGTGATTATTCATCCTGCTCATTGCCCAACGTAGTTCATCTGTCAGGACGCCACCCGGTACATCTATCGATATTCTCTTTAGATCGTACGCCCGCAGGGACGTTCCTAGCCGTGTCACCCGGGTTTCGTAGCACTAAGCTCGTCACCGACCGCTGGGGCACGCCGGTAAATTACTCAGCTCATCCGCTCTAATTTACCGTCCAAGGAAGTCTTTTTCAAGACTACAAGGTAGGACCCTGACATACGAGCAAAGGAAAGACGCTCTGTCAAGCGAGTCCACCTTTCTAAACCCTCTATTTCTATACATAGAGGCATCGAAACGAGCTAATAACTCGGCTATTTCGATGGAACGTCGGCCGTCTTATTTCCTCATGCAAGGGGAGGTAGACGACGGCGCGGCCGGGCCTCTTAGCCCCCGCAGCGCTACCTACACGCTGCCCGGCCAACCCGCCGGTCCCAGCGACGGCTCAAGGCTCGATCCTCACGAAGAGATCGCCTTCTCACCTAACGTATTCACGAAGCTCGTATTCAAGCCTCGCCTATACAAAAGATCGAGGATACCTTTCAGACCCGCTCTGAAGTCAATCATTATGATTCGACCAAGCTTTCCGAATACCCACGATATTCGACACAAGCCTACCCGGCCGATCCGAGTGTCAAATACACTCCAAATGTACAAAAAACAAAGGATACTTTTCAGTACCTCAACCAAGCTCAACATATTCCTCCTACAGATATAAATCTTAGGCCGGAATATTACAAAACGGCTCAGTACCAAACTGATCGAACCCAGCACCCACTATGCGAGCCCAGTGCTCCACGCGGCTGCGACACGAACTATCTCTCAGTTCATCCCGCCAAGCAAGCTGACCTTGACGGATTCGCTCACATTCCTTACAGGAATAACCCGGGGACTAACCCGCATAATCAGAATATAAATGTCCCACTTGGCCTACCTACACCAAGTAGAACATATTTAAATCCACTACATGGACTACTCCACTAGGGGGGTTATTGCGTAGGTACTTAGAAAACGGTTTTTCCATTTTGTGCTAAGTGACAACTCATTTCAAAGATTTTCTAGTTGTGAACCCGATGGTGAAGTCAGAATTGAGATATCTTATTTCGTTCTCGGATCGCTTATCTGTTTACCACAAAAATTATGTCATTAGAAGGAAAATACTATCTTACGTCAACCGAAGTTTTGTTTTATTCACATCGGTGCCAATCTACCATCTTGAAAGATGAGGTCAAATAACAAGATACCAAATCATTTTTGAAACTAAATTGCAAAATTCTGAGTTATAACCACCATGCGGTTCGAAAACTTAAGGTGAAGAAAAAACGGAAATTCAATAAATCAAGTATTACAGCTTCTTTTCTTACATGAAGGTCATACCACAGATTGCAAAAAAAAAAAAAAAAAAAAAAAAAAAAAAAAAAAAAAAAAAAACCGCTGCAAATTATTACACAAAGGTTTATTATTTATGTATTAGACAGCCCTTCTACGTAGATCTCTGGTCCATAATTATTAAACGCCGCTTATAGTATATTTAGTATCGGAACTCGGAGCTTCGGACCTCACAAATGGGTTCAATCCATTACAGCAGCGAAATCTCACAATTTTACGCTTTTTAATATAGTTGATAAACAAAACAATTTATTACCAAGTCATCTTTCCAACACATAAAAGTGTTACCTATACTGTATATTGATATCATCTAATTGGTCAAATTTCAAAAAATGTGCTGACAAAATCACTGAAAATGGCTAAGAATTGTTAAATTGATATTTTTAGCATTAGATTGGTCAAATGAAGTTTATCAACTATGAAATAGAACATTCAAAAATTTATGTACGAAATTATGCTAAAAACTTGAACTTCATTAAATTTTGTTTTAAAAAATCTATAAAATTGCAAAAAATAGCCTAAAATCCAAAATCTTTTTTTGAATAGAAGAGTATCATTTAGAATACTTTTTTTTTTTTTCATAAAATTAATAGCTAACATTTTCTTTTCACTCATAAATCTCCAATTTCTATACAACTTGAAATATACAAAAAAAAGACACTTTTTCACCTATTTTTGGCTCATAGCACCCATGGGTGTGGAGCGATCGAGCTGGCGAGAAGTTAGGACCAACTAGACCCCAAGTGGAGTCTATGTTCAAAAGAACAGATTTTTTAGGTCCATTCTAAGGCCTTTTATTGCCCGGACGGCGGACGGCGAACGGCGGACGGACATTTCAAATTTGGATTCTACGCACCTTGAAACGTAAAGTGACAAAGTTTGAGGGGGGGTTATAAAAATTGTTTGCTATACGATCACATTAGGTAGCCATACACGAGCAGATATCAGCGACAGATTCGGTCGCCCGATCTCATCTGACAGATATCGCTAACGATCTGGAGTGACCGATGAGATCAGTCGTTGCCCCTTAACACGAAAAACGTATCGGCCGATCTTTCATGCCCGAGATCTGTCACCTGACCAGTGCCCGATGTCATCTGTTCGTTCGTGGGATGAAATCTGACAGATTCAGGTCTGTCACCGACGTTCGCCTGGCAGACTCGAGTTAAGCCTCGTTCTCACGACGCCTGACTTGCCAAGTCACAGACGGCCTTGATCTGCCGCTCGTCGAGTAACGCGTCGTGAGAACACTGCATCCGTTGCTTTTCGACCTAGCTCGAGGTGGCTCGACCGAGCCACGCGCCGCCACGAGCCGTTCCCGACTTTTGTCGGTAAACTCATGAAACATCAAAGGCGCGAGCTCGAGCAGACGCGAGCCTCGCATCGGCTTGTGTACCCGTTCTCACGGCCTGCCATTCGCCGAGCCGAGCGCATGTCGAACGCATGTCCTTTTGTACTGTGTTGTTGTTGAGTTCGGTTGGTGGTTTTTAACTAGTTAAAAATGGAGTGGACTAATGAAATAGTGATAGAGTTTTTGGATTTATACGAGCAGGAACCGATCATATGGAATCCCGTCAATGAAGAACATAAAGATAGGAACAAAGTGTATGATGCTTGGAAACGGATTCAATCAAATTTCTCGATGGAATGCTCATTAACTGAAAAAGAAATGCTCATGGAACTGAAAAAGAAAAAAGAAAACCTAATGGCGACCTATAGGAAACTCTCTGCAAAGGTGAAAAAGACTAGCAAGACTGGAAGTGCGACATTTCAAGTTTACAAGCCAGAATGGTTCGCGTATGAAAAAATGGCCTCTTTCTTGAATGTAATTTACGTACCCAGAACAACCAAAGCAACTGAGACCGAGGTAAGTGTTAATTTATGTTTGTTTAATTTTAATTCAATGTAACGTAACGTTATTCAACCTAACCTAATCGTTCAGGTGTCATGTCAGGGACTAACACCGGCAGGGCACACGGGAGAGAAAAGGACAGAGCCACGTGATGTATATAGTTCGACATATATTAAAAAAAAAAAACATATTCACATAAAAACATTTATTCAAAGATCTTTATCTAACGGAAATATCTGTAATTTTAATTATATTATACATATTACAATTGACATTTTGTATGGACTCTACTTAAGTTTCGTAACATTTTCTCCTCTGTTAAATAGTTATGTTTTACTGCAAATTATGGTGTATTACAATACTTTTACAATACAACGGAGTTGCCGATACAACTTGTAATAGATTGAACTATTCAATTATATCATTGACCAAAACATATATGTAACAAATTGTTCACATGAATATTCACTTCTTTTACACTCCGTGTCACCAGGATCAATACCGCTAGTGTGTATGCTTGACATCCAGTCTTGAGTCTAGCAGTATTTGTCTTGCCAAGCTAACCTCCCACTTGTTGTGAAGTACTCAGCAAAGCACGCGCGAATAGCCTTGGCTACTGCCCCTGGTTTTCTAGGAGCCCCTTGTAATGGCAAGAAAGATGTCATTCCATCTTGGTCATTTCTCCAAGATCCTCCGGCAAATGTACCGTCTACTTCAACATCAAACGTACCAGGGGGAGTATACCGTGATCTTGAAGCACTATTCTTCCTAAGGAAATTATGTAACAGTGCGCAAGTTAAAGTAACATTGGTTACTTTGTCGGGTTCTAAAGTCATGGGCTTTCTAAATACTCTGAAAACCGAACACATAATTCCGAACACGTTTTCAACAACACGTCGAGCAAGACAATGACGGTAGTTGAAAACTCTGCCTGCACTTCCTTTCTCTAAGGTCCCAGGATATGGCTTCATCATGTTACGACTTAAGGCAAATGCTGAATCGCCTAAGAACACACAAGGCAAAACTTTATCTGATGATGGTAGTTTCCTATCGGATGGAAGATTAAGCTCCCCATTTTGTAATTTACTGTATAAGGATGAATTGTAGTAAACTCCACCATCACTTATTCGACCTTGACATCCAATGTCTACATACGTAAAACAGTAATCTGCATCTACTAACCCCAATAACACAACACTAAAATGAGATTTGTAGTTAAAAAACTCAGATCCTGTATTAGGTGGGCTTTGTATAACGACATGTTTTCCGTCTATCGCCCCCAAGCAGTTAGGAAAGTTCCATTGCAGTTCGAACTGTCGAGCGATTTCTAGCCACTGATGCTCCTCCTTAGGCAACTGAAAAAGATAAAATAATTTCATGGTAATATTTGTGGAACAAATATAATTTCATTTTTAAAGCTCACACAATTATTTCTTACTAGCTGACCAGCGCAGGCTTCGCCCTGCGTGACATTTTGAAGTAGGTAAACCCTCAGTTACTACACGTAAATCTGCACTCGCACTCCAAACTTTCACATTTATAATATTAGTAAGATTATAACACATTAAACAACACAATATAATAACAATAAAATAAAATAACACACAATAAATAACAATACAATAACACAATGTACAACAAGTCTCCCATTACATTGGTACCATTTATTTTGTTTTAGATTCCGGATAATACACAAGATCATCCACAAGATATGGAGGATGAAGACACTGAATTCGACAATACAGGGGAAACAGAAAATAATGCAATTGATCAAGCTAATTCATCGGACCCAACAGCAGCTGCCAACACTATAAATACTGAAAGTATAAGACTTCCTAATTTAAAGAATGGTGGACCACCACTCGCTAAAAAAAGAAAATCGATAGAGGTAGCACAAGTTCAGAAACGAATGGATGACGCTTATGGCTTCTTGAAACAGGTCGCAAATAAACCAAAATCAACAAAGGACGAAAGTGAATTATTTTGTGATCTGTTATGTGTGAAGTTGCGAGCTCTAGACGAAGACACCCGGGCAAATGCAATGCATGACATAAACAACTTGATGTTCAACTACAGGAAACCCATCAATTCTAACTCCCTGCTGCAAAATAATACTTTTATTCCACCAACAAAAAACTTTTCTAACTTAAGTCCGCAAATAAGTTATATGAATCGGTATCAACACCACAGCCCTGGCAGTAGCTCCGTCTCCCCTGCTCCGTCAGCTTCCTATACAAGTGGTACTGCATCCATGGGCGTTTGTGAAGTAAACCAACTACAGGATGTTACTCCCCAAACTACAACAGAGCTACAGGACGATACTCCCCAAACAATAGCAGGGCTATTTTCAAATTTCCCAAATCGTAGTTCACAGGATTTTCATTAGTTAAGCTTATCAATCTTATCCAAGTATAAAATAATCTCCTGAACATTAATTTAAAACCTGTTTATAATACTGTTTATAATAGACAGTTTAAAATTTGGCTGTTCTGGTAACCTTTAAAGTACAGCACGAGAGGTACATTTATTTTTATTAGTATAATAATAACAATCATCTGTGCTTTTTCTCCATTAAGTCTTTTAGTTCTTCTATTAAAGCCTTGCACACTTCGTCAACGCATTTTGATACGGTTTGTTTTGAAATCTTAAATAAGAATGATAAACTACCATAGCTGTCTCCACTGGCAAAAAATCTTAAAGCTACAGCCAATCTCTCTTGAGCAGGTATACTTTTCCGCATGTTTGTATCTTTTTTGATTAATGTATGTGCAATTCTACTAAGTAAACTTTCAAAATCAGTAGCATCCATCCGACAAAAGTTATGGAATCTTCCGGATGGTTCTTTTTTTAAGTCAACCAGCATGTCAGTAGCATTGTACCTGTAAGAAACATATTATTTGTAAGAACGAAAATTATTGTCGTTTTTGGTGGTTCAGCACGACAAAAGAAAGAGTTTTATTACTTTTTCCTTGTATGTGTATGTCCATAAAACAATACATATATATATATATTTAGTGAGTTGGTGGCGCAGACGGTAGCGCGGTGGACTTGAAATCCAAGGTAGCGATATCGTGGGTTTGAATCCCCGTGCCGCCGCATACTTTTATCAATAGTTTTTTATGTACTTACCTTTTTCGGCTTTTATTATAGGAATCCACCCACCAACGCTTTTTCCGTCTCATTCGTCTTTTCAAATATTCTCCAGTGCAGACTACATAGTACGCTGCAGCGCAAGCTATTAATTCGTTATCATCATTCCACATATTTCTACACTTCACAAAACCTACATCAACTGGTTTAACATCAAACTCGAGAAGTCACAACAGTTCTTTGCTTAAACAACAACTAGACACCGACCCAGAGACCACGGTGCTCGCGTACGTCCGAACGGGATTGAGGTACGACGTGCCGCCCCGAGTCCCACCGAGCCACCCCGCGCCGTGAGAACTGTTGGCTCGCAATTCCAGAGACTTCTCGTCGATCTGTGGCAGATCCAAGGACGTCTGTGACTTGGCAAGTCACGCGTCGTGAGAACGAGGCTTTATCGGTCGAATCCGAAATTTTTTCCAGATCGGTCACACATTCCGTAATGATGCCATGGGGTTAGTGACTGTCCGTAGTAAAAAGCGTAAATTAGCGGCTTTTGCGGTGGGTATTTTTTTTATTGCCCATAAAACGGCTAACAAAAGATAAAAATTGTGAAAAAATCACAATTTATCACTATTACCCCCTCCATAATAAAATTTAAGACTCCTCATATACGTTCAAAAACTAGACTGAATTATTAATTGAATTCATGAAAAAAAAGAAGAAAAAAATCAAGAAAATCGGACGGGAATAGTGGAAAATATCACAATTTAATACTATTACTCCTTCGATTCACTGAAAATTCCTGACACATGTTCCAAAACTTCACCGAATTCTTAATTGAAGAAAAAAAGTCTGCCAAGTTGGGTGTGGCACATAGCTTCCTCGTTCACCTATCATGAATGTATAGATCATTCATAAGTTTTAAATGATCTTGAAAAATTCCATAGCGGAAAAGAGTAATTCAAGAAGTAGCGTGAAACGTCATAATTGGTCAATTAAGAAACGATAAAATGAAATTCAATGTAATTTACGTTTGTACAAGCGCAGAATGAACTGATGAAAAAAATGAAATAGGTACGAGACCATCTACAACCTAAACCGCACATTCGCTGACAATTTCATCAAAACCGTGGAAAGGTCATTGCAAGTCCAACGTCTTTTCAAGTATTTCAGATTGGCGCATGCGCAGTAGCTAATAATGATACAATCGTCTTGAAATTGATATGTGGTAATCAAGTCATGTTCCAACTATCATCCAGATTTAACCAAAATCGAACGACTAGATTGTGAAAAAATGGAGCATAACGGAATTTAGGGTTGCGCATGCGCAGAATGAAGTATTGATTTGGCAGCAATGAAACTGATGGGGGACCATCTACAACCTCACTCGCGCATTCTCTGATAATTTCATCGAAATCGGATAAAAACTGTTGAAATTAGGCTTGTTAAAAGGATTTCACATAGGCGCAGTAGCTGTTAATGGTACAATCATTTTGAAATTGATATGGGATGATCAAATCGTCATCCCCCAGCTGTTGTCCGAATTTGAGCGAGATCGGACGACTAGGGCAATAAAACTGATTTCTTTAGAGGAGAGATCTCACAGGAGAAAACACTCGTGGACAACTGAACATCTTATCGTTAAGGGACTCTGCCCGATCCAAGAGTACAGTTCTGTGAACCACAGACATCGCTTCCGAGAAGTCTGTAGGTTAAGGGGGACGTCCGACTACCATCTGCTAGATTTGAACTCTCGCAGATATCTCTGGTCGATTTTCACATCTTTCATCATTTTTTAACGCCCACTAACGCACAGATCTTTCCCACAGATATCGTTTAAAAACGCGATATCTGTCGCAGATATCTGCTCGTGTATGGCTACCTATAGGCTTATTATTGGGAATAATAAACCAAAAATGAATTTAACACGTTCAGTGCGGCTGTCCCGGATCCGGGACGCCAGCGTATTCGCCAGCCATGCGGCCGTCCCGGATCCGAGCAACCTTCTATTGTGAAGTATTCGGGCTGTGCAAGGTTCCCGCACTGCTCCTATCGTCGGGTTTTTCATGTGAAGGGGGGCTGGAAGGTCTCTGAAGGGTAAACCTTGGTTTCAATGTTTACTATACAAAAGTTTCGAGATATTCAGGTTCAAAGTTTTTTGGTTCTGTTATTAAACATTTTCCCTCAATGTTTTAAGTTTTTTTTTCTGAAAAAATATCCACTTTCCGAACGTATAAATAACCGCAGGTGAAACGTCAGCTAGAAGTGCCTAACAAAACAGGTACCTATGCAAACCGTCCTAGCAACACTTGAACTCTCCAGCCGTGCGACCGTCCAGATCAGGGACGGAGGTAAATTGCGCTCTAATTACGAAACTATGATATTTTGACATCTAAGATCGCATTTTCCTACGTCTACAATCCCAGATGATGTGATTAACTGCATGAACTCAAATCAGGTTGGTTGGACGATTTCTCATTTCTCATTGTTCCGCACTGAATGTGTTAACGACTGTTTCGGAAACCTCAAAATCTCGTCTTTCCCGGGTTTTCATATGATAGATTAACTTTCTCCTTTGAGTACATCAGAAATATTGAGTCCCCACGCTATATTCAAATCCATCTAGCGTGTAAATACAGTAGACGGACGTATAGTTTAGTGGTCTGGGTGCTCGCAAGCTCGTGTATACATAAAAACATAACATCATGTAAAAATTCGGATTAGTGAACTAGACCGCGGTTAGCTGAACTTCCAAAACATCTCTGTTGAACAAAAACAACAGAGAAACACCTAAACACACACCACATCCCTAATAATATTAATAATAATAATAATAATAATAATACCCCTAGGGGGGGACCCTTCAGGTCCTACAGGGTTAGCGACCCTGCGGTCCCGAGCTAGCGTTGGTTCACCCTAGGTGATGGGCCTAGAAGTTGATCCAACGTGCCCTCCATGTTTGTTTGTCTGATCTTCTGGCATCAGGAAACAAACGTGTTGGGTCTAATACTCATCCCTCCCTCTCCTTTCCTTTTTCCTGATCTCCCTTCAGTATTCCCAACACGGTCCTCACACAAACACATGTCACAACACAAAACACTCACACTACACACAGTGGCGAGGCTTGTGCTACAACCTCTGGTGGCCCTCGTAATGTGGAGGAGGGAGCAGCAGGTTCGGTACTCCTGCCGGCGGCGGTAGCTGTGGGTCCCGACGCCGCCTCGCCAGCGGTCCGTGGGCTGACCCAAGTAACGTTCGAAAAATCCCCCATGTCTTGTAGTACCGGTTGGCGGCCGGATTGGGATGTTGCAGGACATGTGGGGGCCCCCCATGACCCACAACGGACCAGCGAAGAGGCTATAATCAATATGCCGGTGGGGGTAGCATTTGCCCCGATGTCGTAAGCGACACCACTGAACACTACACTTAACCAAATACACTCAGACACACACACACCTACACACCTTTCCCCCCAAACAACCATGAAAATGTCCAATACAATTATTGCGGGTACCAAAAGTGCGACCCGCGACTCCCCCGGGGCTCCCACCCCAGCTGCGGAGGTCTCCACTCCGCCTCCCCCAACTCCCCCTTCCCCCCAAATGCCTTCCTTTGTGGAGGCAACCACGAATGACGAGGTTCCCCTCGCCATGAATACAGAGACTAAGGTCTCTGTTGTCAATTCTGACAAAACAGTGTCTCCAGCAGTGGAGGCAACCAAGAATGGTGATTTCTCTCTCACCATGAATACAGGGAAATCTAACCCTGTTATTGCTACTTTCCCATTGGAAGAAGCAAAAGATGAAATTCCTTTAAACACTGAAAAAGGAATCCCAAATTGTTCAGTCCCCAATAGTGGAACCCCCACTGAACAATCAGATGCTGTTGTGAAGCCTCTGAGCTCACCAAAGAAACAGCATGAGCAAGGCCAAATACCTAAAGTGACGAGAAACTTCTTTGATATTTTCAAGAAGAATGGATTTCCACGTTTTTATACGGTCGAGATTAAGGGGGATGGTTTTAAAACCTCCAGTCCCCTAAAAATTGGAAATGCGTTGGTGCGCCAGATAGGCAAACCAACTGAAATGAAAATCATTTCCAACTCCAAGGTTCACGTTAAAGTAGCCTCAGAGGAACAGGGATTAAGACTCGGAAAAATAGTAAAGTTGGGAGAGACTGAAGTCACAGTCACTCTTAACCAGAAACTCAACACTTCACAGGGCACGATCCGTTGCCAATACCTTCGATCGTGCTCTGCTGACGAGATCCTCGAGAGTCTCAAAGAGGATTCAGTCATTGAAGTCATCCCTCTTCAACGTGGTAGGCGCATCAAGGGGTCATCTGACACCTTTTTGCTCACATTTGCGTTACAAACTCCACCCAAGACTGTGTCACCTGGTCCCTTGCTTTGTGACCTGCAGGTAAGGCCTTTTATTCCCCCACCAATGCGATGCTACAAATGCCTCAAATTTGGGCATACTAGCCGCAGATGCAAGGCTGATCATGAAATGTGCGCCTGTGGTCTTCCACGACACAATAAGGCGGATACACCATGCTCAAAGCCCCCAAAGTGTGCCAATTGCAATGGCCTGCACGGAGCACTCTCTAAGGAGTGCCCAATCTTTAAAAAAGAAGTTGCCATTCAATCCATTATGGCAACTGAAAAAGTCCCCTATCCAGTGGCCCGAAGAATGTGCAATGATTCTATTTCCAACAAGGAATCATATGCATCCAAGTTAAAGCAATCCGTTGAACGAACGCCGGCCCAAGACCGGCTAATCAATTCCCCCCCAGCCATCAAGGCTGCCCCACTCCCCTCCCCCCCATCAACCACTATTACCACCCTCCCCCAACAATCCCCCTCCCCCACACTGAAGCCATCCTCCAAACCCCCCACATCAACAAAGGGGGATGGCTCTAAGAAATATGTGAAGGACACTTCTAAGGTCCTCACACAAAAATTCCGGACGAGGCGACGAATTACGTCGGCCTCCTCCTCCCCCAACTCCTCTGGCTCCGAAATGGAGCTCGACCAGGATCCAGCCAGTGGTGGCTGGACCCAGGTTAGAAAGAGGAAAGATGAGCGATCGGGCTCTGCATCACCACCCCCTCAGGCCCCTCCTAAGAAAAAGAAGGGCTGGCCAAAGGGCAAGCCCAGAAAGCAGCAATGACTGCCTCATTGTTCTCTCTAAATAATTTATAGATACTTATTATGACCACTCAACCTAATAACACCATCTCTGAGTGCTTCCTTCAATGGAATGCCAATGGTATATATGGACGACGTGATGAGCTGAGATCCCTACTGGGATCGTACTCGCCATTGGCAGTAGCATTACAAGAGACGCACCTGAAACCACTTGATGGGTTCAGTATGCGTGGCTACTCTACCCTCAGAAAAGACGTGACGCCCCAGCCCAATGGTCGGGCCCATGGTGGCGTCATGATCATGATAAGAAATAATGTGCGAGTCGAGGAGGTGCCTCTCGGCACAAACCTCCAGGCAGTGGCTGCCAGAGTTGCAGTCCCTACCCCCCTGACTATTGTCTCCCTCTATCTTCCAGATGGAGTGTGGGATGAGGCCGCTTTTGTGGACCTCCTTCGTCAGGTTCCTAGCCCTGTGCTAATTCTAGGGGATTTTAACATTCATAACACCTTATGGGGCTGTGACAATACCACAACACAGGGAGCCACTGCTGAGGCCTCGTTCAGAGAGTTGGATCTCCTCCTTCTGAACGATGGCCGTCCAACATACTTGTCGCCTATCCGTGGTGCGATGTCCGCAATTGACCTTGCCATGTGCTCTCCCTCCTTGGGGGGTACATTGGCTTGGAACCCTTTGCCGGACCTTCATCACTCGGACCACTTCCCTATCAAAATTGATACAGAAAGTCGGCATTCACCTTTCACACCACTTCCTCGCTGGAAGTTGGAAGAGGCTGACTGGGCTCTTTATAAGGAGCAGATGGTACACGTCAATCTCAGTGGAAACATTGAGGATGACGTTGCCAACTTCACCTCTGCTATCCTTGAAGCAGCATCAGCTGCTATCCCAAAAACTGACCCCACCAAGGGACGCAATCATGTCCCATGGTGGAATCGGGAAGTGCGAGAAGCCAACAAGGCCAAACGTCAGGCATTGAATAGATTCCGCCGAAGACGTACTACTGAAAACTACGCTATATTCAAGCGAGCCAGGGCGCGTGAGCGCCGGCTTAAGCGTCAGGGCCAAATCACCTCCTTTTGCTCATAAGTCAGTGAAATTAAGGATGGTACTCCTTCTAAAGATGTTTGGTGACAGGTGCGTGCAGTGAAGAGGTCTTCCACCACCAACTATTCCATCTATCATCACACTTCGGGGCGATGTTGCTCGGGAACCCAAGCATGTTGATACATTGGCTTCTCATTATGCTCAAGTGTCCAGTGATATTCATACCCGAATGACTTTAGGCGATACAAGGCGGAGGTTGAGATGGCGCCTCTCCCTCAGCTCGTGCCGTCGTCCATTCCCTCAATTGATATACCATTCACAATGGGTGAACTAGAGAGAGCAATGAAGAAATCAAACAAGACCTCCCCTGGGAAGGATACGATCCATTATGAAATGTTGATCAATCTCCCACAAGAGGAAAAGCACACTCTCTTGAGGCTGTATAATGCTATATACGCCTCAGGTAACTATCCTTCCTCCTGGAGGGAGGCTGTTATTGTCCCTCTGCACAAAGAGGGCAAAGACCCTTGTGAGGCTGCTAGTTACAGACCCATCTCTCTTACTTGCTGCATGAGCAAGATCCTGGAAGCTATGGTCAACTACCGCCTGGTATGGTTTCTAGAGAGCAACTGCCTCATCAGCCAATATCAGGCTGGTTTTCGCAAACGCTTCTCGGCGGTTGACCAACTCTCAGCTTTCGAGAGTTATATCCAGGACACCTTTTTGGTCAGAGAGCATGCCATTGGTGTGTTCTTTGATCTTGCTAAAGCCTATGACACCACCTGGCGTCATAACATCTTGCAAAGGCTGCAGCAGTGGGGAGTGGGCGGGCCCATGCTGGGCTTCCTCCGCAGCTTTCTTTCCCACCGAAAATTCAGGGTGCGCCTTGGGAATGTCTTCTCCGAACTCCACCCTCAGGAGAATGGCATCCCTCAGGGCTCTGTGCTTAGTTGCACCCTGTTTATGGTCGCTATAAATGGCCTCGCTGATAACATCTCAGAGGATATTCGTCCCTTACTGTATGTGGATGACTTAACTATCCTCCTGCGAGGCGATGATCTGAGAAATGTGAGTGACACATTGCAATGTGCTATTGATACCATCTATCAAACAGCGCGGATGCGAGGTTTTAGTTTTTCACCTGCAAAAACTACCTCCATCCATTTTTGCAGAAAGCGCAAAGCACATGATGAGTATCCACTAATGATTGGTGGAGTCGCAATACCTTACTCCACACACACACGTTTCCTTGGACTCATAGTTGACCGCCAGCTGCGGTGGACCCAGCATATTGAGTACTTGCGCCAGGCTTCTATGCAGGGTGTACAGTTGCTCAAGGCCCTATCTAACTATAGCTGGGGCGCCCAGCAGGAAGTCCTCTTAAGGATTTTCCATGCTGTGGTGCAATCAAGAATTGATTATGGGTCTGCAGTTTATGGATCAGCAAGAAAGTCCTTGCTGCGTAAGCTGGAACCTATATTAAACAAGGGTCTTCGTTTGGCCACTGGGGCCTTTCGAACTACCCCGACAGCCTCCCTTCAAGTGCTTGGGCGTAGTCAGCCACTGAAGATTAGGCGAAATCTGCTGACACTCCGTTATGCAGAGCGCCTTCGTTATTTCCCAGGGCACCCTCTGCATACCATGGTAACTCTACCACCCCTGGATGTAACATATTCCAGGCTCCAGACTCGAACTCGCCCATTGGGCATTCGTGTTCAGGAGCTCACCAGGTGGGACTGCATTGAGAGATACCCTCTGGTCCCTTTTGAAGTCCCCCCCGTCCCTCCATGGACCTTGTCTGGGATGCGCATTGATTTTCGATTGAGGGTAGGGGTCAAGGGCAATACACCCCCTCATATCCTCAGATGTCGTTACTCAGAGGCAATCCAGCGATATGCTGGACACACTGTCTTATTCACTGATGGCTCAAAAACGCCTGATGGTGTTGGCCTTGCTCTTTGGAGCACCGACTTCCAAGTCACTAGACGCCTACCACCTGTTGCGTCTGTGTTCACAGCAGAGCTGTGGGCAGTGATGCTGGCGGTTCGACACTGCCAGTTATCGGGAGTTGGAAATTATGTGATCTGTAGTGACTCACTGAGTACCATCGAGGCGATTAGGGATACATATTCATATGATCCCCTAATACAAAGCCTGCGTGTGTCACTACACCGAGCCACAACATTAGGCACAAACATAACTTTTATATGGGTGCCAAGCCATGTAGGTATTCACGGCAATGAGAGAGATGATGCCCTAGCAAGGAGAGCCATTGGTGATGACTCCATCGAAATGCTGCCTATGCGCATTGAGGATCAAATCTCCTGCATGCAGCACAAAGCCAATTCCATCTGGCTCGAGCAATGGCAGGGCGAGGTCACTGGTCTGCGTGGAGTCCTTCAGGACCTTTGCCCGGTTGATCCTTTCGTGACCCAACTTCCAAGGAGGGACCGAATAGTGGTCAATCGGGTAGCCACTGGCCATACCCGTCTTACTCACAGACACCTGCTAGATCCAGTAGCTCGTGATGTTGTGTGTGGGAGATGTGGGGGTGATTTGTCTATTCGCCACTTTTTGGAGGATTGCCCAGCCCTCATGGACCTCAGAGTCCAGCATTCACCCCCTCAGTGGGTCGATGTTCTGTCAGGACCAGACAAGGTCCAGTCCCTGTTGATGTACCTGAAAGCCACTGAGCTTTACAACGAACTGTGATATTCTGATCTGTGATATATTTATTTATTTATGTACATGTTTATTCAACTAATATATATATATAGTATTTATCATTATATATTTATCGATAATATTTATGTATTTTTAAGGATCATCTAGTCGTAGTTTAGTTCTTATTACGGGGTAATTTTATCCGCTGTAGGGGTTACAAAGCGGTCATCGCTGTATCCCTTGAGGCAGAGTGCAGCGATGCCTCGTTTTGCGGGTTATTATTATTATTATTATTTCTCCCCCTCCGATCTGCCAGTGGAGTCCGTGATGGCAGTCCGTTTAGTGATGGACGGTCATCATGGCTCCCCTTAGAATCGTGCCCGTTGCAGTGTCCTTTTGACACCCCTTCTTGATTGCCGCTAATGACCCTTCCGGTTGAGACGCGGCTTAAATTCTAAAAAAAAAAAAAAAAAAAAAAAAAAAATAGTAATATTAATAATAATATTTTTTGGTTTATTATTTCCAATAATAAGCCTATGTGATCGTGTAGCAAAACATTTTTATAACCCCCCCTCAAACTTTGTCACTTTACGTTTCAAGGTGCGTAGAATCCAAATTTGAAATGTCCGTCCGCCGTCCGCCGTTCGCCGTCCGCCGTTCGCCGTTCGCCGTCCGGGCCATAAAAGGCCTAAGAATTGACTTAAAAAACCCGTTCTTCCGCACATAGAATCCATTTGGGGTCTAGTTGGTCCTAACGTTTAACCATCCCGATCGCTTTACGCGCATAGATGCTATGTGCCAAAAACGGGCAAAACAGTGTCTTTTTCGACGCGCGCACGCCTGGCACGCTTGGCAGGGGGTCACGGTGGGTGGAAGGGGGGGGGGGGGAGGGGGGGGGGGCTGGAGTGAGAGGAGGCGCCGGCGCCGCGGCACCTTGTGGTGGGTACGGCGCCGGCGTTCCTTCGAGGCATGAATATGTTTTTTTCAAGGTCATATTTGTGTGTTAATACCAAAGCTTTTCCTACGCATATTTTTAATAACATATCCTCTCGACTTTTCGTACGTACTTAGATAATGATATTATTAAGACAATAACTATTTGAATAGATAGGAGCTCAAATCGATAAATATAAACATGCGTATATAATTATAGAAGTATAGGTTGTGGCAACTCGAAGTAGGACACGCCGAGGAGTCTGGACGGGCCTTATGACGTACGCTAGCCAACTAAAACTACGATCATACTCAATTGAAAAAATAATAAACCTTTGTGAAATAATTTGCAGCGTTTTTATTAAGGTTTAAGCCGCATCTCAACTAGAAGGGTCATTAGCGGCATATAATAATAGTAATAATATTCATAATAATCTTTATGACATATAGGACAGAGGTCCCACCTCGCATGCCAGCAAAAGACTAAAAGTAGAGAACTTTTGAACAAAATGTAGATTTATAGAAGAGCAATTAAAAACCCTGAAGCGTAGAGAATTTGAGCCTGATTGAAACTAAATTAATGAACAGAATGAAAAACAATCTAGAGACAGAATAAAAACCAGTCTGCTGGCTAAATAGAAAAGAAGAAAAGAGGAAGGGAAGGGAAGAAGCAGAGAAAGAGGGAAGAGAGATCTATCGCTCGACAAGGAAGTGGAGCTGAATCGCACCCCTGAACGCACCGAGGGAGTGAGCACAGCGAATCACCACAGGAAGGGAGTTCCATAACCTCGCTCTCTCTGTTGAAATCCCAACAATTCTAAGGGTCGTGGAGAAATTTGTGCCCGATTAACTCTGATGTATTTCCTCCCACTCTCTTGATAACTCATAATTCAGCCTATAAGTACGGTGACCATACGTCCCGATTTTAAAGCCTGTGTCCCGGGGTCCCGAATTGGGAAAGAAATGTCCCGATTTTCACCTATAAAGATTTTTTCAAACCAAATCATCATCAGTCTGGAGACCCAACTGTGTGAATTTGTTTCAAGATAGCATGCCACCTCTCTCGCTTGATGGTTTGTTCAATGAGCTTAGTGTGCTGAACACACAGCTTCCTGATTTCGTCCTGGCTGAATGGAAAGAACAAAAACTATCAACTGATCAACGGTGGCTGACTTTATTTCAGGACTTGCAGAAAAACGAAATGAGCGTTCCTAATCTCAAAACTCTGGTAGACTTTGCACTTTCTTTACCAGGAACAAATGCTTCAGTCGAGCGAGCTTTCTCATTGATAAACAACTTTTGGACCGCAGAAAAATCTTCAATGGCACTAGACTGTGGTAAAGCATTACCTACTAATTGTCCAAATGAACAGTTCTTTGTCGTGTGTTGAAATGTACGACAAAATAAGGAAAGACGACTCCTTGCTGAGAGCACTTTCCTCAACGCAGAAGTACGACTGGAGTAAAAAGAGTACCCCTGGCCCTAGTGAAAAAATATAACAAGAACAATGATGTAAACAGACTGCTCTGTCAACTTTTATTTTTTAATTTTTTGGAAAATTAATGTTTGTTTATTTGACTATAAAAACTTACCTGTTGTTCGTGAAGTTCAGTTTGTTCGTGCAAAAGGTACATATTCTTTCTGTGTATGTAATAAACTTCTTGAAATTATTTTGTCATGTAATTCTTAGTGCCACATTCTTTAATGAATATTACATATATTATTTTTAGTTTGATACGAAGCTCTTAATAAACCAATGTTTGAATGGATGAAATAGGCTTAAAAACAAACTTTTAAAGGGTAAAAAATTCAAACTTTTACGGGGGTGGACCCCCGGACCCTCCTCCCCATGGAGGGTATTCTAACCCCTCAGACTCCCTTGATAGTTCTATCCGTCCCGATTTTGCTTAAGATAAATATGGTCACCGTACCTATAGGGCTCGAGCATATCGATTCTAGCGTTGGCCATGGCCGGCTGTAAGCTACGGGAGTACCTGTGTACAAGAGCGCCAGGGGGCAAGGGGGGAAATGAAGCTACTGCAATGGCTCTAAAAATTTTAAAATCGAAATTTTTGAACATTATCTTCATTGAAATCCGTTTTGAAACATTCCGAAACGAATCCTAGAGTTTAACGCGTTTTCATTATATATATATACAGGGTGATTCCCTCGCAGATGCAAAAAAAAAAAAAAAAAAAAAAAATTGGGTAAAACTACATCAAAAATGGAGTAAAATGCCGCCAACTGCATATTTTTATCTCAATCCGTTCTCGAGATATGATTTTTTAAAGGTTTTTTCAGGAAAACCGTGTTTTTTTCCTCTTAATCTCAAATTTCTCCACTTTACTTCATTCAATTTTAACTTTTGACCGCATTTTCGGAATCAGCATTAAATTTACTATAAAAATAGTGTACTTGAGTTCTTAAAAAGTACCATCCAAAGGCCCTCACATCAGCTCAAACATTGACGATTTTGAAAAAATAATATTTCTAAAAATCTTTAAAACTTTACTAATCTTCCAAAACGATTCCTGGAAACTGGCAAATCTCATGAAAACTGCGTCGTCTAACACAATTTCCAACGGTATAATCAAGTTTACTTTTATTTCGTTATTTAGTGGAGAAAATAATATTTTAATGTAAAAAAATGTGGGTTTTTTCAATGAAATTGTTGGTTTTCTCGAAAGATGACCCTCCATGAACCTACGAGTATGGGGTCGGTTTCAATGTATTTTTTCACGCTGAATCGAATGGTAACATTTTTAGATCTCTCCAACTCCGTTATTACCGAGTTTTACACTTAAAATCGCAAATGTTTAGTTTGTTTGTTACGATTAAATGTATGTGTGTTATGGGTTAAAACTAGTTAATTAAAGTGTAAAACTCGAATATAACGTAGTTGAGAGATCTGCAAGAGTTTCCATTCGATCCAGCGAGAAAAAATACACAGAAACCGACCCCATACTCGTTGGTTCATGGAGGGTCATCTTTCGAGAAAACCAACAATTTCATTGAAAAACCAACATTTTTTAACATTAAAACATTGTTTTCTCCCCTGAATAACAAAATAAAAGTAAAATTGATAATACCGTTGGAAAGCATATTAGATGAAGCAGTTTTCCTGAGATTTGCCAATTTCCAGGATTCTTTTGAAAAGATTAGTAAAGTTTTAAAGATTTTCAGAAATATTGTTTTTTCAAAATCGTCAACGTTTGAGCTGATGTGAGGGTCTTCGGATGGTACTTTTAAGGAACCAAAGTACACTATTCTTATAGAAAATTTAATGCTGATACCGAAAATGATGTTGAAAGTTGAAATTAAATGAGGCAAAGTGGAGAAATCCGAGTTTAAAATGAAAAAACACGGTATTTCTGAAAAAGCCTTTAAAAAATCATATCTCGAGTACGGATTGAGATAAAAATATGCGGTTGGCGGCATTTTACTCCATTTTTGATGTTGTTTCACCCAAATTTTTTTTTGCACCTGCGAGGGAATCACCCTGTATATATATATATATGTGTAGGGGAAAGTGCCCTAATATGTTAGACCTTTTTTTGGATCCGTTTTTGGACCACTCATTAGTCCAAAATCATCGAAGCAAATTCACCGGGTATACATGTACTCATACTCTACCAGAATCTTAACTTTAAGTGCTAAACAATAATTGCTGTAGGATGAAACAATTAAGCATTTTGTAGCAAAGGTCATTTTCTAGTTTTTCGGAAAGGGTTGCCTAATATGACCCACCATGGGTTCTTAATATGACCTAGTGCAATATTTGGTCCCCTTATTTTGCATTCCATTTTTACGTCAAGCAGACATATTGTGATGAGTTATAATCTTTTTCAATGCTCAAACCGTATACTTATAAAATCTGGAATTGTATCAAACAGACTAAAAACCAGAAAACTGAAGGTATCAAATTATTTATACAATGTTTATAAATATGCAAGTCATAAGTACCAATACAAAATCAAAAAATCACATTTTTTCACTTTCCGGAAATGAAAAATTGTTTTTCTCAAAAATCAAAATTCCCACTCGCATTTTACGCTTTAGAGTTTAGACCATTCAGAACAACTTACGCAGGTGCCGTGTCTGTCTGTCTGTGTATGTGTGTGTCTGTCGGGTGTCCGCAAATCCTACTAACAAACATAATTTCCGCTGTTTTCATCCGATCTCGATGAAATTTCCAGCGAATATGCGGGTAAGGATGTAGACGGTCAATCTCTGTTTCATTGTTCTCAAATTAACTCAGCTTTTCAACGGTATTGTTAATTTTACTTTTACTTTGGTATTTATGGAATATAACTACGTTTTAATGTTGACAAACTTTTTTCCCAATAAACCCCCCCCCCCCCTTCCTATGATCTTTTACGAAAATACGAGTTTGGGGTCAGTTTCTACTTATTTCTCTTGGGCTGAATCGAATAATAACACTTGAAGATCTCTCCAGCCCCGTTCTAATCGAGTTTTATACTTTAGCTAAACAGTTTCACCCCTAACTAAAAACAAATAAATTTTATCGTACCAAATGAACTCAAATTTGTGTGTTAAAATTTAAAACTTGGTTATGGGTTCGGGAGATCTGCGAGTGTTACCATTCGATTCAGAGTTAAAAAATACCTTGAAATCCGCCCTAAACTTGTATTTCCGTAGAAGGTAAATTTTCAAGAGAATTAAATTTTTTTGGATTCATTGAGAAAACAATTTTTTTCGACATAAAAAGTAAGGGTTTTTCCTGATGAGCAAAATATTGGTAACATTTCACTTGTCGGATTTTAAGCTTTGAGCGCTTGAAAAAAGTGGAGATCTCCAAGATTCGACAAATTTTCCTTTTCAAGTTCCTTTCTCACCCATTTCGCCCATTGGAAGACGCCCATTTTCTCCCATCAGGGAGGTAGAAAATTTCACACTCTTTCCAATGGTGTAATCAGATTTGAATTTCCACGTTAATTGAGGAAGTTATGGTCGTTTTAATGTTGGTCGTCGGCATCCATTTCGCATGGTCGCGCGTTGAAAAACACTGGTACTACGCCATAACATTATCGTCTAAAAATGCTATCGTTACCAGGTAGAACAGCTTCCGTTAATTTATTTAATATGGCTAAGACATTCCCAATTAGGCAACTGCATATAGAGAACCTTCTTTTGCAATTCCATACACACCCACACATATTGGTTACTCAGCGTTCGCCTGCGTATCAAACTGGATAATGTATCTAATAGTATCTAATAGTAGTAGTAGTATGGATAATGTATCTAATAGTATCTAATAGTAGTATTAGTATGGATAATGTATCTAATGTATCTACGTAGCCATTCGGAAATGCAATTTCCTCCAGATCTAGATTGTCATTGTTAACTCATAGCCCTCAGTGTAGGTAATTATTTATATCGTTCCTAGAAACCTTGAATGCCACAGAACTAATCTAGGCTGTCCGTTTGTTGATTAGAATGAAAGGGAATGAATTGGATCCAAACTCATTCCATGAAAGAGCCTCGTATGAAAATGGAGATTTCCCAATCCATTTAAATATAATGTATTTGAAAATGGTCATAAACAATCCACAGAAATATTTACGAGATATATTATAATATATATTAATTTAAAGCGCTTATAATTATAAAATACTAGCCGCTCCGGCTCGCTACGCTCGCCTCCACGTCCAGCCGGGGGGCAAGCCCCCCGGACCCCCCATTGAATTGCTCGCTTCGCTCGCAAAGTGTGGTATGTAGGGAATGTTGCTCGCTTCACTCGCAAAGTGTGGCTGTATACATGCGATGTATTACAATTGAAACATGTAGGGGAGGTTGCTCGCTTCGCTCGCAAACGGTAGATCTCTAAGGGTAGGTTTAACTTCTGTAGGGGATGCTGCTCGCTTCGCTCGCTTGAGGAAGTTATACTGCCCACCCAACTTGGCAGACGTTTTTTTCTGTTGGAAATTCTTACAAACAAATTAAATCTTATAAAACTACGTGGAGCCACAAAAAAGTTTATTTGGGGATGTTGCTCGCTTCGCTCGCAAGGTATACCTGTATATGTGCAGGAAAAAACCCGTATTTATTCTTTTGAAATACGCCTGCTCGCAAACGGTAGATCCCTAAGGGAAGGTTTAACGTGTGTAGGGGATGTTGCTCGCTTCGCTCGCTCGGGACGGCTGTATATGTGTAGGAAAAACCGTGGACCCCCCCCCCCCATTAAGTTACTCGCTCCGCTCGCAAACGGTAGGTCTCTAGGGGTAGGTTTAAAGTCTGAAGGGGAAGCTGCTCGCTTCGCTCGCTTGAGGAAGTTATACTGCCCACCCAACTTGGCAGACGTTTTTTTCGGTTGGAAATTCTTACAAACAAATTAAATCTTATAAAACTACGTGGAACTACGAAAAGTTTATTCGGGGATGTTGCTCGCTTCGCTCGCAAGGTATTGCCGTATATGTGTAGGAAAAAACCCGTATTTATTCTGTTAAAATGGCTCTCGCTTCGCTCGTGAGGTATAGCTGTATACCTGTGTACCTGCTCGCAACCCGTCAGATGTTGAATGTTGTAAGTTTTCTAAAGGTAGGCCATTATTTTATGAGCGTAGAAGGGCGAATGGGGAAAACCCACCTGAGTCATCGAATCCCTTCACGTCTTCCTTGAGTCTTCTCGAGTCCACGGCACATATAATTTCTCATTTTAATAGCTTCGTCTCGCTTCCGCTTGCAATTTGACCGAGTTCTCGTCACTTTTTTCGATATCCGATTTCGGATTCAGATTCGGCGGACCCAAAGCTGTATTTCGCCCGCGAAAACCGTTCCGAAAAACGTACCTTTACGGGGTATATTTTAATGGGAAAAAACGTAGTTTTTCGTCGGACTTTTCGAGAAAGCGGGTCCGTACTCTCGCATTTTTTTGACGCATTTCCCGATACTTTTTTCGCGATCCGATCGCGCCGTCGTCTTCCTCGTTCAAAAACCTACGAAACCGGTATTTTCCCGGAATTTTCAACGGCCGTTTAGAGGGGTAGAGGAAGCGGGGAAGTGGAAAAAGCGCACATTAAAACTTGCTTCGACCCCCCTCCCGCCCTACGGCCCATGGTTCGGGTGGGATCAGAAAATTTTAAATTCGCTCGTTCCCCCTTTCGGGAAATCCCAAGAAGATCCCCCCACTCGTAGACTCCCCCCACTCAGCCGTTTGGCCGTGCATAGACACGACAGACAGACAAACAGACAAACGGAGTTTCATTCTTATAAAATAGTATAGATATTATTCGCAAATATGATGAGACCGCAGAGGACATCCGTGCTTCGACTGTTCAGGCGCGTCTCCTTCGAAGAAACGCATCACCGCGCTATCTCTGATGTGAAAGTCGCACTAGAGATCAGACAGAGTCAGCCCCTTACAACACGCGGTACGCTCACGAATACGCCAGGCTGGAAAGTGGAAAGTATGTCACTGTGGGTTTTTACTTGGGTGTGTCCCACTGAGGTCGTAAGAATGAAATTTCACAATTTGGGACGTGATTTTCAAGGTAGTAATCATTGACAGTAGAGATCATAATGGAGCAGGATCGACTTTCGTGAATTTCACTCCACATTCCCGAGTTGTTTGCGCCACCTATTTTTACCCGGGCGGCACAGTTGGTTTCATAGAGTGCCCATTCATGGAGAATAATAACACAATTTTCTAATTTTTGCAATATCACCCCTTCTAGGGTGATATCTGATTATATCCATAATTGATTACTTCTAAGTGAGGTGGATCATTGATTTTGAAAGACTCTATACTGCCTAAAGAATGCGGCATGGGCACATGATTGATTATTCCATATCGTCGAGATCTTGCTTCCTATCTTCCGAAGGTAGGGAAGCTTTGCGTTCGTGATATAAATAGAATATATATTTTGTTTGCTTGGGTACTACTTGTTATTTGATTTGATTCAAAGTTTTTAAGTACTACTATTTATTAGTTGTTTGCTTTCTGAAGTTGTCTTTTTTTTCCAAAAATGTAGACGGTTTAGAAAGAAAAGTGGTTGGCGTACCTACCTGTTTATGGTATTGCGTATTTTATGATTCATATATCATTCAAATTTTCACTTCATTTTAGAAATTACCAGCTTGTTTAGTTCAATCAGTTACTCGTGGATATTTCATACTTTATTTGAATAGAAAGCGGACTTTTTTGAAAATCTAGTAGGTACCCTATATCTATTTGGGGTTGAAGTAATTATTTTCTTTGTAATCCTACAATGATTTGATGGTCAAAATTAAACCTCCCTATTGTGCGGAAATAAACTGATTTAAAATCATTTATCGCTTGTCTCCCAAATAACTACAGGTATCACTAAAAACATGAGTCTATGTTATAAAGAAGGTCTATGGAGGCTTAATTTGTACCTACGTGATCTCCTAGATTGATGTATATATACATATATCAAAGTTACTTCCTTCTACAAAACTCTTTACCAAGGACAAGCGGTATTAACGAAAACCATTGGGAATTAAGAACAAATATCTTAAGAATTCTCGAAAATACTTGATTTATTCTAATCTGGATAAACAGATAAAACGGCACAGGAATTTTGCATAGTTGTTTTGTTAGTAGGTACTAGTTTTGTTGGTAGACAGGTAGCATATCAAATCAATTGCATTTTTAATCCAATGTATTTTCATATTCTGGCACAAAAAGGCATTACTCAAAAATCATAGCTTTGGATTCCAGTGAGCTACTGAAGAACGTACTGTCTGTCCGCGATGAGAATGCCGAGGCACAGGTAGAGAGAGGGAACTCTTCCCCCCGCGTCCACCGTGGGCGAGGGACGAAGGAAAACACTGTTAAGTACTGATACCGTTGATTCTCGCCGTTTTCTCATTCTTTTCTACTCTCTCGTTGACAAACAAGATGACTCATTTACTTAATATAGTAAAGGTATTTAGGTATTATATTATATTAATTTATTGAGGTAAATATTCTCCGTATACAGGGTGAACACAAAGTTTTACAAACTTCTGGAGTCAATTCTAGAGCTCATTTCCGACAAGAAATTCCTCATAGCAGTTTTTTTTAATTGCTTAGTTTTCACGTAATTTCTAACGGCATGGTGATTTTTTATTATACCTGCAAATTAGAGGAGAAAATTACATTTGAATGCAAAAGTTCCAGTCATGCAGCATGACCATGTGAGTGAATTTTTGTCGTTTTTAGCGAATTTTTGAAGAAAATTAAGCTATTGCTCTCGCCTCAAAATTTGTAGAATGTGAATTTTTGAAAAAAATTTATGCAGAAATCCGTTTCAGGCTATTCTGAATCATATTCTGAAGTTTAACGCATTTGTTATGTATGTATGTATGAATATATGTGTGTATGTATGCATATATGTATGTGTCATTCCAGACGATAACTGTCCGTAGAATTGTACTAGAAACTTCAAACAAATTTTAAAATGTTAAGAACACAAAACGAAAGTTCAAGTTCGTTGGCCAGCATGATTGGATTACATCTTCGGGTTGAAATTTTCAAAAATGTAGTCAAAAATTTCAAAATAGCCTGTTTTTGCGATTTGTTGTGAGAAAGAATTTTGTCAGCATACTAACATGTGGTATATTCGGAATCAGCGTAAATTTTCCTATAAGAATATGTATCAAGTTTTCAAAAATTTCAAAGTTGAAAAATCAGTCAAAAATCGAAATAATGCCGTTCGCTAGTTGTAAAAATCGGTAATATTTGCATGAAACATTGTCCAAATTCAGATTGAACTACTCTTATGGAAGTATCCCTGTATAACCAATATTAGAACCATGCTGTTTAAAACGTAGGTAGTAGGTGCTTTAAAAAAAAAAAAAAAAAAAAAAAAAAAAAAAAAAATGTAATCACAACTGATGAATTTACTCTTGGCATGTGTTAATAATTTGATTCCATGTTTGTCTATCAAAATCATAAACTAAAATTTCTCAACACGATCAATAGCGACTGAAATGTCGAAGATTTCTTCAAAAATTCGCTCATGGGGTCGCTGCATGACTGGACTTTTTAACGGTTTTAGTGATTTTTAAGCGCATTTTTAGAAATTTGAGCACTTTTTGCGCGCGCCGAAATTTCTGATGTTCAAATTTATGGCATTTAAACTTTTCAAAATCATTTCAGCAAATGAGATGAAGTTTTAGTTTTTTTCGCCATTTTTAGCTGTTTTTTTGCGATTTTTTTAGCACATTTTTTGAAATTTGAGCACTTTTTGCGTGCGCCAAAGTTTTTAACGTTCAAATGTATGGCATTTAAACGTAATAAGTGTACGACGTAATTCTATACGACGTAATCATTTGGCAGTGGATGGGGAAGGAAGGGGTGCCGCAAACTTGGTGAAAGGGTAGTTAGCGGAGTTTGGCTGCTCAGGGCGGTAGGGTGGGGACAGGTCACCTCGGCATTCTAATTACGGCTGGACAGTAGGTATTAATTACATCCCTGACCTTCCCTCACCTCCCTTACGCTATATTTGGAGCTTTGAGCGGGGGGTGTTGATCAGTTAGCATGTCACCTTATTTATACAGTTTATACAGCTCTTGATAGGGAGTAAGGAATTAGACCAAACTAGAATCTAGCTGTTACCATTGGCTAGAGTGCGTTGAAATTTCTTGGTGCATATTCGCATTATACCCTAAAATGTCATAATGATGTCATATAAGGGTGGTTCAAAAAAAAAAAAAAAAAAAAAAAGTTCTGGGATTTCTTGTCCCCATTGCGTTTTTGCTTCCTCGGTATGTCAGGATGACCCTCCTAAATTTTTAGCAAAAAATATTAATCCTAACCACTTTACCTGGGTCGATTTTTATGAGTTATCGACCGCTATCGTAAACCAACCTCTAAATTGGTGCCGAGGTGATAATTTGAAAGACGGATTTCAATTTTTTGGGGTCAATTTATGGGTTTTTGCACGCGCTGAACACGATGAACTTATTTATTTTATCCTTCGTCCACTAGTTATCCGGTAAACTGGCAGAGGGAACTGCTTGAAGATAAGTAAAAATCGAAAATTTCACCGAAAATGCTGTCGCCTGGTTAAGAATTGTACTAGAAACATGCTATTATGGTCGGAGAATATGGTTTGGCATGTTCTGAACATGATCCCGTTTTTTACTATATTTTCCGCCGATGATGGCTTCGTTTATCGTCTATAAACCTCAAATTAAGTGTAGGGTAAAAGACAAATTCACTCTAATTTCACCGGAAATTACGAGTATGTCGCGTTGATAATTAAGGTCCCAAAATACCTTGTGCCGATAAAATTGGGTATTTTCCAGGATACTCGGTACAAAGCCGTTGGTAATTTGGCAAGGACTTGAACCGGCATTGTACTTATTCGCTACATATAGCGGCAAAATGGGGAAATAGCTAAAATTTTCCCATTTTTCTGTAAAATTCCTTAGTTTCCATCGGTTTTCCGGGGTAAAATTCGTAGTTCTGAATTGTCTGAACTATGATTGGATCGTTAAATAAAAAATTATGTAATATAATTGAAAATAATGTAGTATAATTTCAGTTTCAATTGCTCGAGGGACAATCTGTAATTTGGTCGATAAGCTGAAAGAATCCATGATCGTGGAACATAAATCATAACATTTTAACGAGAATAACATGTAATAAAAATATACAAAAATAATAATTGACCTCGATACAATATTGAAACATAAAAAAAAGTATTTCATACAGTCTTCAAAGTTTCAACTATATCCCGTTTACGGCAAGTTTTAGGAAATTTTTCCTTGTGGTGTTGTACAGATATCAATAAGGCTTGATAGTCAGGCTGACTATCCTCCAGTCACAGTTCAGACAATTCAGAACTACGAATTTGACCCCGGAAAACCGATGGAAACTAAATAATTTTACAGAAAAATGGGAAAATTTTAGCTATTTTCTCCATTTTGCCGCTATATTTGGCGAATAAGTACAAAACCATAAATTGACCCAAAAAAATTGGAATCCGTCTTTCAAATTATCACCTCGGCACCAATTTAGAGGTTGGTTTACGATAGCGGTCGATAACTGGTAAAATCGACCCAGGTAAAGTGGTTAGGATTAATATTTTTTGCTAAAAATTTAGGAGGGTCATCCTGACATACTGAGGAAGCAAAAACGCAATGGGGACAAGAAATCCCAGAACTTTTTTTTTTTTTTTGAACCACCCTAATGTCATATTGTTAACTGTTAGTTGGGAACATAAGCCTCCAAATCCCTGCATGCGTAGGTACGTCTTTGGTAAACAGCTTCATCCTGCCCCAACGGCCAAACTCTCCACTTATGAATAGATACATTTAGGATTTATAAATCAATTGGCTCGAATCAAAATTAATCATTATTTATTTTAGTTTTGATTTCACCAGATTATATCTCTACTGTTTTTCCGAATTCTGCATTTTATTCTCAGCATCGAGGGGCTCATTGAGTGCTGACGGTTCTCTGACAAAAGATAGAACTCTTTCCAGTTTCATGACTTCCAGTTGTTTGGGATCAATATAAATGTTTTTCTTTGTTGCTTTAGTTGGTATTCTGCAGTTAGGTGAAACCTTCATTGACACCAAGTAACCCCTTCAACAGAACATGAATAAGAGATAGAACGCCGAATATGACTCAGAAACTTGCTCTAAGCTAAGTAAAGGAACCTTAACAACCATCAATTGTTGTTTTATGCATAAAATCTTAATAAAAATACAAATTTAGATTTTAAGCGCTTAATTAGTACCTAGGTACCTACTTGTTAGGTATCTGATTCAAATATAAAGAAATTTGTTTTAAAAATGTTGCCCTCTTCCTAATTTAAAATTTCTTGAATGTTGAGGTAGGTAGGAACCTTAGTTTAAATCCGCTTAGCAAAGCTGATAAAGCGATTTCTTGTAAAAAATGAGGCTGTCTGGGGGGACCTATAAAAATCGGAAGGAACTCCAATGGAAGGATTAATGAAAAAAGTTAATTTAAAATTAATCTCGTATGCTTAAATAAAAAATAAAAATGCATCTTTTATATAGACTGCTGATATAAAAAGTTTTTCGTGATTTTGAACTATGAGAATTTTGGTTCACTACATCTGATGAAATTCAAAATTTGTTGACTTACGGCTTGAAGTTTCAACAGTAAAGGAGTGGGGCCATTTACTTAGTTCTTTGAGCAATTGAACAGATAATTTATTTTTTAAATTACATCCTTGCACTGGTACTGAGAATCATACATATGAGGAAAATTTTCTCGAAAAGTCCTAACGTTATCAAAAATCAAAATTTACTTACCTACGTATTAACGCCACCGCAGCTACAGATTTTGCAGCTTTTAAGTGCCGCCAATCTACATTGGTCTGGATGCACGCTCTGATCTCAAAAATACGTAACACCAAGTACCTAGTCAATTTCTTAGTAAAATTTAGATTAGTTGGACATATATTTAGGTAGCTGCGGTGGCGTTAATACGTAAGTAGGTACCAATAAAATGTTTGGAATTGAACTACTCGTATGTGCTTACCCACTATCGCCAACAATTAGTACTGGGAGTTTATTGTTGAATCGCAGTCTTGTTGTGTAACTATTTTCTGGATAACAAATAGTTTGAACGCATATTGGTTGATTTTTATTTATATTAAGATCAAATAAATTAACTTTCCCATCTGCAGTAGTGGCAGCTAACACCGTACTGGAATAAGGTGCCCATTGTACATCCATAACTGAGCAGTAGAGATCAAAAATATATAGAGGTTCTCTGGAACAACAAACTTGAATGAATACAGATTTCGTTTACAGGCATTGCTTGGCTCGCTGCACACGAGCGACATTCCTGCGTCGCGTTGCGTTGAGCGTTGTAGCAGTACCTTGCTGTAAATGGAAGCCTGCAGACGAGCGGTTTTTTTTTCGGAGGTGCCGCTGCGTCACCGCCGCGTTGAGTTTTGCGAACACCGGGCCTACTACAACGCCGCGTCACCGCTGCATACTTTGCCCGCTCTTGCGTTGAAGCATTACCTAGGTTCTAACGTATGCCTGCACACGAGCGTACGCAGTGTCCTACGTGAATTTGCCGCACGCGTCAATGCGTTCAGGCGTTCACGCGTTCAAATGGCGGACCAATGAAATTTGCGAAAGTTGTCACGTGACCCTACCTGCGCGGCGACGCGACGGCGTTGAACGCTTCGTTTGATTTTCAAATATGTTTGATTTTTATCGCAATCGCCGCGCGTCAAACGCGTTTATATGATGTTTTTCTAACCTCTTTCAACATTTTGAACTTGTTTTCATATTTTTTCCGAACGTTTTCTTCTGTGATAATGGAGTTCGGTGATTGGAGCTGATACAGAAACGGCCAGTTGTACATTTATTACATTTATTAATACATCTTTATCGGGAGATGCCCAGTTTCGAAGAAAATTACAATATATTGTCTAGTGTTTCATGACAATGGTAAAAACAAAATACGAAGGTTTGAGACATGCTCATGTGAGTAAATTTTATTGATTGTTCAGAGTATATTTATGTTTGATTGTTTTGAAATTCGAGCAATTTTTCTGGAAATCGTTCTTGCAGTTCCTATTATTCTGCCATACAAATAAACTTTTGGATTCTACCAAATATTTGTTATATTCTTTGTTACCAAATATTGTTACCAACAATGTTATATTTTTTTTAAATCATTGTAACGAATTAAAATTCTTGTTGAATATAAATGGTAAAATTCTTGCTTAATTTTGTTGACGATGTAATCAAAGGTTTTTACTGTCATTCTTGCATATGATTTAAAGTGTTATTCACTTTCCCTCAATTTGGAGTATAGGTAGGTTTTAGCATACAAAAAAGACCTTTAAATTATCACTGATCTAAATTAATCACTGAAATTAGTGTTAATTGATAGGTATTTTTTATATGTATGATAAAACCTCATTATGGAAGATGATCACACAAAATCTTCAGAAACTCTTCAAAGATTATTGGAGTGTAAGTGATGAAATTCACCGAACTCGCTCTGGCTTTCAACGTATTTCCTCGGCCGGTCTCCTTCTTTTATTATTTACAGCTAAATAATACGAAAGAGACGTTGAGCTGGTCAGCAGCTCAAAGTTGTTGATCGAGCATGAATGCAAAATCAAATTGAAAAAATGAAGATGAAAACACAGGTGATGAGAACAGAACAGGTTAACTAGTTAAACTACGAAGCGTTTTTGCGTTTCCACGTAGGACACTATTTTTTTTCTCTCGCGCGGCGTGACGCGTCAACGCGCCAACGCTCGTTTTTAACGCACGGCTTGACACTCGCGGCGGAGCCATGTAGGACACTGCCGTAGTTTTACCCCCGCGTTAATATCCAAATATGGAGGAAATCAACGTGGAATTGTTGATCGATGTAGTAAAGAAGTGTAGAGAGCTATGGGATGTGAAGTGCGAATTTCCTATATCACGATAAACATATAAAACAAGCTTCGTGGATCAAGATTATGACCGAAGTTAGAAGAGAAGTGAAAGGCAGATAAAGAACATTTTGGTAAGCTTCATTAATTAATTTTCGTTGATTAATTGATTCGTTTTCTTTTTCTAGAATTTCTGTAGCAAATATTCGAAGATAAATGAGCTATTGCAATGGATGAAAAAATCTGGAACAGTTGTCTTATTATTATCATCATTTTTTTATTTAATTAAAAAATGAATACCTAATTATTTTTTAAACTATTTAAAAAAAATTTTTTTGTTTAAAAATAATTTAATTTAATTCAATTTTATTATTATCATTATTTAATTTATTTATTATTGCTTCCTCACTACCGAAGGTAATTAAAAAATTTAACCTCATTTTCCTGCAGGCCTATACATAATGAGGAAAATGCTCCTTTTAACAGCCTAGAGCTCACCAGAGGGTGGAACCAATAATTCCTTTTTTAACTCTTTCTTTTAACTTCGATTCTCTTCTTGACCTCTTGCTTTCTTTCTTGAGACAAAATTTCAGATCGATTTTTAACCCACTTCCCGATATCCAATCGATCTGAAATTTTGCACACTAGTTCATGCTGGCGTACATTTTAATCTATCAAATTTTCGCGAAGAAAAAGTTAGTTATACTATGTAGTGGATTTATATATGTTTGACTTGGTGTAGGTAGACCAAGTGGGACATTTATATTCTGGTTATGCGGGTTAGTCCCTGTGATATTTCTGTAAGGAATGTGAGCGAAATCGCCAAGGTCAGCTTGCTTGGCGGGAGGAACTTGAGGGTAGTTCGTGTAGCAGCCGCGTGGAGCACTGGGCTCGCTTAGTGGGTGCTGGGTTCGATCTGTTTGGTGATGAGCCGTTGTGTAATATTCCGGCCTAAGATTTATATCTGTAGGGGGAATATACTGGGCTTGGTTGAGGTACTGAAAAGTATCCTTTGTTTTAAACAAGTTGGGAGTGCGTTTGACACTCGGATCGGCCGGGTAGCCTTGCGTAGAATATCGTTGATATTCAGATATCTTTGTCGAATCGTGATGATTGACTTCAGAGCGGGTCTGAAAGGTATCCTCGAACTTTTGTGTGTGTGAGGCTTGGCCTAACGTTTCCTTCATGAATACGTTAGGTAGTAAGGCGATCTCTTCGCGAGAATCGAGCCTTTGTCCGTCGCTAGGGACAGCGGACGAGTCGAGTAGCGGGTAGGGAGCGCTGCGTGGGCTAGGGCTCCCGGCCGCGCCGTGTTCTGCTTCCTCTTGCATGAGGAAGTAGGACGGGCGGCGCTCCATCGATATACCCGAGTTGGTTAACTCGTTTTCAATACCTCTCCGTATAGGATGCAGGATTTGGAAGGTGGACTCGCTTGACAGAGCTTCTTTCCTTTGCTCGGATGTCAGGGTCCTACCTTGTAGCCTTGAAAAAGGCTTCCTTGGACGATAAATTAGAGCGGATGAGCTGAGTAATTTATCGGCGTGCCCCAGCGGTCGGTGACGAGCTTAGTGCTACGAAACCCGGGCGACACGTCTCGGAACGTCCCAGCGGGCGTACGATCTAATGAGAATATCAATAGATGTACCGGGTGGCGTCCTGACAGAAGAACTACGTTGGGCAATGAGCAGGATAAATAATCACTGGACTCGTAGATGCCAATGCGAGATCTGTGAGGAGAGAAGATATGCCTTGTGAGCAGTAGAAAGCCGTTCTGAGAGGAACTCGTGAGCAGAAGGGTCGTCAGCGTAGAGCGTGTAGAATCTTCGTACTGCAGAGTGTAGTCGTCGAGAGCGGTGAGTGGAATGAATTTCGGAGGGCTCCGAGCGGGGTAATTATAGGGAGGTGGCCGCCTCCTGCCGCCCCCTGATTGGTCCGCTTAATTTCATTAGTTCAACTGTGTTTTCTTATTGGCTCGCACATTGTTTTCTCAGAATCTGCGAGTATGATAGCTGAGTTGGTCCTTCGGGGGTGGCTTCCCCGCGTCCGTCGCTGCGACGGGGTCCCCGGAGGTGGCTTCCGTGCGTCCGTTGCGGGGACAAGGACCTTGAGGTGTCTTCCCTGCGTCCGTTGTTTAGACGGGGTCCTCGGGTGGCTTCCCTGCGTCCGTTGTTTAGACGGGATCCCCGGGGGTGTCTTCCCTGCGTCCGTTGCTGAGACGGGGTCCCCGGGGTGGCTGCTGGACCAGAGGTGGTTGCTTGCCGCCTCCTGGTTGGTTCGCCTATTGTCTCTCGTGCAATCATTGTTTCTGATTGGCGAGTAGGCTTGCTAGAACTGTCCTTGTTAGTTTTAGAGGACATTTGATTGTCTGTTTGAGTTTTCTCATTCAAGGCGACTTGTTTCGAGATACTTGTCGCGTCCCTCTCGCCCAGTAAGTGTTTAGGGAGGTCGCCTTGTATGTTATTTGCTAATATTTCACTTTTGAGAGAGAATTTCGTATTTTCTCTCTGGTGAAATATTTTGTTTGACGGAGTTATAACTCGACGTCTTATAAGCATTTGTGTGCCATGTCTACCTCTTTTTGGTAGCCCTGAAAAGGGCTGTTGAAAAGAGGGGGTGGTTTTCACCACAGGCGCCCCCCCAAGACGTCGTGTTATTAACGACGACGCCGGGGGAGAATTGGGGTGTTTCGAGCGCAGTCACCCACCTCTCGTCGAATTTGGTAGAGGGGACGCGTCTTCTGGCGGATTTTCGGGGAGTCTCCTCCTTATTTTCTGCCTGATTTTTGCTTAGTGACACAGCTTCGTCTGTGTTTAGAGTGTAAGCTGGTTTGATTTGCTGTTTGGGAACTTTTTTTGTGTGTTCGCCAATTTTTACTGTAACCGAAAACTTATCTCTTTTAACAACTTTGAATGGTCCCGTGTAAGGACATTGCAAAGAGGAGAGCTGTGTGGGCACTCTGATATAGACATGTGTACATGTATCTAAATTTTTGGGCATGTTGACGGCATATTTCGTATTATTATGTCTGATATGCGTAGGTCGGAAAAAGAGAGGCTCAGAAAGGTTTGTAGAAGTTACGAATATGTCGCCTGGGAGCGGCACGTCAATTCCGTAAACTTTTTGGAAGGGTGTAGTTTCCGTTGCTGGGTCTACTGCCGTACGCATGGCGAGTAGTACTTTTGGAAGGGCGTCGAGCCAATTTTCGTCCTGTGCTTTGAGAGCCTCTTTCAAGGATCTATTTCTGCGTTCCACCATTCCGTTTGTTGACGGTTTGTATGGTAACGTGTGAGTATGTTTTACTCCGAGACGTTCCATAATGGAATGAAATAGTTCTGATGCGAATTGTGTGCCCTGGTCACTTGTGATGTATTTAGGTACGCCTTTTGAGGCTACCCAAATATTGATAAAGGCGTTTGTGATCGTGGACGTTTCGATGTTGTTAAGAGGGACTGCCTCTAGCCAACCCGTTGCTCTATCGACCATCATTAGGATGTAACGTTTCCCTCCTTTAGCTAAAGGTAAGGGTCCGGTAATGTCAATGTGTACATGGGAGAATTTGTTAGCCGTTTCAAATTCGGAGTAAGGGAGCTTCACGGAGCGAGTGATTTTTGCTCGTTGGCAAGTCTCGCATGCTCGGACCCAGTTGGAGACATCTGCACGAAGGCCGTGCCAAAAATATCTCTGTTTTACTTTATACACTGTAGAGTGTATGCCTGGGTGTCCCAAATTGTGAATTTGGCTGATTATTTCGTGCCTTATTTCGTTTGGAATATAAGGTCTTGGGTGTCCTAAGTCTAGGTTACACCAAATCTCTCCTTGAGGGAATTCAACTCGTGTGAGTTTTAGTTTGTCCTCTGCGTTAGGAGGAGAATGAATCTGTGCATTTGAGATGTGCAGTAGAAGATTGCACTCTATTGCGGCCGTAATTTGTGAAATTTCGGCTATGGACGGACCCTCGTCAGTTTGGGTTGAAATTGACTTTGTTTGAATTTCAACTGGATCGAAAGGTCTGGAGAGTGCGTCGGCTACGACGTTGTCTTCTCCGGGTATGTGTCGTATGTCACTTGTCATTTGGGAGATGTATGTTAGCCATCTCAATCGCATTTTAGAAAAATGTGCGTTTTTCTTTAGCATTGTGCCTAGCAGAGGCTTGTGATCTGAGCAAATATGAAAAGAGCGGCCGTCCAAGTCATTGTGCCAATGAATGCAAGCTTGGTAAGCGGCGAACATCTCTTTGTCGAACGAGGCTTTATTCTTCCATTGTTCTGGGATTTCTTTACTGAAAAATCCCAATGGTTGGTAAGATTTCGAGCCGTGTTTGTCTGTAATTTCCTGCTCCAGTGCCGCTCCGATGTGTGTATCGGATGCATCGCAAACTATTCTCCACTCTGCTGTAGGGTGGGGATGAGCAATATTGTGCAATGTAGCTTTTATCATTGCGTGTTTTAAGCTGTTGAAAGCTTTATCTCTCTCTGATGTCCATTCGATAGGGGTTTTGTCATTTTTTTTGTTTGACTGAATGGAGTCATACAGAGGTTGCGCTGTGTGAGCGAATTTACTTGAGCAAGCTCGGTAGAAACCACACATACCTAGGAATCTGCGTAGGCTTCGTACGTCTATTGGCCGAGGGAATTGCTCTATGGCTTCTATTTTATCTCGTTTAGGAATTATCCCTTCTTTTGAGATAGTGAAACCTAGGAAATCGACGGTAGGTTTCGAAAAAATGCATTTATCAAAACCTACTCGAAGTCCGTGTTCTCCTAGTTTGTCGAAAATTTGTTTGAGGTGGTTCATGTGTTCTTTGTAATTTTTAGAAGCCACCAATATGTCGTCTAGGTAGACAAATGCGAAATCGAATTTTCGCATGATGCTGTCCATGTACCTTTGCCATGTTTGAGCCGCTCCGGCCAAACCCATGCTCATTTTTTTAAACTCATAGAGACCGAAAGGGGTAATAATTGCTGTTTTATGAGCGTCATCTGGGTGCATCGGGATATGGTAATATGCCGATTTTAAATCTATTGTTGAATAGATTTGTGTATTATGTAAATTCGCTTGGAAAGAGCGAATGTGAGGCGGCGGGTAGGCGTCTTTCTTAGTTTTTGCATTGAGGAATCGGTAATCGCCTGTGATTCTCCATGTTCCATCCTTTTTGGGCACGCAATGTAGCGGAGAAGCCCATTCGGAGTCGGAGGGAGCGATGATCCCCTCTGTGAGCATTTTGTCGAAAGTACTTTTAACCTGAGCCCGTTTTTCGCCTGCCATGGGTCTTGCACGGAAGTGTACTGGTGTTCCTTCCGTGGTTATACGGTGGTAAACCCCGTTGTTTTTCCACTTTCCTTGAAGTTTGTCCATTTTATCATTGTATTTTTCAATGATAGAGCGTATGTTTTCGTCCTCTGTGAGCTGTGTGTCCTCTGGTTGAGGGCTGTTGTCACGATGAGGAATAGCAGCTGCTATTTGTTCGTCAGTAAATTTTTTGTTCATGACTGCAGCGATTTTTTTATCGGCATAGCTCTTTACTTTATCTTTGTAGATATATTTGTGTTTGACCCGTACTCCGATATCCCAAGACTCGAGGAATGGTATACCGAGGATCGCTAGATCAACTTTAGTGATCATGAAATCGGTGGTCATGTCTCCGAGGCCGATGTTAATTGTCGTGTCAGCACGCCCTAGTGTGTCTATAGGGGCGCCGTTAGCTGCTGTGAGCTTGACGTTGGACTTACGAATTTTTAAGCCCAATTTTTTGGTGACATTGTGGGGCAGAATGTTCACTTCTGCTCCCGTGTCAATGAGAAATTCAGTGCCATTTAGTTTGCACTTGAAAAAAAGCCTTTTATATTCTTTAGTCTGCCGGTGTATAGGCTCAGATACACTGGCAGTTATTCGTTTTCCGAACTCTCTGTGTCTGAGGTTGGAACGGTACTTTCTTGTATCGATCTATGAGTATTCTCGCTTGAAACCAAGGTTTTAGGCTGGCTGATAGGCGCTGCCTTTTTGATAGGTTTGGAGGCGGTATTTGCCTTCCAAGTGCAGTATTCTGGGTCTGCACACTTGCGAGTTTCGCTACCGAAACGGGCGTGGTTCCGGCAGACGTAGGCCGTTGGTTTGTGAGGCTTACTCTCTACTTGCTGAGGTTTGAACTCAGCTTTTTGTGAGAGGGCCTCTTTGAAACCAGTCTTCGTAGGTTTCGAAGTAGATTCTACTCCTCGTATGTTGAGAGAGGGGTTCGCTGTTTTGTACGCGTGTACCGTATCAGCTAGGTCGAGCCGGGCATTCGTGGTAAGCTGTGCTGCGACCATGCCTCGGGCTTCGATAGGCAGAGTTTCGATCCACTTTTGAGTGATCAGAGCCTCTGAGAAGTACCCAACAGCCTTAGAGTACATTTCATGGTACTTGGTGCTGGGTTTTTTGGCGAGAGATGCGGGGTCCTCGAGCGCGAGGAGCCTGTCCTGTAAGGACAACCCGTATTCTCGTTGTAGGCGCTGTTTGGCCTCTTCGTAAGGTGCGTGGGGTGCCGTGAGGTAAGCTGAGTCAATAGCTTCCCGCATTTCCTCCGGTACCCACTTGTAGATAGCTGAGAAACATTCGTTCTGCGTTCTCAGGTTTTTTCGCACGCAGTATTGATCGAACTCGGCGAGTGCACGATCGATATTCTTCTTTTGGAAGATAGGTCTTTGGTAATCTCCCATTTCCTCCAAAAGTGCTCGAAAGCCACTTTGTGTAGAGGGTTGTTGTGTGAGATGTGGGGCGTATAAGCCCGGCGGGGGTCGCACGCCCGCAGTGGTTCCCTGAAATCCACTAGCTTCATAAGAGGGAACGAAATGCTCCGTGTTAAGCCTGTTCAAAGGCGGGGTCACCATTTGTAGTGGATTTATATATGTTTGACTTGGTGTAGGTAGACCAAGTGGGACATTTATATTCTGGTTATGCGGGTTAGTCCCTGTGATATTTCTGTAAGGAATGTGAGCGAAATCGCCAAGGTCAGCTTGCTTGGCGGGAGGAACTTGAGGGTAGTTCGTGTAGCAGCCGCGTGGAGCACTGGGCTCGCTTAGTGGGTGCTGGGTTCGATCTGTTTGGTGATGAGCCGTTGTGTAATATTCCGGCCTAAGATTTATATCTGTAGGGGGAATATACTGGGCTTGGTTGAGGTACTGAAAAGTATCCTTTGTTTTAAACAAGTTGGGAGTGCGTTTGACACTCGGATCGGCCGGGTAGCCTTGCGTAAAATATCGTTGATATTCAGATATCTTTGTCGAATCGTGATGATTGACTTCAGAGCGGGTCTGAAAGGTATCCTCGAACTTTTGTGTGTGTGAGGCTTGGCCTAACGTTTCCTTCATGAATACGTTAGGTAGTAAGGCGATCTCTTCGCGAGAATCGAGCCTTTGTCCGTCGCTAGGGACAGCGGACGAGTCGAGTAGCGGGTAGGGAGCGCTGCGTGGGCTAGGGCTCCCGGCCGCGCCGTGTTCTGCTTCCTCTTGCATGAGGAAGTAGGACGGGCGGCGCTCCATCGATATACCCGAGTTGGTTAACTCGTTTTCAATACCTCTCCGTATAGGATGCAGGATTTGGAAGGTGGACTCGCTTGACAGAGCTTCTTTCCTTTGCTCGGATGTCAGGGTCCTACCTTGTAGCCTTGAAAAAGGCTTCCTTGGACGATAAATTAGAGCGGATGAGCTGAGTAATTTATCGGCGTGCCCCAGCGGTCGGTGACGAGCTTAGTGCTACGAAACCCGGGCGACACGTCTCGGAACGTCCCAGCGGGCGTACGATCTAATGAGAATATCAATAGATGTACCGGGTGGCGTCCTGACAGAAGAACTACGTTGGGCAATGAGCAGGATAAATAATCACTGGACTCGTAGATGCCAATGCGAGATCTGTGAGGAGAGAAGATATGCCTTGTGAGCAGTAGAAAGCCGTTCTGAGAGGAACTCGTGAGCAGAAGGGTCGTCAGCGTAGAGCGTGTAGAATCTTCGTACTGCAGAGTGTAGTCGTCGAGAGCGGTGAGTGGAATGAATTTCGGAGGGCTCCGAGCGGGGTAATTATAGGGAGGTGGCCGCCTCCTGCCGCCCCCTGATTGGTCCGCTTAATTTCATTAGTTCAACTGTGTTTTCTTATTGGCTCGCACATTGTTTTCTCAGAATCTGCGAGTATGATAGCTGAGTTGGTCCTTCGGGGGTGGCTTCCCCGCGTCCGTCGCTGCGACGGGGTCCCCGGAGGTGGCTTCCGTGCGTCCGTTGCGGGGACAAGGACCTTGAGGTGTCTTCCCTGCGTCCGTTGTTTAGACGGGGTCCTCGGGTGGCTTCCGTGCGTCCGTTGTTTAGACGGGATCCCCGGGGGTGTCTTCCCTGCGTCCGTTGCTGAGACGGGGTCCCCGGGGTGGCTGCTGGACCAGAGGTGGTTGCTTGCCGCCTCCTGGTTGGTTCGCCTATTGTCTCTCGTGCAATCATTGTTTCTGATTGGCGAGTAGGCTTGCTAGAACTGTCCTTGTTAGTTTTAGAGGACATTTGATTGTCTGTTTGAGTTTTCTCATTCAAGGCGACTTGTTTCGAGATACTTGTCGCGTCCCTCTCGCCCAGTAAGTGTTTAGGGAGGTCGCCTTGTATGTTATTTGCTAATATTTCACTTTTGAGAGAGAATTTCGTATTTTCTCTCTGGTGAAATATTTTGTTTGACGGAGTTATAACTCGACGTCTTATAAGCATTTGTCTGCCATGTCTACCTCTTTTTGGTAGCCCTGAAAAGGGCTGTTGAAAAGAGGGGGTGGTTTTCACCACATACTATAAATTTTCGAAAATTTGAAATTTAATATGGGAAACCTTACAAGTGTTTTTAAAAAACTTTACAAATGTTTTGGCAACACCAACTGAACAACTCAGGCAACTCTACCGGGAAAATTTTAAAAATGAAAACACCGTTAAAGTTAGATAAATTAACTGCCGGAATTCCAGATCTGAAATTTTAGTTTTTAGTGAAAAACGAAAGTGACAATTAGTGATTAAATTCATGAAATGTGATATTATAGAACAGTAAGATTTTCCTGTTAAATATAAAACGACATCGAAACATCGAAGTGCTGGATTGACATGACGAATTTGATAAGTTTCAGAATGTCAAAAATGAAAAGACTGAATACTGAATGAAAAAATGTTCCTTAATTTTTTTAATCTTAATGAAAATGCCAAATCCAATTTAGCCACGTGAAAAAAAGACTGAGTGAAACGATGTTCCTGATTAAATTAAGTTAACTACAAATGTGATAATCGAAATTGAATGTTCAACAATGAATACATGTCTTATCTTATATCCCACTAAATATACTATATACTATTGAACGTCTGCATAAAATGACAACGAATCCAGGGTCAATAAAATATTAAATGATTTTCCTTGTCAATTTAATTTAAGTTATTATCAATGTGATTTTGAAACAATGTGATTTCGTTTCAATTTACTGTTGCCAAGAAACTACTGAATATTGAAACAACAATAAAATTAACCGAGAACACGAGAAAAAGAAAGAGTTACATTAAAAACTTGTTTTTATGGGTTCCTTTTTTATTCTCCCTCAACCTTCAGGATTACTCAAAAAATTGTATGTTATAAAAGCTAAGGCTGCTCTCTTGTTCCTCGACCTACTAACTTCCATGGAGAGGTGAGGACGCGGTGAGTACGCCATCTGCTTACCGCCCGTCTGCAGTGAGAGTTGCGTCGGCGTTGCGTTGGTTTGGCGTCGCCACTGCGTTCTATGCCGCTCGTATGCAGCGAGCCTTATGGTGAACCATTTCCATGCATGTGGAACGATAGAAAAAGCTGTCCAGATTAGAAACAAACTAGTTTTTTAGCGATTTTTTTCTTGCCTCAAAATTTGTAGAATGTGAATTTTTGAAAAACTTTTATGCGGAAATCCGTTTCAGGCTATTCTGAATTATATTCTGAAGTTTAACGCATTTTAGCGAATTTTTGAAGAAAATTAAGCTATTGCTCTCGCCTCAAAATTTGTAGAATGTGAATTTTTGAAAACATTTTATGCAGAAATCCGTTTCAGGCTATTCTGAATCATATTCTGAAGTTTAACGCATTTTTTTATGTATGTATGTATATATGTATGTATGTATGTATGTATATATGTGTCATTCCAGACGATAACTGTCCGTAGAATTGTGCTAGAAACTTCAAACAAATTTTAAATGTTAAGAACACAAAACGAAAGTTCAAGTTCGTTGGCCAGCATGATCGGATTACATCTTCGGGTTGAAATTTTCAAAAATGTAGTCGAAAATTTCAAAATAGCCTGTTTTTTGCGATTTGTTGTGCGAAATAATTTTTTCAGAATACTAACATGTGGTATATTCGGAATCAGCGTAAAATTTCCTATAAGAATATGTAACAAGTTTTCAAAAATTTCGAAGTTGAAAAATCAGTCAAAAATCGAAATAATGCCGTTCGCTAGTTGTAAAAATCGGTAATATTTGCATGAAACATTGTCCAAATTCAGATTGAACTACTCTTATGGATGTATCCCTGTATAACCAATCCTAGAACCATGTTGTTTAAAACGTAGGTAGTAGGTGCTTGTTTAAAATTTCATTCCATGTTTGTCTATCAAAATCGTAAACTAAAATTTCTCTACACGAT